>VWZL01000525.1:75131-186314 GCA_013396915.1 Stercorarius parasiticus | reverse complement strand
TTGAATAAAACCGGCCCCAAAACTGAGCCCTGAGGGACACCGCTGGTGACCGGCCGCCAAGAGGATTTCACCCCATTAATCACAACTCTCTGGGCACGGCCATGCAGCCGGTTTTTAACCCAGCCAAGAGTGCACTTGTCTATGCCATGATTCGCCAGCTTCTCCAGGAGAATGCTGTGGGGGACGGTGTCAAAGGCCTTACCAAAGTCCAGACAGACAACGTCCACAGCCTTCCCTGCGTCCAGAAGGTCACATGGTCATAGAAGGAGATGAGGTTGGTTAAGCAGGACCTCCCTTTCCTAAACCCATGCTGGCTGGCCCTGATCCCTTGGCTGCCCTGCACTTGCCGGGAGAGCTCACTCCAGATGATCCTCTCCATGATCTTTCCTGGTACCGAGGTCAGGCTGACAGGCCTGTAGTTCCCCGGATCCTCCTTCCGACCCTTCCTGTAGATGGGTGAGGTTAGACACAGAGGCAGAGTCTTGGCGTGTGATTAACAAAATTGTCCAGGAAAAGGGGATTTTGGCTAATTTGGAATTGAGATTTTAGGAGTATAGGAGATCTGTGCAGGAGGGAGAAGCGTTCTCTAAACCAGGATAGAATTAGGCTGTTGACTTTTCAGACAAGGTGGTAGGACAGTGTTCTGTGGAAGGTGGGAGAAAATGGGAGACTCGGGGTAGGATCTTGTAACCCTTGTGAGGGCAGGGGAGAAGAGGGAGTGTGTCATATTGTTAGCTGAGTAAGTTTCTGGGTATCACCAGAACTCAAGAAAAGTAATAAAATAACTGGACTATTAACTGTTGGTTACCTGTCTTCCCGAAAACTTTCTAAGGGGTGGGGGAATGGGAAGAAGAAAATGTCACATGAAGTGTGGGGAGCTGCAGGCCTGTGTACCTGACACGTTCTGGGCAAGCTGTTAGTAACAAAGGATAGCATTGGTTGGCCCAGGGATAAATGAGATTCTATTATTGTGGAAAATGGCTTTTGTGAAGGGATGCCTTATAAAACCACGGGAGTTCATTAAAGGAGGCAAAAAACCCCAAACAGATAGACAAAGGAGTTCTGGCTGATACAGACTTCTTGGATTTCTGAAAGGCATTCAAGAACATCCCGTATTAAACACTTAGAGACATTTAAAAGTTTGCTGGAAGGGATGAAAAGTGGGTAGAAGATTGACTAAAAGGAATCAAAAAAGAGCAATAAAGATCCCTTTTGTATATTGAGATTGGTGGATAGTGCTGGACCTGAACTGGTTTTAACACCGTATTTTTCCAGATCATTTATGACAGTGAAAGGTGACAGTTTGATACAGAGTCGATCAGTGTAGTAAAAGCTAAAATAGACGGAAGAGCTGTAGTGTCATCTGATAACACCGGGTAACCGCGAAGTAAAATGGAAGGTGAAATTCAGTGTGAATGTACGTGGAGTGGCGCGTGCTGGAGCAGCGAAGTGTAATCCTGACGTGATGCGCAGAAAGGGGAGCTGAGAAAGGTCTTGCTCAGATGAGAGATCTTGGAGCTCTACTTCTATGAAGACGTTGACGCTCTGTTTAGTAATGGCTAAAAACATGAAATGCTAGGGAGGGGAAGGACGTGAAGAACAAAGTGGAGAGGAAAAGGCACTGTGTAAACCCATGGTGGTGTTAGGCTTTGGACGAGCCCTGCGCTGGTACCCACGTCTGGTTCTCTGCCCTGTCCAGTTCTTGTCTGAGAAGAACAACAAAGATCATTAAAGGTAGAGAAAGCTTTCTGTACGAAGAACAACTAGATAGAGCAGGATTCTTCAACCTGGAAAAAATATGGTGGTGGAAGGATAACGCTCTATAAAATCACAAGCAACGTGTTAGTGACCAGAAAAAAGCTGCTCCTCTCCCCTTCCAGCACAAGAACTCAAGGGCAGTGACTGAAATCGGCAGTGACAGGCTGAAACAACGAAACCCAATGCTTCTTTAAGCTTTACCGAAGGGTGTTGTCGGTATCAAATGTTTACACCACTCGATTACTCCTTGAACCAATTTCGCTGAAGGCAATTTCATCAAAGGTTGCTGGATGCAAAGGTGCTGTCAGCGAGTGGAGGAATATTCCGGGGAACGTGCTTGCCTGAGCCGTCTGCTGTGGGGATAAACAGGCTTTTGATCTGATCTGCCTCAGCTCTTCTCTTCTTTATTGCCGCTTCTGATGGTTATGAGTATGCTGTCTGGTATTTTTCCCTTTCCTGTCTTTCCCACCTGTCTCTCTGGTTACTGACCCATTTCATCACTCAGCTGCTTCTGTTTCCACTTTACTCCTTGCTCCGATTCCCCTCCCGGCCCCACGCCGCCTCCGCTCCCTTTCCCAAGCAGGCTGGCAGCCCCGGCTCAGCTGGAACACTGGCCTTTCTGCGAATCTGGGAAATTATAAATATTTTTTTCTCTCTTCATCTCATAATGTATATGGACAATAGTAACTTGGTCTCTGTACCTGCATATGTACAGGCTTATTTTTTTTAAATTCTGAAACTGTGAGCAAATGGAGTGTTTTTCGGTCCGTACGGTGTCTGACAGCGCATCTGAAATGGGAGTTGTTCAACGGTACCACTTCGCTGTCTCTGGAAAAGAGCCGTGATGCTCCTTGCAAAGGAGTTCCTTTGTGTGGTGTGCAAGGCAGGAGTTGTACACCCAGCCTACTGCTACGGGCTTCGTGGGGTTTGTTGTAACTTTTTAAGCCAAAGAAGAGCCACATAAAAATGTCGCCTTTTGTGGATTCGGCTGACTTCATTTTGGCATTCAAGTAGATTAGTCATGAAGTAATTAGTGCTTCCTTCTATGTCATTTCTGCAAATAAACTGCAAACAGAGCTTTGAGTAAATCAAGACTCCATCCTGCTCGTTGTAAGGGCTGTCCGACTTCCCTAACGACCGGCTCTCCCTGTGTGCTGCTCCTGGGCTCCCTCGCCTCACCAGCTCCTCTTCTGCCTCTCATCGTCTGGCTCTGATAAGCCTCTAGCGCTTACTGAAGTTCACCCTAAAATTCATACAATAATGTACGCTAAATACTGGGTTTCAGATAATAAAGGCCCTGAAAGTTAATCCGATGTAGAGGAATTAGCCAGATGGTAGGGTTTTGACTTGGGGGAAGAGGGTATTTGGTTTTTTGGAGGAGTGGAGGTGAAAGGGGAGTTACTTATTTTGGATGAAAGTAGTAATAGTAATACGGGGTTTGTTGTGGTATCACATCTATTCAAACTGACCATGCTCAGTGCACGACTTTGTACAGGCTTTCTTACATCTCCTTTGTTTATGAGCAATGGTAGGAGTTGCCACAGCGTCTGACCTGGCAGAGGTAAGGTGCTGCAGCATCACGTCCCCAGCCACCAGTGCTGAGGGTGCACGTGCGTTCCCGCAGGGACAGAGCCACACGGATAACACAGACCGGCAACAGCCACGCAAACATGAACAGCACCAACCACCTGGTTCTGTCCCCCCTGCCTGGTCAGGATGAAAGCCTGTTAGTGCCATAAATATATACGTATATGCACATACCTGTACCATGTGGATCCCAGTGACGGCCTTAGATGCTCATCTATCTGGTAGCTGGTTCTTGGAGACTCTTTGATCCTTTGGTCTCTCTAGTATCTGTCCCAGACTTAGGACCTCTCTGATACCTAGCGCTCAAACTCTAATCGCTAAATTTTGCTCCAAAAGCATCTTTGTAACCTCCTTGTAGGTGCTTGGGTGGTGTTGTCAGGTTTTCTCAGTGTCTTATCTTCTCCAGGCTGAACAATTGCTGTGTCCTCAGCCTGTCCTCATAGCATAACTGCTCCAACATGCTGACCATCCTTGGAGCCCTCTGCAGAGCTCACTTCAGTTTGTCTTTCGTATTCTGTGTCTTTCATATTCTGTGATTCTCAACAATTCTCTGATTCTGGGGCACCCCAAAACTGGACGCAGTACCTAGGGGAGGTCTAACAAGCGCTGAGTGGAGGACCGTGATCACTTCCCTCTACTAGCTGAGCCCCTCTTCATCCAGCCCAGATTGCTGTTGGCCACCTTTGCTGCCAGAGCGTGCTGCTGGCTCACGTTCAGCCTGTGACTTCAAAACCGATGGGGGCCTTTCCAGCAGAGCTGCTCCCCAGCCAGGCAGTCCCCAGACTGTGGGGCAGCCAGAGTCTCTTCCCAAGGACAGGACTTTGCCTTTGTCCTTTTTCAATTTCATACAGTTCCTGCCAACCCCTTCCTCAGCCGGTCTAGGTCCTGCTGGATGGCAGCCCTTGCCCTCAAGGGTATCACCTCGTCCCCCAATTTGGCATCGTCTGCAAAAGCGACAAGAGTGCACTCTGGCACTTCTCCCCCATCATTGAGAGACAAGTTGAGCAGGACCTGTCCCAGGACAGATTCCAGCAGTGGCCTCCACATAGAATTTGACCCATTATCCACTACCCTCCAAGCCCTATCATCCAACCAGTTACTCGCCCCTCTGGTTGTTCACCCATGTGACATCCCAGGTTGGATACTGGAATATTGGGGAAGGGGGGAAATAATAAGCCTTGCTCGAGCCGAGGTGAATGACACCTACAAATCTAGTCATCGTATCGCAGAAGACAATCAAGCTGGTCAGGTGTGGTTAAGCCTCAGTAGATCCATACTGACGAATCCCGGTCACCTTTGCTTTCATGCGCCCAGGAATGCGTGCCAAGAAGATTTGCTCCATGATTTTCCCAGGAGCCGAAGTGGGGCTGACTGGCCCATGTTTCCTTGGATTGTCCTTTTGACCTTAATACATGCTTTGGGTTAATGCCAAAAAAACTGTACACACCACCCCGAAAAGCACCGTCAAACTAATTCCTCTGTTAAATTTATTTTCTTGGCTTTTACTGATACTAAACCTAGTATTTAACAAATATTTTATGAATTTGTATGATAAAAATTGACAGCTTCACAGGAATTGTGAGATGTGGGATACACTTGAGGTCAAGACCCTAGAAAATGAGGGTGCCAGGTTTTTGTTGCTTTGGTTTTAGCTTAATCGGGGAAATGGTCGAGTGTTCAGCTGAAACCATACAGAGCATCAGGCAAAGGCCTTGACTGGAAAGCCCAGAAGAGTCAATTTTGGCAGTTACAAGCAGCTGAAAAAAGGCTCTTGAGGGGACTGGTGGGCAGGTTTAACGTGGTATTATGGGCTCTGTTCTGCGTGTAAAATTCTACTACAAAGATTCAAAAAAAGGAAATTGTAAGTTACGCAAGTACCATTTTACGTTGGTATCTTTGGAGCTGAGCAGTGTGTTCTGTAGTTCTAAATTTGTGATTCTGTCTGGTTTAAAAAAAATACATTTGTAGCGCAGTAGCACTGAACTGAAGTTTTGTATGTGAATTAAAATATAAATACCTTGTCATCAGGAAACTTTATTAGCACATGCCTGTCGTGACCCTGAGGTGAACTCTGGAGAAATGACACTGTTAGCCCCTGCGGAGCTTGAGGTTTTCTCTTTGAGGGTAATTTACTGCCCTTTAAAAGGGCAGATGACTCCATAATTATGTCCTACTAATCTTTATCTTTTCCAATTTCACTGGTAATTTCCCATGTGGAAGTTTCCTGTGTAAATGAGTTCAGCTTTACTTTGGCCATAAAACCCATTTTTAATGACTGCGAGATATAGGTTAGTGGGGTTTGGGGTTTGTGTGGTTTGTTTTTTTTTTAATTTACCCTTGATAGAGCCTGTTCTATTTTATCTCACTTTCAATTTATTTCCATAGCTTTAATTAACTTTATCCTTAAAATCATTTCAATCTTGCATAGTGTTGAGTTCAGATTAATAGACTGTATTTACCCAGAAGATTTCCGTCCTTTTTTAAATACAAGTACTGTCATGTTCCAGTCGTGTTCTACCAGTCCCACCTTGACAGATTTATTACAAAACCTTCTGGTTTTGCGCATCTGCCACTTCTGGAGTGATTCTGATCTAGAACGGATTAGGATCCTGGAAGTTTGGTGCTCCGATTAGTTGTAGTTGTTTCCACACTTTTCATTTGTGTGCAGGGATGTGTCCCCATCCCTGGAGGGGTTCAAGGCCAGGTTGGACGGGGCTTGGAGCAACCTGGGCTGGTGGGAGGTGTCCCTGCCCAGGGCAGGGGGTGCCACTGGGTGGGCTTTAGGGTTCCCTTCTGTGTCCCAAACCTTTCTGTGATTTTATGGTTTTGATCCTGACTTTTCTTCCACATTCAACTTTCAGGTTAAATTTAGTTTTTCCTCTTGGATTAATTCTGTAAAATACAGTGGTCCCCTCTGACCCCCGTTTCTCTCTCTCTCTTTCTCTCTCTCCTTCTCTCTCTTTCCCCCATTATTTCTAATATGCCTTATAAGATTATTCAACAAGGGCTTCAGACCTTCGGTTCAAGCTTGTCTCTAGCCAGTGATACGAATTCCAGATACCATTATCACCCTTAACTTGGCTTCTTCATGAGCCCGTTCATTCAGGAGAATGGAATAATTTCTCTGGTTTACTAGAAATAGGCTTTTCTGAAATAGTCTTTTTTTTACGGACCTAGTTTTGATCACTTAAATTAAGTTTATTTTCTGCCAACATATCCTTTTTGATGTTTAATTACTGATGGTGTCTTAAATAACCCCATAGCTGATTCAGTGGCTGTTTAGTGAAGAGTTCTGGTACCTGTCACATCTTGGAAAATTTTAGGTCTTACTAATATTAGCGTTCTTGTTAGAGAGATCTTCCTTTATAGAGCACTCCGACTCTCCAAGCGTATCAGAGACCTGGTTTGCTGTTTGAGAGATGTATCTTTTCCAAAGAGATTTTTGCTCCCGGGACAGTTCTGCTTTGTGTGTGTGCAGCTCTCCTGATACTTGATGTGACATCATTTCCACATCGTGCCATCTACACATCTGCCCCTGTATCTTTACCTTTCCTGAGACGCGAGAGCCGGGCGCTGTGAGTTGGTGGCGTGGAATGGCTGGAGCAGAGGGGCTGGAGCTGAGCTCCAAGGGGACAGAGGGACCCCGGAGCAGGAGGCTCAGGAGGTGCCCTTCCATCCACATGTCCACCGCTGGCTGAATCCCCATCAGGGACTGAAAATACCAGCACAGCTGCCCTCCCCCTGCCACCTTCTGGCACCCTCCCTGCCTTTCCTCTTCCATATGCGCGCGAGACTGCCGATCATCCTGCTCCATCCTCTTTTTGCTTTCAGAAATATATTTAGCCCCGCACAGCAAACTAAAAAGCATACCTGGTCTCATCGCAAACACTCTTCTCGCGTAAGGGCAGAAGGTCCTATTCTAGCTGGTCAGTGCGCGCGGCATCTCCGATAGAAAATTAGAGCAGATTTCTCCTTCCCCGTCCACTCAGCTGCGTGGCTCCCGCGCTTGGTCCGCGGGGTGGAGGTCACTGCACCCCCCTTTCTCACCCCTTTTTCCTGATGCTTGCTTCTAACGCTCCGTTACTTAAATTAAGCACTCCCTTGACCTGCACCACATTTACCCGGAGTTTTGCCGGTTTTGACTTTGTGATTCTTACAACTTTTTTAAATTCTAGGAGTCTTCTCAAAGGATTTTACATAGTTTTATTTTGAAGGGGTGAACATGGTGACGTGTAACGTTCTCTAACGTCTGTAATGCCTCCCAGCCTCTGCTTTCTTGCTGTTACAGTTCGTGCACTGGCAGAATCTTTGCTCAAGACGGGGTGAGATGGGATGGAGGGAACAGGAAGATTTATATCATAGCATGTTCGAATACATTCATTTACAAATTTTATCTTGATAGCAAGCAATAAGAAAATATGTTCAGAATAAAACAAATTTCTTGGGGTTTAAATGGGTTGAAATTTTTTTTTCTTTGCTGTACTAAGCATGTATTTACTGTAGGGTTTTATTATATTTTTCTTACAGATATTTTCTCTCAAATATCAGATTCAAATGGACTAATGATATTTATGAAGTTTGATCAGTTTTTGAAAGAAGTTCTAAAACTTCCAACAGCTGTGTTTGAGGGGCCTTCTTTTGGATACACAGAGCATTCTGTACGGACCTGTTTCCCACAACAAGTAAGAGAGAACAAATCGGGACTTTTGTGTTGCTTGTTAATACAGTGCTGGCTTCTGAAGTCCTCTGGCTGCCTTGGCTGTGCTTTGTGTGGGGTCGGGAGGGCGGGGGGTTGATGGTATGCACTATATACCTTTAAGCACTTTTAAGAAAGCCTGAATAATTTAAAATAGTACATCTAGGTCTTGAGCAATTAAAGGATTTTGTACGATTTTAGTTTGTTCCGCCTCCTTGAAGGGACACTCCGTTCCCCATCAGCAGAACAGCAAGGATGACCTGTTTCTTTTCTAAAACATGAAACACAGCAATTTTACTGTTTTCCCGTGATGATTTTTTTTTTTAAGCTTTCTCAGTGTGTTAAGAGTATTTGTTTCAACAAATGACTTGCTAGTTGGTTGACCTGCACAAAACACACGTTCTGTACCCAGCATTTGTTTTTAAATCTGTTTCGCTGGTGGTTATTGGTATAGCTGGTTTTTCCAAAGTATTTCCATTACATGTAATGTTTGGAGTAGATGTTGTAGTAATGATCTTAAAAGAGCTTTATATTTCTTTATACATTTTCATTGTAATTTAATTGCTCCAAAGATTTGTTTCTAATTTGAGATAATGTAAATAGTATAAATAATCCTTAATTCAACTGTAAACATGAACCTAGATAATCTTAGGCCTAAAATGAAATGTTTAGACTCTGGTCATAATTATGTTCTGAAAGAAATATTTCTGAAGTACTTAAATTTAGGATTTATAGTCACTTTTGCTAAATTTCAGTTAATTAGCAATTAGTATATTTGAAATACAACGCAGTAGGAAACAGCCTTTGATTTAGGAAACAATGAGGGCTCCAGCTCATCTGTTACTGAGGGCAGAGTTTCGTTTAATAAATAAATATATTTTTTCCTGTTTCCATACCGGCTGAGGCATTTGTGGGCCGTATTAGTTTCCACAGACATGTCACCCTTTCTGTTATGTCAGTGCAAGCCATTTGTACAGGTGGGGAAACTCATCCCATCAAATCAAATTGCACATAAGTGGCACCACTGTTGACCATCACCATCACTTTGGAGCTAGAAAAGTCAGACGTTGGATTCTACGTGCTCTTTCCACTGTCCACAGAGGGAGTGGGGATGGGGGTTTTATTTTGTTCAGAAGCCGAGACTCTGGAAGGGACCATTTCTCTCTGACCCATAAAGAGAGGCTGGTGTAGGTAGCGCGACTTGGACAGTTGACTGAAATGACTAAGATACTTGATGCAAATCTCGCCATGGTAGCCAAGTCAGGTATAGTAACTGCCCGCGAATATGAGCCAGCAGTGTGCCCAGGTGGCCAAGGAGGCCACCAGCATCCTGGCCTGTGCCAGCACTAGTGTGGCCAGCAGGGCTGGGGCAGTGACCGTCCCCCTGTACCGGGCACTGGTGAGGCCCCACCTCGAGGGCTGTGCCCAGGTTTGGGCCCCTCACCACAAAACAGACACTGAGGGGCTGGAGCGTGTCCAGAGAAGGGCAACGGAGCTGGGGAGGGGTCTGGAGCAGGAGTCTGGTGAGGAGCGGCTGAGGGAGCTGGGGGTGTTCAGCCTGGAGAAAAGGAGGCTGAGGGGAGACCTTCTCGCTCTCTCCAGCTCCCTGAAAGGAGGGGGTAGCCAGGGGGGGTCGGGCTCTTCTCCCAAGGAACAGGCCATGGGACAAGAGGAAACGGCCTCAAGTTGCGCCAGGGGAGGTTTAGGATGGACATTGGGAACAATTTCCTCCCGGAAAGGGTTGTGAAGCATTGGAAGAGGCTGCCCAGGGCAGTGGTGGAGTCGCCATCCCTGGAGGGATTGAAAAGCCGGGCAGACGTGGTGCTGAGGGCCGTGGGGTAGTGGTGGCCTTGGCAGTGCTGGGTCGATGGTTGGACTCGATGATCTGAAAGGTCCCTTCCAGCCCAGGCGATCCTATGATTCTAAGATTTGCACATGGCTTGCCTGCAGCACATCTTAGGCCTCTGCCTTTGTCTCCCATGAACAAGAAGGCTAATTGATTCCTATTGATTCGCTTTTAGAAATTCCTTTGCTCTAATTTGAGTTTCTCTCTCACAATCCCTAGTGTAAGGCCAGGTTTGTAGAGAGCAGTAATGTTTTTTTAATTAATCCAGATACACACCGTACCCCAAGACACTTCTTTCATTTATTTGAAAACATTGAAACCTGGGAAGTAGATGAATAATCTGTCTGAGATTTCATTTCATTTCATTTTCTTATGCCTTCTGGATTTGAAAATAAGCTCCTGAGAGGTACTTCCATGATATTCTCCAGTTACAGCCTATCGTTTTGCTGAAGTTCTCTCCAGATGGCATTGGTAAAGCTGTGGGGTTTCAGACTTTGGGGTTTACACGATGGACGTGTAAGCTACATCCGTACTGGTTCACTCAACTGTGCCTTGAGCTCTTCTGGGCTCCTGAGGCCGACTGGAATAGCGTAACCACAGCCATGCTATTGAACTCTCTTATTCCCTCAAGCAGGGTGGTTACACGGAAACTGGTTATTAAAAATGATTCCTAGCTGATGTTAACACCTGATCTGGATGTTGGAGTCAGTTGGGAGACTGAGCGGTTGAACCAGGCACGGGTTTAATAGCATCAAAGCATGCATGATTGAGTTTCAGTGCCAGGAACATTCCCTCGTGTTACTTAAACTACCAAGAGAGAAATCCTTCCTGGCCAGCTGTGGTTCCTGGCTGTTCATGGAGGTCCTGGTTCTGGGAGCCTCTTCTTTGAGGTGCAAAAGGCTAATAACTTACTGCTGTCGGAGTGGTGAAAGGGCAGACAGGCAAAGAAGTGTCAGTGGCTGTGTACACGCCACAACTCTGCTTCATTTCTTGGGTCGCAGATGGAATAATTCAAACTTGTTGCCCACGCAAAATGGAGTTTACTGGGATGCTTTTGGCAAGAGCTGCATTCTTTGTGATGGCTTCCAGATGTGTAAAGAGCTTCCAGTAATAATTTAGTATTCTAGGTCAAGTGGGGGCTTCCACAGATGTAAGATATCATGTCGTACTTTTCTTAAGACTTATGTTCACTTGGCCACAGTCCCATCTGTTTGTCGTGGAGATGCTGCATCACCGTGACATTCTCTGCCTTAATCAGAATCTTTCTGTGTTTATGGCACAGCCTGTCCTGTCATTGCAGAGCTGTGTCCACAGCGTGTCTCATTTACAGAGCAGTTTAATTGCAGTGTTTCTACTGAGCTGAGAAGTTCACCTCAGAGTCTTGGGCGCTTGGCTTCTCCAGGGTCAAACTGCAGGTTATTCTGTTGAAACTCGGCAGCACGAACTGCAGAAGCGGACATTGATTTATCCATACCTTGCCCACATGAACGCTCTGCTAGAGCATCGGCTGACTTAGGCTGAGCTGAACTGCCCGCACAGGCTTAACAGTGTCAGAGGGACGGTCAGGGTGTGCAGTCTTGTCAAAGCCAGTAATAAGGATACATTTATTAAGGGCAGGGTGGTGTGAGCATGCTCTGATGGAGCTGCAGTTTAAGCATCAGATGCAGGACAGTTGGAGATCTAGGCGGGGTCCAATACCCGGCTGCTGAGATCAGCATAACTTGGTTTGATCACTGCAGAGTTAAAAATTGCGTATTTTTGTCTTGGCTCAGGGGATGTGGGTTTGTGCCAGTATTTTCTGGGGAAATAGATGCATTAACATCTTGTTGGAACAAGCACGTTGGCAGCGTAACAATAAAACTGGCTGGTTTTGCTGTTGGAGCAAGCCTGTGATACTCTAAATAGAAGACTAGCATTGCTCTAACCTGCCACTGCACCCACCTGCAACATCTGAGCCTACAGAGCTATAAAGACAAGTAGGTATGCTAACAGCGATTAGTAAAAACAATTATTAAAACAGGATAGAGAGTGAGCAGGTGATTACAGAAAGTATCTGGGCAGAAATGTTTGTTCTCCTGGGGAGCATTTGACCCTCATGACTGGTTGTGCCTCCATGTTTACTAATTTTCAGTTTAGGTACTTGGAGTTTGGAACCTGCTGGCAGGTTATTTCTTTGTTTTGCATCACAAATGGTGACTGAGTGATGTTTTTGTGGTTGCTCCATGGTTGGGTTCTGAACCCAGCAGGAGATGTTAGACCAGCTACAAGAAAGGGCTTTATCTAGGCTCCTCCTCTGACACACCATCATTTCCAGGAGACTGCTGTTTGCTTTCCTGTCAGCTCAGCCGTCGCTGAGAATGCCTATAACCAGACAGACAAGCTGTAGCAGTGATGATGCTGCCTGATTCTTTTTGGTTAATTGCTTGCAAAATTTCCTACCTGTAACATTGAAAAAACCCCAAAGCCCGTGTCCCTGCTGCCCTCTTGTGAAGTACATGGAAGTTGCATCACTCAGTAACGGGCTTTGAAAACTCGTAAGGTTCTCGCTGCTTAAAGGGAACCATTTTTTTTCTTTAAGGAACATGCTTGTCTGCAGCAGAAAGAAGCTTAGGTGGTTCTGGCACAGTGCGTATCGTATGTCACTGTCTAATCATAGAGCCATAGAATGGTTTGGGTTGGAAGGGACCTCTGAAGGTCATCTAGCCCAAGCCCTTTGCCATGGGCAGGGATGTCTTTCACTAGATCAGGCTGCTCAAAGCCCCGTCCAGCCTGACTGTGCACACTTCCCATGTGCCTTCTCTTTTCCAGGCTGAACAACTTTCTCCATAGCAGAGGTGTTCCAGCCCTCTGACCGTTGTGGCCTCCTCTGGACCTGCTCCAGCAGGTCCATGTCTGTCTTGTGCCATGGCATGCTCTAGTGACAGAGATTGTAGGGGGTTTTGTGTGTGTGTGTATGGTTGGACTCGATGATCTCAAAAGTCCCTTCCAACCATGAAGATTCTATGATCCTATGGGCCGCAGAGCTGGACACCATACACCACATGGAGTCTCAGGGAAGTAGAGGGGTAGAATCCCCTCCCTCGCCCTGCTGGCCATGCTTCTTTTGATGCAGATCAGGATGCAGCTGGCTTTCTGGGCTGCGAGTGCCCATGGCTGGCTCATGTCCAATTTTTTGTCCACCAGTACTCCCAAGTCCTCCTCAGCAGGGCTGCTCTCCATCCCTCCATCCCCAGCCTGGGCTGGCACCGGGGGTTGCCCCGACCCGGGGGCAGGACCCTGCACTTGGCCTTGTTGGACCTCATGAGGTTCAGAGGGACCCACTTCTCCAGCCTGTCCGGGTCCCTCTGGATGGCATCCCGTCCCTCAGGCATGTCACCGCCCCACTCAGCGTGGTGTTGTCTGGAAATCTGCTGAGGGTGCCCTCGATCCCACTGTCTGGGTCATTGATGAAGATATTAAATAGTGTTGGTCCCAGTACAGGCCCTTGAGGGACACCACTCATTACTGGCTTCCACTTGGACATTGAGCCACTGACTCTAACTCTTTGGACGCAGCCATCCAGCCAATTCCTTATCCATCTAACAGTCCATCCATCAAACTTATCTCTGCCCAATTTAGTGGCCAGAATGTTGCGGTGAACTGTATGAAAGGCCTTACAGAAGTCCAGGTACGTGACATCCATAGCTCTTCTTTTGTCCACTGATGCAGTCACATCACAGAAGGCCACTACATTAGTCAGGCATGAGTTGCCCTTGGTGAAGCCATGCTGGCTGTCTTGAATCGCCTCCCTGTCCTCCACATGCCTTAACACAGCTTCTAGGAGGACCTGCTCCATGATCTTCAGAGGCATGGAGGTGAGGCTGACTGGTAGTTCCCAGGGTCCTCCTTTTCACACTGTTTAAAAATGGTGTGATGTCTGATGGATCCTGAGTCTTGTCTCCAGGAAACTTGTCTGCTGTGTGCAGTATTTAGTATTTGGAGTAACCTTCATACTCCTGTATACGAAGCAGTTTGAGAGATGAGGGCCAAGGTAAAATTGGGAACCTCGGAGGCATTTTTATGAAGTTGTACAATACCTATACAAGTATGCAATGTGGTAATTATGTTAAGATTCGAAACATCCAATCTGTACATCAATTACAGGCAATGCTGCCATTTCACATCGTGAGCACCGTGGTTCCGAGCAGCCTCTTCTGGTCTTGGACGTCGCGTACCACAGTCAGTTCATTCCCAGCTTCAAACTGTGGTTCTCCTTCTAGCAGGAGGCTTGGCTCGGCGTGTTTAGAGTCTTTGTGGCCTTACCCAGATGCGCATTTGTTAATAGATTTTGGATGTCTTCACCCATGGAGAGGAGAAGGCAGCGGGGCTGTGACAGGGAGGAGGTGGCTGTGAGGAGGAGGAAGGCTGGGGTGGCCAGGCCAGCGCCAGGCGTTCGGGCTTCTCCAGGCAGTGCCTCCGGTGTCATACCTGGCGAAGGGAATTCTTGGCCTCTCTTGTGGCAGCAGCTCACTATTCAGGAGAAGCTTTTCATTTACTAAGCAGTGAGACTGGAACAAGGACCCCTTATAAAAGTTGGAAGACATAACATTAAATATTTCTTCGTATTTCATAGAATCACAGAATGTGTTGGGTTGGAAGGGACCTCTACAGGCCATCTAGTCCAACCCCCCTGCAGTGAGCAGGGACATCTTCAACTAGATCAGATGGTCATCCATCCATCCATCCATCCACTTCAACTAGGTCATCCCGGAGAGCTGCCTTCATCTTCAACTAGATCAGGTTGCTCAGAGCCCCATCCAGCCTGGCCTGGAATGTCTCCAGGGATGGGGCCTCCACCCCCTCTCTGGGCAATCTGGGCCAGTGTCTCACCACCCTCAGTGTAAAGAACTTCTTCCTCGTGCCTAATCTAAACCTGCCCTGCTCTAGTTTAAACCATTGCCCCTCGTTATCATTCCTTAATGGTACCTGGGATAGATAGTTACAATTCCATATTATCTCTCCAGGGTAGTTAGCTGTAGGGGTATTAGATGCATATATTCACCGCTAATCACAAAAATATTGATGCTCTAAATATAAACTTTCTCTTTAATTAAAAAACAAAACAAAACCCAAACAACCCACGACCGAAAAAAAACCCAAAACCACCTTATTTTTTGGCGTGAGAGCTGGCAGTGAAAGCTGCGGTTCCTTCCACAGCTCGGAGGGAAGCAGCCCGCCTTTCCCTCTGGCTCCGCACGCCCTCCCTGGGCGGCTGCTCCGTGCAGTGGCACTGCCATATGCCACCCGGAGGAGAAGGTGCCACCTGAGCAGCTGCTCTCCTGCCCAGGAGAAGTTCCTGAGCATCCAGAGTCTGTCTTTGTGTCCGTAATATCCTTAGCTGGTTTTCTTACCAGTTATCTCCATCTGTTTGTATTTGCAGCAGAAGTTTTCTCTTGCTCACTTGAATTTGAAACCTTAGAAAATATTACTCTTAACACACCTGACTTCCTTCTCCTAATGATTTCATTTAAATTTCAGTTTTATTGACAGTTGTTTAAAATCTTAAATCTAGTTCTCCCCTTACCTCTTTTTTTCTTACTTTACCTTTAAAAAAATAGATCACTTACTGTGTGGCTCGTGTATGGATGTTACTTGTAATTACGGTTATGTGTCTGCGTTTTTCAGTGCTGCCTGTGTGTTTGAAATACCGTCTCCTACATTGTTAAATAACCTCCGCTCACATCTGGTGTATCCCTCTTCAAAATAAGAATCTCTACCTCAGGAGCCAATCCTGTCTTCCATTTCTTGCAGTTTCCTGTTCATCTGTTTATCATTTATTTTTGTATGATTGTATCGTGTCTATGCTAATACCTTCTTTGTGGTGTTACTGTTTGCCTAATACAGATGGAAACTCCCTGAGCAAAGTTGTGATTTGTATCTCTTTATAGCATATGAAATATTCCGGGTACACAGAAGTTGAGTCAGAGAGAGATTTTAAGGCTGAAGTAGTTTTTGGTATAGAAAATTGAAACTTTTCGTATAATTAAGTTGTATTTCTCTTTTCTTTGCAGAAAAAGATCACGCTAAACATGTTTTTAGACACGTTGATGGCTGATCCGCCTCCTCAGTGCCTTGTATGGCTGCCGCTCATGCACAGACTCGCCCATGTTGAAAATGGTAAATGGAATATTTTCTTGTTTGAAACATCTGGTCAGAGCAGGGGTTCTGTTCAACATATGTAAATATCTGTCCCTTCTCACGTAACGAAGCACTTAATGCCTTCATCGTTTCCACTGGAACGCTCTTAGTCCCAGAGCAGTTAAGGCCAGACTTCTGTTAGAGTGAAAACACTTCTGGGATGAAGAGCGATTCTTTATGAAACAGTGCAAAACAAGATTACTTTTAGAGCTCTAGCATCGTTAGTAGTGGAAGATGAAAAAACGAGCAGCAGAAAGAACAATATTCTGTAAATGTTCATGCTCGTTCTGAAACGTTATTAAAAAACTTCACTTGAACTATGCTTTAACATATGCTTTCAAGTGCTAACTAACTCCCAAAGATTTTGGTACCCCGTCAAATATCTGCCTTGAGTAGCATTTGAGCACATGAGTCACCAGTGCTCACTACGGGAGGTGAACGCTGAGCTCCTTTCACTTCCAGACCTTTATTTAGCTAAAATTTCCTGGGTTTGCTGCACGTGGAAAGTATTTCAGGAGCAATAAGGGATGGAAAACTGAAGATTAACAGTGAGAGAGAGCGATGAAAGACTCAGCTGGCTGGGGGGGCTTTGTGAAGTTCAGGGAAGCAAAGAGGTTTCCTGCAGAAGGTTGTGAAAGTGTGTCGAAACTCTTTGGTTTTTTTAGAGGCCAAAAAGATGGCGTGTTTAATTTCTTTTGCAGTTGCACACGGTATATGTGTATGACATTTTGTATGTGACTTCTGGAAAAAAAACCAAACCCTTCTTTTGTTTTTCTTTACCCATAAACTAAACCTCATGTATTGTTTCCTTCACCACTTATCATCCTTCACAGCCCCTGCCCTCCTGGTTGTTACCTCTTCTTCCTGTAGTCATTTCAAGGTGGAAAGACTTCTTCCTTTTAAGATGCAGGTAGACAAACTCCAGACTCTTGGTTTCCCTGGTTGCTTACAGGCAGAGCTTGGCAGGCTGTCTCTAGCTGAGTTTCCGTGATTTATATTCCATCCTCCGTGTCTTGACATTTCTTCCTGTGCCATGGTTAAGTACTGCTGTGATTCTGATATGCTGTATCTTGGCATTTGTGTCATTGTCTTCTCTTGATCCTTTTGCAAAGCATATCTGGTGGTGAATTTAATCTGCATTTGTTCAGCACTGAAGAAAACTGCAGCTGAGATGCTCAAAGGGCCTGTTCTTTATTGCAGCCGCAGAGAAGGTGAATTTCCCAATTGCTCTATGTGTTTACAGACGTTTCCTGTCGGTCTCATCAAAAAAAGCCCACATTTTTTAAAAAAAGTTTCGAGGGGAGCAATTTCATGGAGCCAAATCTTATGGGAAAACTTACAAAAAAGGTGGGGAGGTTGATCTAGTTAAAATATCAGGTAAACTGCAGTACTGCGGTGTCTCCTGTCCTTGTGTGACAGGTTGCACTAGTAGAAGGGCAGCAGCAACCTCTTGCTTTCTGCCTCTTCCTTTATCCTCTTATCCTTATAAACCTGTACTTCCAGAAGAGCACCCAGGGGGGAATAAATACGGTAAGGAAACAGGCAGTAGCAATGTTTAGATGAGTTACAGGTCAGGATAGAATAGCACAGAGCTTAAGTAAGGGTAAAATGTTTAAACATCATGTTTGGACAGAAGTGAAATGGTGGAAAGATCTGGAGATAATCCATAGTTGGGTCTTACTTTCTGCTTGGAAGTACCTGGAGGAAATTACTAGATACCCAGGATAATAATCCTCCTAGATTAGTGCATGCATTCCTGTATTGCCTGACAGCTTCTGCTGCCCTCACTGTGTGCTGTGGCTGCTCTAGGATATGCACATCCTGGTCTCACCATCTTCACTGAGACCAGTTGTACGAGCATCCCTTTTTCTGGCACTTTCTTCCAAGCAGTCAGAGATTCTCCCCATCCATCCCATCTGCCAGTCGGTCCCCAGATTTGATCCTACGTTACACATAGGAGGCTTGTTACACATAGGTTTTGCATTCAGATAACGTGATAGGATAACTTTTAACGTTTGTGGCATTAAAATTATGCTTCTCATTCTGATCAGCCTCTTCTGCAGCTGCCTCCCAAGCTGCTTGCTGAGCTGTGTTACCATCGGTAATTTGTGCCAGTGTTCCTGCCCTCTAAGTTACGACTTCTTTTTTTTTTTTTTTCCTTAGAAAAAACAAAAGTGGTATTTTTGCTTCCGAGTCGGGAGCAGTTCCTCTGCTCACAGGTGCTGCGTAGCAATGGTTGTGGCTGATGTCCAGGGGGACGTGGGGAGCCAGAGCCGGCTCAGCAGCCGGGGCACATCAGGTCTGGCTTAGTCCCTGCACTAAAAGGAGTTCAGGGAGGTTTGGTGTTGGGCCTGACCACGGGGAGGTAAAAATAGCAAATGGGAAGGATGGGGACAGTAGAAGGAATGAGCTTGGGATTACTGGGACGTGCAGTGGGAAAAGAAATGTTGAGGGAAGACACAACTCTGGTTATGGATGTGCCCGCTCAGGAAAATGCAAGCCCGAGGCTTTTATAGTTTAAAGTCTGGGTCAGGACATACGCAAGAGTTCATTGTCGCTGTGGATATTCATTGAATATCTCCTATTAAATGGTCATTTTCAATCTTTAAAAAGCAGAGGATGGAAGATGTGAAGCTTTTGCTGACTACAGCTACTGCTGTGGATTCTGTGACTAAATTAATCCGAAGTTACTATGTAAGGGTTGTGCCTGTTTTAGTATCTGCATGTATTAGAAAACCATAAATTTTGTTGAAATGAATGCTTGTAGGAGGTTACAGGAATGCCTGTCTCCTTTCAACTGAAAATTTTCCAGAACATAGGCTAAAACATCTCCCTGTGTCGACCTTGGAGCTGAAATCGGAGGCATTAGGTTCCCAGACAAAATACTGGAGTTGTTTCCTCCACGATTATTAAAAAGGCTTAAGTTTCAGACGTTGATTTGGGCCCTTAATGAGTTTGGTACGGTCAGTTTTTAAATGTTAAGCTACAGCTGGCACCGAGGTTTCAGCACTACACGATTTCTTAGGGACAGGTTCTCGCATCCAGCGCAGACTGGAGTCAGGAGCGGTCTCAATAGGGAGAGGAGCTCTGACATCCACCCCGCGGCCAGCTTTGCGCGGGCTGCTGCTGACACCTCTCGAGCGGACGAACCTCTGTGGTGTTGTGACCTGGCACTAGAACGTGTGAGAACTGTGAAACCTTTCCACCTTTACTGCTGCAAATTATAAAGGCGGATCCTTCAGGTTCAGAGGCAAAACTGGGACAAAAGGACAGCTCGTTATAAACAACCTCCCTGCTCAAGGTAAACTTCACTTTCTAGCGTTACACGAGGGGTTTTTATTTTTGTTTTCACTGCAGATGCTTTACTAGAGGTGCTGAACTGTTTCTTCAGAACAGATTTGCAAGGCTGTAGTTGGGTATCCCAAGAAGTGTAAGATGATTCTCCCAGTGCAGATTCACGAGTATGTGATTACAAATAATTTTGCCTCTTTACTCACGCGACTCACGAAGTTCAGCACTGGGAAGTGCAGAGCCCAGCGCCTGGGAAGGAATAACCCCATGCGCCAGTGCACAGCGGGGGCTGACTGGCTGCAAAACAATTGGGCAGAAAAGGACTTGGGGCTCCTGGTAGACACCAAGTTGAACATCATCTCGAAGCAAAAAAGGCCAGCAGTGTGCTGGGCTGCGTTAGGAAGAGCATAGCCAGCGGGTTGAAGGAGATGGTTGCTGCCCTCTGCTCAGCGCTGGTGAGACCAAATCTGGAATAGTGTCCAGTGCTGGGCTCTCCAGTACAAGGGAGACGTGGACTTACTGGAGTGAGTCCAGCAAAGGGCCACAAAGCTGATTAAGGGACCGCAGCACGTGTGGTACGAGGGCAGGCTGAGGGAGGGGGCACTGCTGAGCCTCGAGAGGGGAAGGCTCGGGGGACCTTATCAATATCTGCAAATAAAACTGGTGGGAAGCAGTAAAGAAGACGCCACTCCAGTCTTCTCAGCGACCTGGCGGGACAATGGCCCGAGCAGCAGCTGGGGATGACCCTGCTTTGAGCAGGTCTGCAGAGGTCCCTTCCAGCCTCATCCATTCATGATTTTGTGATTCTCAGTGTGATTGCAATGAAAATCCCATGAAATCATTCCTTGAAGTTCTCCTCCTCCACCACCAGTCTGTAAAGAATGTTCATCTGATAAAAACGGGCTCAGTCCATAAAGATCCGTCCTTTAAGTTTGTGTTTTGCTACTGCTACCTTGGACACATTTCCATGGCGCGTTCAGTAGTCTTGTTCTGGAGTCAGCTGTTGATTTCCACCACAAATTAGTTTCCTCTGGATTGCAGCTTGTCAGAGCACAGTGCTTTCGTTCCCTAACCTTTCCTCCCACCCAGATGTTTGTCTCCTCCACAGCTTGTAAATATTCTCATTAATTACTCTGGCAATCACTGCTGAGGTACTTCAGAGGCACTTGAACACTTCGGTTGACACCTTTAAAAAAAAAAAAAAAAATCCTGCAATTTCCTTGGTTGTCTTTTCAACTCTGATAGAAGCAAAAGGCAATTAAGCTCTGAACTGAGCTTGTTTTATTGCTGAAATAGCATTTACAGGTAAAAAATCACGTATTTTCTTTCTCAAGGCATCAAATAAACTGCATGGATTGCCGGTATTGATCTAAACAAATAGGCCAGCACGTTATTTTGGAGAGCCATCATCTCAATTTGCATGCTAATTCACAGCACAACAACAGTATGCTTTTGTGCCGGCATTCTGATCTCTTTAGTTCTGCTTTTGTAGGAATAGGATCCTTTGCAAATACAAGAGGAAGAAGTCTCCAGGCTGGTTTTTTCCCCCCTCTCCCTTTTATAACAAAGGGAAAATATAGAAAAGAATATCTGGCTTTTAAACTTGCCATGGCTGTTATCTTAAGCTTGTGTTAATGTTTGTAGAAATACTTTGCTGGCTCATAGGTTCTCTAGGGCAAGGACTGTACCTTACCTGAAATACAGCAGTTTAAAAAACCCAAACGTGTGTGACAGGGAGAATGCAGCTCCTGTTCAGGAGTTCCCAATTCAAAAATGTTCCATAACATTTGTAATTGTTCTTCAGTCAGGTACTATAACTCAGGCCTTGGCCGCCTTCTGTGACAAATAAATCTTTTACTTTCCCAGAAGATCCAAATGATTTCAACGATTTCTGAGTGGGATTGAGAATTTCTGCCTTTCCTAAAATGACAAAGTTTGTGTTTAGCAGCTGCGAAGCCGCCTCACCTGGGGTCAGTCTTTTACTTTTCACAAGGACAGACAGAGCCTCGCGCTGGGATTCCTTTTTGGCTTTCCTTGGAAAAAAGGGAAAAAAGAAAAACAAAATCACCTTCAAAAACCCCACAGAACTGTGGTGGTGATGCCATTTTTATTTTTTGGCTTTTTCACATTTCTTGAAAGGATGAAGGGGGTTTCCTCAGAAGTTTTATCACAGAGTGGTTTGGGTGGGAAGGGCCCTTAAAGCCCCCCCAGTGCCACCCCCTGCCCTGGGCAGGGACACCTCCCACCAGCCCACGTTGCTCCAAGCCCCGTCCAACCTGGCCTTGAACCCCTCCAGGGATGGGGCAGCCACAGCTTCTCTGGGCAACCTGGGCCAGGGGCTCACCACCCCCACAGGGCCGTCCTGCCCCCCAGCGCTTCCAGAGGGGCAGGTCAGTGCCTGGGCAGGATTTTCAGTCTCTGGCCGGGTCGCGTTGCCATTCCTCTGCCTTTCCTGAAGCACAGGGGAAACTTTCTTTCCGGAAGCAGAATTGCCTTATTTTTACATTTTTCTTTCTTTTTGTGCTTCCCCAGGTTTCTGTGAATTCTAGCTTCCAGTAAGAAATGTAATATAAGTTTACAGACACTCAGAATTATTTTAGAATTCTCCTGAATTCATGCTTTTGATTCCGTCTGCGCTTTGCCGCTCGGAATGCGTTGCTGACATCCGTAGAGAAACTACCCTCCCTTTTGTCCTTACTGTGATTTTGAGACAATGTGTTTACGATTACTCAGGAGCCAACATTTTTTTCAGTTTTTGCTTTAGGGAATCTGGACGTTTTCATGGAGGTCTGCATTGTCCTTGGCTTGTCAGTAGGTAAACAAAAGGCTTAATAAGAAAAATGTAGCATTAAAGTCTTCTGTACCAGCAGTCGGTAATTTCCTGCACTGCCTGAGTTGTAAGTTGTCATTAAGGAAGACTCTTCTGATTGTGAACCTGGTCCTTAAAGACCAGTTGTAAACTATTTAGATTCTCCGATGATTGCTTTAAAGAAAGGGAAAGGAGCTACAAACTGCTGTGGACATCATCACTCTGATTAGGAAGGCTGGTGCCCTCTCGGAGGCACAGAGGCACTTGTAGGAGTGAAAAGCATCTGGAAGTACGTTTCAGAAGGAAGGCTCTGCGAAGATATTTCAGTCCATGCTGCCCTGGTGCGTTAATTCCTGTCTGTGATGGCTGGGGGAGCTAAGGCAGTAATTCTGTGTAGCATTTTTACAGAGTACGGGAAGATGTGACGGTGCTACTCAGCAGAGTCTTCGCACAACTCAGGCTGGGTCTTGTGATACACTCACTCATGTTTTCCGTGCCCTGGTCAGAGCCGTCATCTGACTTGGCACCGTGGAGCGTCTCTCACTGGTAGTATTCCGTGAGGTTTTTAAGCCCATCGTTTCTTTTCTGGATACAAATTCTGCAATGCACTTCCATCTTTTCTGTTTTGCTGGTCCCTAAGCTTTCTAGTGGAACGTAGATTATTTGAAAAGGTGGTTCTACGTGCTGCTGTGTAGCACCTGCCAGGTTGCTTCGTTCATCATGACCTGCTGATGCCATGGGCATAGTCCATCAGCCCCAGGTGGTCCATGGATCGCAGGCTGTAAAGCAGTGTTCCACTGCACTGAGTGGAGCAGAATGTGTTTAGTCCCAGAGATCAGGCTTTGTTTAGAGATTTGGCAGCAGAATGCAGGACCAGAGAGTATTTGGGTGCGTTCGCAACTCTTAGTTTAGACCAAGGAGATCAGGTTCCTGCTTTGGTCGACAGGAAAGTAGAGATTCCTGCTCTAAACTGCCACCTAAGCAGGCCGCTATTCCTTGGTTTGTAGCTAAGGATGGCAATCTCCTGGAAGAATTCTCTTTCCACTCATTTGAATAGTTTCCATGGAAAAATCTGAAAGTTGAAACCTGGAGCTTGGGATATATGTTATGTACCAGGCAGGATTTCTGTGGTAAAATTACATACTGCTTTAAAAGGACTGCAGCGTTTGGAGTATTTGGCTTTTGTGGTATGTATTGCTCAATTAAGCAGATTTATCTCATAGCTAACACTATCATGTGTATTTTACATTGGAGTAATAGAATTCAGAAGTGGTGGATGTACACATCCATATGGCTGGCCTGTGTCCGCCGGGGCAAACCAAGAGCTTGTGGCAGTATGTCCTGTTCACAGAGGTAGCTATTAGTGCCACGTGTGACAATACTGTCACAGAGGTTTGCATTTATAGTCATGGCAAGTTCTTCAGAGCATTTCTCCTCCAACATTAATTTTGTTTTAGCCAGAGTTTTGAACACTGGATTTTTTCCAGGTCTTCCTTGAAACATTTTTATGTGAAAAATGTTGAAGTATTACATCTTGGAACCGGCTGCCCAGAGAGGGGGTGGAGGCCCCATCCCTGGAGACATTCCAGGCCAGGCTGGATGGGGCTCTGAGCAACCTGATCTAGTTGAAGATGAAGGCAGCTCTCCGGGATGACCTAGTTGAAGCGGATGGATGGATGGATGGATGACCATCTCATCTGGTTGAAGATGTCCCTGCTCACTGCAGGGGGGTTGGACTAGATGGACTAGCTGAGAGACAAAAGGAACTGGGAGATAGAGAAGAAAATATGATCAATTTTTTTTGTCTTTGGAGTCTGAAAATCTAAATTGTGTATATTTCGATGTTGGAGAGCAAGGGGAACAGATGGAATGGCTATGAGGAGTCTGAGGTAAATCACAAGATGGCACAAGATCTTTGAATAAATTAGGGGTTTGTGGAAGAAAGCAAATGACAAATATCTGCGTGACAGGGGAGGGAAAAAGGGGAAGAGGAGAAAGGACACTTCACAATCTTCCAGTTCTCATTTGGAAGAATTTCCAGGTTTGCTGGGGGAGGTTAGTTTGGTGACGAGATTTCTTTGGAGGATACTCTGCAGTGCGGGAGCCTGAGCAGTTAGTGATGCTGGGGTGGGTCAGATGGGCTGGGAGGCAGAAGGACGCGTCCCACCGGGGCAGAACACTTGGGAGGGAACTGAAATATAGTGACAGTCACTGGCTTTATCAGTTGAAAAAAAAGAAAGGAAATAAAAATCCTGCTGAATACAGGTATACGATCGGGAGTCAGAAAAAGGAGGAAAAGCCAGACATGAGAATTGGGTTCGTGGTTCCATCTCTCTAGCTGCGTCCCTCTCCTGCCCTTCCAGGAAAGGAGAGGGGAAAAACGGATTGGGACACGAGGTGAACTCTTACAGTCCAAAGGCAGGAGGGGACATGGTGGTTCGAGTGGGACCAGGCTGGACAGGGCTTGGAGCAACCTGGGCTGGTGGGAGGTGTCCCTGCCCAGGGCAGGGGGTGGCACTGGGTGGGCTTTAAGGTCCCTTCCAACCCAAACCATTCGATGATTCAATGACTTGGAGTTGGGCATGTCAATGATGGGAAAACCATTTTCAATTGACCACTTCATGGCAACTTCAGTACAGTTGGATTTATGCAGATGGGAGTGTGGAAAGCGATCTGAACAGGAGAGAAGAGCAATAAGGCTTGCAACACCATATTTTATGGCATTCAGAAATGAACAAAAAAATGGGAAGAGAGTAATATCTACGTTTGATCATGACATACCACCTGCCAGTGAGCCCGGAAGGGGAAAACAGCGGGTTGGTACTGGGAGGAAGCATGCTGTTCTGCTCATTTATTTGTTTCCCAGTCAGCTAAACGTTGGGACTTTCAGAAAAAGAAAAAAAACAACCAACCAAAAAAACCCCAACCCAACCAACCAAAGCAAGCAAAAATACCCACAAAGCAAACCCCACAAACGCACCAAAAAGTGCACCTCTTTGCTTTCTGTCTTGATGGCCAGATACCTTGCTCGTGATGTACTTATCTCTGATGCTGATTGTTCCAATCTTCTCTTTACTGATCATTTTTAGGGCATGCTTTTTGCGGTACATTGAGTGCCGTCGCCATTGCTATTTTGCCTCATGTTTTATTTTATCAGAATGTTGTTATTGATTTCCTAAATGACACATATCAATTTCAAGGTTTTGATTCTTTGGTTGAGGACTCTGTAGCGCTTTTGGCCCCTTTTCTTCAGTAGTAATCTCTTCTGAATGCATGGAGTTGGAGAAGATAAGACATGTTTTTGCACAGGAGGGGCAGGCGAGGCAGGATGAAGTGGTCCACAGATGCAGGCAGAACCTGCTGCCGTCGCTGGTACCAGTTACTGCCTTTCCTTCAGACAATTCCTCCTCCTGGAGACATTCCAGGCCATGCTGGATGGGGCTCTGAGCAACCTGATCTAGCTGAAGGTGTCCCTGCTCACTGCGGGGGGGTTGGACTAGATGGCCTTTAGAGGTCCCTTCCAACCCAACACAGTCTGTGATTCAGGTACTGACCTAACGCTCTGGCTTGACAGGAGACAGCAACCCTGCGTGGGCAGGAGGGATACTGGGAGACTGCGGGAGGGGGTGCAAAAAAAAAAAGCTTTGGGAACCTGTGACTTCATCCATCTCTCTTTCCAAAGGCAAACTCAAATGTGTATAAATGTCCTTGAAAGATTCGCCTCGCTGCTTCTTAAAATCCTCTATCAAAAGGTTTCCACACCTCCTTGGACTTGAAGCTGGGGTGAGATCACGGTTTAAATATTCTTAGGGTGAGAAAGTTTTGGGGTTTTTTCCTAATATTCTAGCACGAGTTTTTTCTTATTGCAGTTTAAACCCATAAGTACCTGTTTTTTGGCCCCTGGCTCTGGAGAATGTATTGCTATTTTTGTAAGTACCTCTTGCATGTTTGACGTTACCTTCTCACAGTCTGCTCCAAGCTGAGATGTCTACTAGCTGTTGTTCAGACAAGTCTATTGCTTTCTCCTGTACATATCATTAACTCGCATCTTCCTTGAAATGTGACGCCCCAAATCGGACATTTTTGATGATTGTTCAATCTGTTTATGAAAAATATTGACCAGTGCGTGACCTGGAATAAAGGTCACTTTGCTTATTAGGTCTTTCCATTTTAACTGCTCTCTGGTCTTTCTCCAGTGAGATTCACATCCAGGTTACAGTTCTTTCATCTCTCGTGTATTTTCCCCTGTCATGAGAATATCGCAGGAGACCAATTTTGTAAGAAGTACTGAAGTAAAATGAAAGATAGATGACATTTGATGCCTGTTTCCTATTTTCAAGGTCAATTACTCTGTCGCGGAAAGACATTAGGTTGATTTGGCAAATGTTTTCCATGGCTCATTTCTCTGTTGTTCTTCAGGTGCTTACAGTACTTCGCTTTATTATTTGTTCCAGTATGTATTCTACAAGTTAAAATAACATGAGAAGTCAGTAGTTACATATGTATAATTTCACACCCTGTTACGGATCATAATTACAATTCTTGTAATGTCCCTTTTAAATCCCCTGCTAGTTTTCTCTTGTTCTGTTCTGACTTTGTCTCTGAATATTTGAGTTATTCTGTTAACCCTCATTAATAATTTGTCCCGGTTTTTGCCTCTGTAGGCTTCCTTTTGAATTTCAAGTTATCGAGGAGCTCTTAATTTCAGGCACGTTGGTCTTTTACTACGCAGTCTGCTCTTCCCTCTGCGCTGAGATAGTTTGTGCTTGTTTCTTTAGCATCATTTCTTTAAGGAACTGACAGTTCTTCTAACTCAGTTTTGCTGTTGAATTGTTTCTTCCTGTAGCTTACCTACTCATTCTCATGAGTTTGATGAAAGTGCTGCACTGAAGTCATTTCTCTCGCCTCCGCTTCTGAAAATTCACAAAACCACTCTGTTGGCATGTTAGCTGAAGGTCACTTGTCATCTTTTTCAGCCACTTCTTTTCTACTGTTTGATACAAGTCTAGAAGTCTTTCTTTTCATTGCTTTCTACACCTTTTGTATTAAAAAAAAATAAAAAATATCACCGGTTCCTCTACAGTCCATTCCCAGTGGGCGTTTGTATATCGACATCGCCTGCCACCATCAAGTCCTTGCTTTATACGGTGTCGCCATGTGCTGCAATAAAGCGCCATCTGCCTGATCATCTGGGCTTAATTACCCATGGCATTCCTGACCAGGTCAATGCTCAGGTTGTCTTTGCTTTAGTTGTTACTCGTGTGTTTTCAGCAGTTTTGGTGTATGCGCCCGCTCTGGAGGTATGGGGCACTTCTGCACTGTGTAACTGGCCAGACCTTCCCGTAGAACCCGTATCTCTCTGCAGTAACTTCACTGCCCTGCGCGGAATTGCACAAGTCTCAGTTGGAGCGCTGAGTCATAATTTTTATCATCGATCAAAACTTCAGACTCTTTCTAATTATTTCTCTCACATCTTTCAGTAGTTTATAATAGCCATATCTAAGAATTTCAGCTGACTGGTCAGTGAGCTGCTCTTTTTTCCTGTGGTCTTCTCCATGGCACAGTTATTTATACCTGTAATCACTTACGCTCCGACCCACAGCAACGCTGAACCATTTGCTCCTGTAATTCACCTTCATCCTTCCATTCTATTTCCTGTGCCTCGCCTTTTGAGATGCATTTGACGTAGTAGGATATTTCCTTTACCTCATTCTCACCTTCCTCTTGTGTTTATTCTGAAGACTTATCTTTTAGATGGAGCAAGCCTGTGACTGTTTGTTCATGGGTAGAAGAACAGGGAAGAAGGATTTCTCTGTTTATTTTTTAGCCAGCTCCCGATGGTGACTCTGCACGTCACACCTCATTTGATTTTCCAGTTCTCGCAATGTTAACATTTAAAGGTGCACTGGGGATTTCTTCAGTGTAAGCTGAGGAGGTACAAGAGGCAGCTCGCAGTCGGGGAAGAGCGAGGGAAGGTCCTTGGTGAGAGGTGCTTCAGAGCAGAAGCTCCTTGTGGTGCCCTGAATTTGCCTCTTCTGTGAAGAGCTCTCAGCTGACTCCAGGGCGGGGATCTCCTTGGGCAGAAGTTATCCCGTGTGAATATAGCCCTTCTGCGCTCCCTGCCCGCTCATGCGTATGCTCAGTGTTGTTGGGCTTTCATGGAGACTTTGGGATCTGAGTGGATCTGAGGAGGGAGGAATCTGAAGAAGAAATATTGAACTTGTCAGACGGAACTGCTGTGTTATCATCAACTTAAATTTACACTTAATCTTACTGAAATTACCTGCTCTGCACTCAAAATCCATGACCTGTCCAGAATAACAAGTTGGTTTAGTGGTTAAGAACTTGGGGTGGGGGTTGGAAGCTCCAATGAAATTTGTCAGTTGATGTTTTCCTAAAGTCTGCTTATTACTTTTTTTGGTTTTTTTCCCCTCTTTCCCCATCTCCACCAAGTCTTCCATCCCGTGGAATGTTCGTATTGCCGGTGTGAGAGCATGATGGGGTTCCGGTACCGATGCCAGCAGTGCCACAACTACCAGCTCTGTCAAAACTGTTTTTGGCGTGGCCATGCAAATGGTCCTCATAGCAACCAGCATCAGATGAAGGAGCATTCCTCTTGGGTAACTCACCTTTGTTTGTCGTGCTGAAACAACCACCTCTGTACTAATGTGTTCTGAAAGTTACAGTTTTGATAGTAGAACTGCACAGCAGGACTTTTAAAGGTTTTCATATAGCAAAAGCATATAAAAAAGTAAACTGTACTGGTTTTATTACAAGTCATGTTAATTCCTTGGTGGTTGTCATTGTGTTCAGTGCTGTTTAAAGCACACAAGACAGCACAGTCCGCCTCAAGCCGTAACACGTGTGTTTCCTTCCCCTCTTCCCATCAGTCCTACTTTTCTTGTGTTTTCCTCTTCTCTAGCTTAGAAAGACTTAAAGCTTGCAATGCCTCCCCGGAAAGGTAAACCAGTTGGCATGAATGCTGTGCTGAGAAAGGGACTTTATCCAAGTGGATCTATCTTTAAAGATAGTATTTCTTTAAGAGAAGGATTTAGTATTGTCATTGTCCTGACAATTGTAAATATACGCCCTGAAAACTCTTAACTAAAAAGCCTTACAGAAACCATGAGACATAACACTCAGTTAGATGACTGTATGATAATCACATCTCAAGAAATAATAGATAATTTTAGATGTAGAAACCTATTTTATGGCAAAAGATTAAGCCCAACCTTTTACTTATTCAAAGAGAAGTTCAAATGATAATTGGGTTATAATTAGTAATTATCTTTGTGAGGAAGAGTCATTATAGTATTACTGTTTAATTTGGAAAATTGGGGTTTAATACCATTCAGTAGCTGGAAGGCGAAGATAGGAAAATTCAGTCTTAAATATTGTCCTTTTTTAACCGTGTGGGTAATAAACTTCTGGAATGTTTAATCCGAACCACCAGTAGATTGTTATCCCCTTAAATATATATAAATCCAGTCTGCATCCTTTAATATAATAGTAGCTCTGACTCTAACGAAGCTCTTTTCTCCTGAAGTCTCCGAGCTGTGAGTCGGGTCAGACGGACTCTGCCCCGTTCTAGGGCCTGTGGATCTGTCAGCCCATCTTGGTTCAGTGTTCGCTTCTGAGCCATTTGGTTCTTACTAGGCTGTACAGAATAAGTTGATTTTAAGATGTAATGTGGATTGGAGGAGTGGGAAGCTGTAGAAATGGAAAAGGAGGCTATTCGGGGTATAGCTCCTCTGGTAAACACAACATTGTGGTTGTCGCGTGGTCTGAGCCGCGGCACTGTAGGAGCAATCCCTGGTTTTAGCGATGCCCAAACAGTGCTCTCCTAAGAAGCTCCAAAGAGCAAGAATGCTGATTATCTGGCCCCAGGACCAGGCAGCGGCTCTGGAACCATTTCCTTCCATGCCCTTCACGTAGAAGAAGAGGGAATTGGATGTACAGAAGCAACGCTAAACAAAGCATGGAACTGGAAGCAGAAGGTTACTGGAACTGACGTCATTTACCTGGACCTGCGCAAAGCCTTTGACACTGTCCCGCTTGACATCCTGGTCTCCAAGCTGATAAAATATGGGTTTGATGGACTGACAACTCAGTGGATAAAGAACTGGCTTGACGGCCCCACCCAAAGAGTGGCTGTCAATGGGTCCATGTCCAAGTGGAGGCCAGTGACAAGTGGAGTCCCTCAAGGATCAGTACTGGGACCGGTCTTGTTTAACACCTTCGTCAGCGACATGGACAGTGGCACAGAGTGCACCCTCAGCAAGTTTGCTGACCACACCAAGCTGTGTGGGGCGGCTGACACGCTGGAGGGAAGGGATGCCATCCAGAGGGACCTGGACAGGCTGGAGAGGTGGGCCCATGCCAACCTCATGAAGTACAACAAGGCCAAGTGCAAGGTCCTCCATCTGGGTCGGGGCAATCCCAAGCACCGATATAGGCTGGGCGGTGACTGGCTTGAGAGCAGCCCTGAAGAAAAGGACTTGGGGGTGCTGGTGGACGAGAGGCTCAGCATGAGCCGTCAGTGTGCACTAGCAGCCCAGAAAGCCAATCGTATCCTGGGCTGCATCAGGAGAAGCGTGGCCAGCAGGTCGAGGGAGGTGGTTCTCACTCTCTACTCCACTCTCCTGAGACCCCACCTGGAGTACTGCATCCAGGTCTGGAGCCCCTACTACAAGAGAGATATGGACGTGCTGGAACGTGTCCAGAGAAGGGCCACGAGGATGATCCGAGGGCTGGAGCACCTCTCCTGTGAGGACAGGCTGAGGGAGTTGGGTTTGCTCAGTCTGGAGAAGAGAAGGCTCCAAGGAGACCTTCTCGTCGCCTACCAGTATCTTAAGGGGGCCTACAGGAAAGCTGGTGAGGGACTTTTTAGGATGCCGGGTAATGGTAGGACTAGAGGGAATGGATTAAAACTAGAGATGGGACGATTCGGACTGGACGTTAGGAAGAAGGTCTTCACCATGAGGGTGGTGAGACACTGGCCCAGGTTGCCCAGAGAAGCTGTGGCTGCCCCATCCCTGGAAGTTTTTAAGGCCAGGCTGGACGGGGCTCTGAGCAACCTGGGCTGGTGGGAGGTGTCCCTGCCCAGGGCAGGGGGGCTGGAACTAGATGGTCTTTAAGGTCCCTTCCAACCCTGACAATTCTATGATTCTATGAAACAGCATTGAGAAACAAGAGTTTTTACAGAATAAACGTAAAGAACGTATGAAAGAAAATAACACTGGTTGGGAACCTTGAAAGAGACTGGATTTTAATATCTTACCTAATGAAAACATGGATACATAAAAACAGTTGGTCCAGAAGTCTGTTGAAGGAATTTTAGCAGCAGCAAAGTTGGCTGCCTTGTACAGCAACAAGGTGTAACTCATACTAGTAAGAAACTGCAGCAGGAGGTGAGACGGAAGGGATACTTCCAAAAGGTGTGCCACGTAAAGCTGCTCCCTTTGTAGGGGTTTGTGCAGTACAGCCGCCGAGCTGTGCCTGGGCCGGAGCCAAAAGGATAAAGGCACGAAGTGGGAAGGGCATATTTGCATTTCTTGTTCAGCATTGTCAGAATCCAAATCACAGAAAGGTGAAATGAAGAGGGTAAAGGTTGTCTAAAGGTGAAGCAAAGACAAAAGATGGAAATCCAGGACGAAAATGGAGAAGTTTGAGGGATTTCAGTAAGCAATAAGGCAATCATAAGGAGCATTTATGTTCCTGTAGTTTAAAGTAATATTTCTGTCTCTAGCGACTTATATCTGAGCCTTTTTAGCCATTTCCTGGATTTTTTAAGCAACAAAGTATTTTTAAATGGACTAAAAAATTGAGGGATATATAAAATACTACTCCAGACTGGGTTGTCTCCTGTAAACTGAGCATGGAAGAGGGATCTCGAGAGAGAGGTCTTTTACGTATTTTTTTCTTTTAATCTTTTGTAACTTTTGCAAGTCTTGTGTGTTAATTGTATGAAAAATGAAAATGAGTCTTTCTTAATTTTAAAAAAACATACCATAGTTTTGGACGTGGCCTGCATTGCTCGTTCAATGACAGACGATGCCATCCATGTCGGGGGATCTGAAGTGTCTTTTTCACATCAGTCTTCGGGAGGACACTTCTGCCTTCACCCGCCGGGTGGCCAGTACTGCTGGTGCAGGGACAAGGCCGAACCTCAAAAACATGAAGAACATCCGGCAAAGGGAATTAATTTAAAGGTGTCTATTCTGGATCACGTGTGTTTTCAGAAAAGATGCAGCTGAGTACAGAAAACTGCGAAGTTCCCAGGTGGGACCAAGCAGCCCCAAAGTTCCATGGAGGATCCGTGGCTGGGGAGCCGTTCCGCAGAGGACGGGCTGGGGAATGCGGTCGCTTCTGACCTGAACGTGCATCAGCAATGCCAGAGCGTTGTGGAAGCGCTGTACTGGGGTCTAGAAAGGACGACGAGACTGCAAAATGCGCATCGTAACGCTTTCGTCCTACTCGGCACCGGTGCAGCTTCAGCTGGGACAGCACGACCTACTTACGTGTGTACTCAACAATAATGTCTTGATTCCTGCTGACCAGATCCGCAGCGATTAGCTGGTACTCTGATGCAATAAAAAAAGAAATTTATTTTTCCTGGGCTTTCAATCCAGCCAGATCTAGTTCAGGCTTGTATGGTGTATTTTCAGTTTTGGAGCCCTAAGACCCAGAATAAGCGTTAATAGTAAGTATTTTCAGAAGGTTCTTTTTCCTGAAATTCTAAAGTGCCTTTGATAATTTTTTGATACTATAAATCACATAGTATAGTGATTTTATGTGTGTGTATATATATATATAAACATATATATTACTATAGTGATTTATATATATATGTAAGTTCAGGTAGAAACCTTTATTTGAAAGAGATTTTGCTGCATGAACGTGCTGCTTGTTTGGGCCTGTTTGGGGGGGAGAAAGAACTTCAGACGCTTTCCAAATTCTTCCTTCTGGCCTATTTCAATTTTATTTTTTTTTATTAAATAGCCTCAAACAGTGATTCATTTAGTTATGTGCACGCAGCAGAACTGAGAATCAAATTGCTCATTTTGAAAGCGTGTAGATTAGCCACTGTTCGTTCTGTTTGTTTATTTTTTTAGTCTGCTAAACTTCAGCAGTCGCTGTCATCTATAAATTTCAGGTGAAATGTTAAAATAGCCAAGTTTCCCTAAAGGCTCATGCCCTAGGGAATAATTTTTGATGGATTATTATCAACTGTAGTTGAGTTAGAATGCTCTTCCTGCTATAAATAATGGAATGTTTGTTATTTATAACCACGCCGAACATGGTGGCTTTGGAGTAGGTATCAACAAACGCACCACATGTTTCCTTGTTTCTATAGTGATAATATCTATGGCTTCCGCTGGGAAGTCGTTACGCTGGGTACTAATCGAATCGAAAACAAAAGACAGACCCTTTTATCTACCCAGTTAAAGGCTGGCAATACTGTAAGTAGCTGCTAATAAGATTTTGCTCTCAGAATTACATCTCCGATATTTCTGGTTCATTTAATTTCCCATTTAGACTACCTTAAAGTTATTAAAAATTTTTGAACGTGTTTTTGTTCAGCCCCCCCCAGAAACAAGCCGAAAGGGAACAGGGTAGAAAATAGCGTGCGCTGCATCCCTATCACGTTGCTGTCCGTGTGTGGACTCCGCCATCCCCTGGGCTCCTCTTCCCAGAGGAGAAGCTCCCTTCCCACCGCGGATTTCCCAGCAGAGGGCACGCCGCCCTCGCACAGCGGCTTCTCCCGTGTCCTGCGTGTGCATGGCGCTCCCTCCGCTCACCCCGCTGCCTTCCTCCTGCTGAACCCGCCTGGCTGCTCAGCACCGCTCCGACGCTCCGAGAGGAGGGAGAGTTCTCTGTGCACTGACTTACAGAATTATTTTTGCTTGCTTACCCATTTTTCAGTGTAGAACGGTGGTAATGCTGCCTTACTGCGTGTTTGTATCCTGGGCGGTTTGTGATATTACAGGAAATATCAGTAAAATGAGGCAGATCATAGAATGGTTTGGGTGGGAAGGGACCTTTAAAGGCCATTTAGTCCAACCCCCTGCCCTGGGCAGGGACACCTCCCACCAGCCCAGGTTGCTCCAAGCCCCGTCCAACCTGGCCTTGAACCCCTCCAGGGATGGGGCAGCCACAGCTTCTCTGGGCAACCTGGGCCAGGGGCTCACCACCCTCACACCAAAGAAGTTCTTCCCCAGATCTCATCCAAATCTCCCCTCTTGCAGTGGAAAACCCTTCCCCCTCGTCCCATGGCTCCCCTCCTTGATAAAGATATTGGAGGGGAGGGGGGAAAGAGAGAGAGAAATGGATAACTTTAAAACCTCAATTTCTAAACAAGTGTTCTTGCCAGCCAAGCCTCAATTCATTTTTTCTATTCCCTACAAATTTCTACGCCCATTGTATCGAGTGTTTACAAGACCCTTTTGGTTGAGGTGGGCGTGATTATAAACAGGCAATTAGAAAAAGGTAGAAAGTTAACTTTTGGTAAGGTAGTTTGTGGTTTCCAGCTTTTTAATTCCTTGATGGAAGTAGTTTTGGTTTTTGTTAGCAGACGCAGCCTTTGCTAGAAGGCCAGTGGGCAGAGACAGGATCTACAAACCAGGAGGCTGGGGCTCCGGGAAACCTCACTTGCATGGTTGTTCCTAGTACTTAAAATGGCTTTTATTTATAAAATTTATTTATAGACTATTGCACACATACGCAGGCATGGCTACTTAAGTTGTATTTTGTTCATGCTTTATTTGTAACTGAGGTGGATAGAAAGAGGATTGTTTATTAAATGAAAATGCAGAATCCAGGAGAGTCCTTGAGTGGTGTATCAATGATACATTTGCTGAAATAACCGAACCCCCAGGGCCTGGTTTGCATTGGATTGTAAGTGGGGATGAGTGTCGCAGGGAGAGGGATTCAGTGGTTAAGAGGGAAGATATTTTAACCTTTCCTTGTTGCTACTCAAGTGGAACGGCAAACCTCCTGAAGAGTGTACAGGGTAGAGCAGAGGCTTCTCCAGCTTTTTATGTTCTGGAGAACAAACTTCCCAGCCTCTCGGAAGTATTTATTAGAAGGATTTATTTTACTTTTTTGAGCTTTTTTTTTACTGTTTTGAGCTTTCTCTGGAACCCGGAGAAGCCAGATGTGCTTGCTGGTAGGTAGATGCCGTTTGGGATGGTGAAAACTGTGCTTGAGTGCTGCCACTGCTGAAGTGGAGTAGCCCCGGAGGGCTGAGGAATGTGGCTCTGCAGGTTCCCGCAGAAAGACGGCTTTTGTAATCGCCACCTCATCTGGTCTGACCTCCGGTGCTTGTTTGGTCAAAAAAATTATTAAAATGGATCATCTTAGAAAGCGGTGGTGGAAGTGGTGTTCCAGAAAGAGCTGTGGATGTCTGGATTCATACATAATTCCGTAGTCCCCCTCTGGCTCTGAGCTTTGTGGGTGTTTCAGTGGATAAGAACCCAAAAACGTGAATGTCAAATAACTAGCTCCAAAGGAAGGGGATCCGGTGGGATGTCTAGTAACCACATGGATTGTAACTACGCAGAGCCTTCATTGATTCCTTAAACACTTACGGTAACTGGTGGCAAACGTTTCTCACAAGTTTCATTATTCTGTGCACAATGAAAGAGAAAAAGAAACCGTTTCTTTTGAATATTTATTGGTAAACTGGGGAAAAAGGTAAGTATCCTCCACTGATAGGTCTAGATATGTAAAAGACTGAGAGAGTTTGCTGGAGAAGGAATCTCAGAAAGGCTGTAGAATTTAAAAAGATAGAATCATAGGATGTGTTGGGTTGGACGGGACCTTTAAAGGTCAAGATTTGTCATGCCGAAGAGCAGGAGTTTTGCAAGAAGCACTGCAGTTGTTCCTTCCTGATGCACTCAAAACTGCAAAGCGCTGCTGGCACCTGCGTCTCATGAACCTTTGGGAATAATGCGGAGAAGAAACCTTTCGTGACCACCTTGGCAGTAAAAGGGGAAAGAGAACAGCTATATGACTTAACAGTTTGGAGGAAAACCAAACCCGTGAATACCTGGGTCCAGGAAAGCTGCTGAAGCCTTGTGTGCCGATAAAGAGCACTTAATTGTGTGCATGGCTTTTTTTGGACCATCAGCCGCAGTTACCGTCAGGCTGATGTCACGGGCACAGCGGTGCGAATCCCACTGAGTCATGTACGTGCCCGTTGGGAAGCAAACCAGGACGGCTTGGCATCTGGCCTTCCCCGAGAGCATGGGGCTGGAGGCCGGGGCAGGCAGAGCCTTGTTGGCTGGTGTCTGTAGCAGAAGGAAATGTCAAGTGGTTGAAAGCCCCTGCAAGCAGCACAGCAGACTGTTTTCTCAGCTAAAGCTGAAGATAAGTAAGACCATAAATTGGACTCCGGGATGTGTGAAACCTTTTTCAAAGTCTCAAATTCTTTATTCGTTTTAACTACTAATTTGGAGTTGAAATTTATTAATACCGGGGATTTTGCAGTAGCACATCCAAGTTCCAAACTGAGATCCTGTTGTGACAGAAGTTACAGATACTTCATAAAACAGTGTGTGCCCCCAGCTACTTACAAATAGAGATTAAAGTCAGGAAGAAACGAGATGAAGAGCTGGGGAGGGAGAAGATGGTGAAAATACAGTAGCGCTAGTGATGGGCAAGTGGGTGGTGATCTCTGGGGAGGTTCACAGTGGTGGCGTCATGGTGGGGAAGGGGATGGTGGTCTTCGTGGGTTCTCAGCGGTGGTGGTGGTGGATGGGAGGATGATGTTACTCCGGGGCTTTCTCTTTGTGTTTTCTGCTTTTTTTTTGAAGGGGAGAGCATCCCATCTTTGCCGAATGGGATGCTCTCCCCTTAGAGACGATCTCAAACGAGCAGGAGGTCGAGATTAGCGACACTGATGAGGGAGAGGTGGATTTTCTTAGAAATGTCTGCAGTAGAACTCAGCTAATTGAAAGGAAACCCAGCTGTTTCTCAGGGGGACGAGACACCCGGAGGAGGAACACTGGCCGGTGAAGCAGCGTGCTCGTTCTGCCTGCTCCGCTGCACCGAGACACATTATCAAAAAGTTGGGATCAATGGAAATTACCTTTCCCCTATGGTTTTCGGAACGTGATTCTGCAGCAGCGGCTCGGTTGTGCAGCGTTCTAGACAGCACTGTGTTTGTTTGACAAAATAAATGGTGGCGTAGCACAATAGGATAGAGTGTTTGTTGCCACAATGGGAAAAAGCCTTTAAAATAGCCCAAAAATACTGCAAAGAGGAGGTCGCAGAAAAGGCACGCTGAGAATAGATGGTCTCTGCAGAAACCAAAAGATGAACAGGGTAAAGTAGGAAATACTCTAAAAGAAGAAGTGGAGAACAAATTGAGAGAGAAATAAATGTGGAAATTTTCAACATGTAGAAGAATTAATTGAGCAAAACTAGAATTTTACTTTTGGTATCACATTTGTGTGCACAATTTAAATTTCACTGTGGACTTGTGAACTTGGTTCTATTAAGAACTAATATAAAGATTGGATTGTGTTTTTCGTGGGATTTCGAAATAATTAAAGGCTGATGACCGTCTGTAGAACCTTTCACAGTGAGAGCACTGTGCACTTCAACACTGTTTGCGGGGGTCATCCATTGATTGCAATCTACCAGGTTTTCTCAACACATTAAAAAAAAAAAAAAAGAAAAAAGAAACCCATCAGCTCACCATCAGTAAGTCTTTTTAGCACTTACTGTTTAGTGAATCGGTAAGCTGAGGTGCTGCTTTACAGAGCTCCCTGTAGGAGACTCACCTCAAGCAGTTACTTATCTTGAAATCCTTCCTACTGAAGCCCTTCGTGGTGAGAGGAGATAAAACTCTTATACCTATCACAAGATTTTTGCAGTGATACTTGGACAGGGCCAGGACTTTCTGTCTGCAAAGCCAAAGCTAATATATTGGGAACACAATTGCCCTTTTCACCTGGTACCTGAAGGTGGTTTGACGCTTGCTCTCCATGGCCGCCGTGCATTCTGCTGCCTCACAGGTTGGATCTGTGGGCTGGTGGATAAAAATTCCAGAGTCTGGAAGGAATTAGGCCGTAACATATTGAATACTTGGTTTAATTTATGAAAGGGTATGCTCTTAATATGGTAACCAGGCCAGAATACGCGTGGTGAAGCAGTGTTAGATGCTGATGAAGGTATGGGACTGGAATTGACTGTAGCTACCACTGGAATCGTCTCTGACGTGTACTCCGGGGAAGGACATGATCATGAGTAATTCTTTTTTTCCCCAGACTATACTCATCGTGAATTCAGAGGCAGCCTCCATCCATGGTTTATAGAGTTCTCAGTTACCTTTGGCTTTGAGGTAATTGAAGGAGAATAGTAAATCTTCAGTTAAGAACCAGCTGTATTCTCACAGGCATCCAGCTTATCTTTCTTTTCTCATTTGAAAGGAATTTTTCTCTTTTTTCATTGTTTTCCAATTGATATTAGTATTTTACTTTACACTTAAAACGCGTCCCGATCTACAAACCACGTAAATCCACAGAGGGAGCAACTTCCCCACGCGCAGGTTCTCCACTCAAAAAGGCCTTTGTTGCCTGTTTTCTGTTGCTGAGCCAAGAGGCCCAGAGTTGAAGATTCTCTCTGGTTTACTAATTACTAATTGGTTTTTTTGTTGTTAGTAAATATTAGGAATTGTTAGTAACTGCTAGTTACCAATTTATATTAACTGTAGCTGTATGTGTAACTCCTGTCCTGGGTAGCCTTGCCTCCTGTTTAAATAAGCATTAATCTGAATTTTAATTTGAACGTGCCTTGATAATTGGTCCTAATTCTGCTTTGGAATGTCTTACGGGAGCATTAAAAGTTTACATAGGAGTAATTAACCACTAGGTTACACATACATGGACTGCTGGTGAGTTAGATCAGAAAACCAGAACTGCCGGCTTATTTCTGAGCTCTCGTAAAAGCATTCTCTGGCCTCCCACATCACTGGCCTGAGTTCAGCGGATGTAATAGCATTTTAAGACTTAACTTGGACTTAAAACACATCGTAAGTGCATGACTCAGGCCAGCTATCCATCCTTGTGTGTTTGGCAACGCTTGTCACCAGGCTTTCAATCTTCCTTAGATGGTCCCAGCACAGTTGCGCCCGTGAGATTAGTTTGCACAACCAGGACAATTTGTGAAACAAAATAAAGAAACCGGTCATTCACTTCTATCTTAACACTACGTTTCACCTTGGCTTTGCCCATAATCAACAAAAAATTTGGAAGTCGTCTTTCAAAAGCAATTGCCTTGGCAGAGGACAGAGGCGGGGGCAGAGCACCGGCTTCCTCGTGGTTGGGGTGGATGGGGATGGTTATTGACCTGCTCCTGCCATGGCTTCCTCGTGGTTGGGGTGGAGGGGGATGGTTATTGACCTGCTCCTGCCATGGCTTCCTCGTGGTTGGGGTGGATGGGGATGGTTATTGTCCTGCTCCTGCCATGGCTTTCTCGTAGTTGGGGTGGATGGGGATGGTTACTGACCTGCTCCTGCCATGGCTTCCTCGTGGTTGGGGTGGATGGGGATGGTTATCAACCTGCTCCTGTCCCAGTTCCTGTCATCCTCCCCTCCCAATACAGCGCCTGTGTTGAGGAGACCTTGTGAGTAAGCGCAAGAAATCCCTTAATAGGATATATTGCCCCGTGATTTAATTCCTGATAGGAACACCAGACAGTTGGTTTATTCCTTGGTCTTACATACTTTTGTTAAACTATTTTCAATATTATAGCACCAAAAACCCCCAGAAAACTTGTTCACTTACGTTAGTTTCTGTACCAATTTCTTAGGTATGCTATAATGTAAATGGATAATTCTGAATATTCTAGTACTATGCATTTTTTACTCTTCTCTGTTATCTGATTGCACATATTACCCTGCTCTTCGTAATAGTCAACTCATTTTTGTCATTCTTTTCAAAACCAGAAATCACCTGCAAAGAAGCTGAGCCATGCAATTAGTAAATCCCTCGGTTGCGTACCAAGTAGAGAACCACCTCGCCCTGTATTTCCCGAGCAGCCAGAAAAGCCACTTGATCTTGCACATATAGTGTGAGTATCTGTTTTCATCTATTTTTCAGTTAATCGATGATACAAAGCAAGGTATTTGTGGCCATGTTTGACTTTGGAAAAGGCTAGCAAAAAGGATTTTTGCTTGGGTTAGAATTACAGAGTTGCAATGCTGTAATTGTGTGTTTCTCTGAAAAATTATTTGAAAGATACTGTTTGTTAATCATATCTTGTTAACAAGGCAAGGGATACAGAGCATGTTTCTGTGCAGTTAGGCTAAGGCCTGACCGTGTTTTCCACTCACATCTATTGGCATTTCAAAGTACCTTTTGCCCATCACCGTATTGGATCAGACTCTATTTTTTTCATTTATTGCAGATTAAAATTATATAAACAAAGAAGTTAATGCTGCCTAACACTAGCAGTAGCAGGGCTTAGCTCGTTGCTGCTGCCTGGGAGCGATGCCTTTACGTTCTTTGTCTCCCGGAGAGCTCTGCTGTGGTTTCCTGCTCGGTGGCCTTGTTGGCACCCTTTCATTCTGACCTTAGTGTCCAACCCGTGGAATGGTTCTGAGGAAATACCATTGTGCTGGTGCTGGTCTGAACAGGCTGGAAATCAGTCTGCTTCCCCAGTTTGCCAGTTTTCACACCAAAAGTAAAACCTGAGAGAAAAAAAACCCAAGCAAATTCCGTTCCTGTGTATGTATAATAAACTAAGCCTCCAGCTAGATCTGTTTTAACGTCCTACAGAGTCTTGAGAAAAAGTCTCAGTCTTCTTATATATATCTAAATTTAAGGACGTGCTCTAGAGAAGAGTGAGGAGAGAGGAGCAAAGCAAAGGGGTAGAATTTATGTAAACTGGATAGAATTTATCTAAACTGGAGGACTGCCGTTTTCCTGAGTGTTGAGTAGTGTGCAGTTCTGAGAGTAAGTGGAGTTGACGCTCTTCGGGTTTTCTTTTGAGGTCATAAATACCAGATTCTTCTTGAACTGTTTGCTCTGTCACAATTTCTGCATGGAGAACCAAGGTATTCAAATCTGAATGTCTTCTAACCCCTGACGGTTCAATATTCACAGTTCAAACGGTGCTGTTTGGCCTTTCCTAGCGCCCCGTGGTTCCGATTGACGGGCTCTTCTGTACGCTCCTTTTAACAGTCGTGGCAGTCATTAAGAACAAGCTGGAGGCTAGCTTGTCAAAATATGGGAAAGGTGAGAACTGCAAAGCTTATCCTAGTGTGGTAAAACACTGCTGTGGCTTTCTTTTGTGAAAAGCGTAGATGATCCATAACTTGACATGGCAGAGTAGTTGCAACGCTAGAGCCCTTAACAACATAGTTCCGAGCTTTACTTAGCTGTGTGGTTGTTTTTTCCAGTTCTTGCATCACTGAATGTTTAACAACTTCTATAACGCTTGCTTTAGTCCTGTGCAGTGAGGGGAGTTGATCTGATTTAATGGAATATAATTGTTCTGATCTTCTCTGTGAAATTGCACTCAAATTTATTATATTTTTTTTTTTAAAAAAAGTCTATTGTGCTACTGTTCAATTTGGAGCTGAAGTCCGGGTTCTCCTAAATGAACGGCTTCTCAGACCTACAAGGACAAGGCTGGACGTTGTCCACGGAATTCTCTCCAGGCCTTGGCCGGGATGTGCTGTGGAGCTGCTCACTTTTAGCTTTAAATCTGGATTTTCTGTAGCGCTGCTCAGCCTCGTAGAAAACAATTTCGTGGTTAAAATCTTATCAGATCATGAATCCGTTCACATTTTTCTTTAGATTTTTCTCTGTGCTGCTTCCGTGTTGAAACGTACTAACATTCACAAGAGAAAATCAGTCGTTTACAACGTAATGCTTCTATAAAAAATAAAAGAACATGTAATTGCATAAGCAGAGTGTATGAAATAATTACAGGCATGGAGTCGTGACTGCCTGCGTGAACTCATCCCCAAGCTACCAGCCAAAGTTTTATTTCTGACACAGGTTATCAAGTTTGATCGCTTACTTCTTTCTTTTGCTAGGACTCGTTAATTTGTTAATGGGTCAAACGAGTTTCAGTCCTCAGCTAGACCAGGAACGGTGACGGCGAAAGCGGGTGGCTCACTGCTGTGTGTTGTGGTTTTATACGTAGGTGATTTACATCAGACACTAAATAGCATGAAAAATAAAATGAAGATAAGGCTAAGTAGACCTACTGGGTTTTCTATATAAGCGATATAAGACCTTTGGGGGTTTCTGTATGAGAGAGAGCACTGAAATAAAAAAAAAAAAGAAAAAAAGGGAGGGGGAAAAAAAAAGCGCAGCGCACAACCTTCCCCCAGTTTTCAAGTGTGAAAAGCGACATGGCCCGCGGAGATTCTTTGATAGAACTCAGCTTATAAAGAGGGATTGCTTGGGGCCACACTGAGTCATTATTGAGGTGTCAGTGATCGTGACTTGATTACATTTTTTTTCATGTAAACGAGGTGCACATCAGCATCTAACAAATGCTTTAGAGGAAACTGTCCTGTAAAGCTAAAATCAGCTTCAGCTGAGTAAATAATACGAACATAAGAATATTAATAACTAGGAACAGTTTAAGAATACTTGGCCAAATGCTCCAGGGAAAACAGGGCTTGGAAGGGAAGAAAAAAGAGCTATGCTTGTCACGGGAAGGAGAAAAGAAAAATTGGTAGCAAAGCATGTGAACTACTGGTTTGAAAGTTACAGTAGAATAGTTTTCGGGTTGTGGTTTGGCAGGGCAGCAGCTGTGCAGCGTGCCCGCGGGGAGATACCTGCCAGAGATAATCCAAGAGGATGCTGAACTGCACCGTCTACCTTTTCAGTCCAAACCGCGTTTTGAAAGAATTTCTTAATTTGGATCCTTGCTGCTGGTTGTTGATATGTCTCGGAGCATTGGAAAGTTCCCAGAGCGCTGGAGAAAACTCCGTGTGATCTCATTTGCTTTGTCAAGGCGGTGGGGGGGCAGGGAACGAAGTCAAGCGGGGCAATCTCTGACACGTTCTGTTTACCAACATGACTTTGATGGTGAATAAAATAATTGAGCAGTAGATAAGCTATTTTGTTGATCAGTAAATAAAGAGGTAGCTCATGCCAATCAAGCATAGGCTTTTGGCAACTTGGTGTACTCACCCTCAGTTTGTGGGTTTTTTTTTATGAAATTAATTTTGATTAGTAAAGTGATGTTGTTGGCATAACGCATCTATTATGGGCATTGAATAATTTAGAAACCAGTAATCAATACAGCACATACACAGCAGATTGGGGGAAAAAAAGTTGTATAGCTCCTTGTCCCCAGTGCAGAAAGGAGGTTGCAGAAGGGGTGTGTTTCCGAGCGGAGTCCTGCAGAGATCAGGCCTATATTCTGCGCCATTAACAGTTGTTTCCATGACCAGCAGGAGAAGGTGTGAGATCCCTGCTGATCGGCGAGACAGGCGAACGAGGAAAATCCTGGAGCAGTGAAGAAGATGAGAAGGGCAGGATGCTGGGCAGGATGACTCAAAGAAAATTAGCAGAGGTCATGGTACGCCAGTTGGGTGAACGCGCGTTTTGAGGCGGATTTGTGAGCAGGGATGCGAAGAGGATGGGAGAGCGGGAGAGCAGGAGAAGGTGCCCGTCCTGCCTGGCGGTGGCAGGACCCTTCTCAGGCCACCCCGCGGTTACAGCACCCACCATCAACACAAACATCGAGACCAAAGGGTCTGAGAAGGTCAATGAAAATGATGAAAGGACTGGAAATAGCTAGGGGAAGGTGCATAGCTCTACATCCAAAGACGCAAGTAATGGAAATATAACACACGGAGGTTAAGAAAGATTTGATATTTCTAAAAATATCTATCCTAGAGAAATTAAATATAATCCCAGGGAGCTTTAGCAGATAGGCTTAACGAAAAACCAGTAGTCGAAGCTAGACAAATTCAGAATAAAAATAAGAAGTATGTTTTTAATAGTGAATGTAAGCAAATAATTGTTAGAATAGATTACCAAAATCAAAAGTGGTGGTGGAATTTCCACCACTGAAACTTTAAAACTTTGAAAATGTTAGATCAAATAAGAATCCCGGTCAGTCTTATGTTCAGCAGCTCAGTTATTGCAGTGTTTCCTCATAGCTTTGAGAGAGAGAAAAATGCGTACAACAATTTTAATGTAGTCTCAGAGTCAGGAATTTTACGGAATCCACTGCTAGAGCCCCGTGTGTATGTTCCATAAGGCAGTTATGGATTTGCTTTATGTACATTTCCAAAAATAAGGCAGTGTTTCTGAAACTACCTGCACCTTTCTTCGCCTGGATCCCGGCAGTGGTGCTGGGTCAGGAATATAAAGATGGAAATTCTGCTATTTTGGTACATTCTGCTTCTCTTCCCCTCCTCTCTCCCCCTGCACCCTCCTCCAGGCTGTGGGCTGTGTCTGGGTGGGAGCTGCCTGGCTGCTGTCGGGTAATTCCACAGGAATCACGCTCTTTTTTAGGTGTCGGTTTTCTGAACGCGATTGCTGGAACCCGCAGGCTCCAGAGGCTCCCCCTTTTTTAAGGGATTACAGTCTCTAGGACGGCAAAAAATCAATAGACATTAAAAAAAAACCCTCTTTTTAGTTTGTATTTGATAAAGCAGGGATTGTATTTGACATGGATTGGTTTCGCCGGGAGAAAAGGGAGTTTTCCTTCACTGCAGTGTTATTTCAGGTTATAACTTGATCGTTTCCCCTGGCTCCGGATCCACCAAATGCAAACCCCTCCCAGTAAAGCCTTTTAAAATGTGGTGTGAGATGGATCCTTTCGGTGACTCTTTCGGTTGCACAGCCTGTGAAAAATCACCGTTCTTAACTGAAATGAGTATGCCGGCAAAAGCTGGCACTGCCGGAATCATCCTACAGCCGACATCACGGCACCGAGGTGTCCCCGCGCTGGTGCTGACGCCGTCGGTCGCAGCGGCCGCGGTGACAGATGGGCTGCGTCACGCCGGGCTGTGGCAGCCAGCGCTGCTCCCCTCTCCTCGCTGCGAGGAACCGGCGAATTCACGGCAGAATGTGGCGCGTGTCACCTCCGCAGCCCTTCCCTTCGCAGCCTGGGGGAGTTCGGCATGACGCGGGGTTGTGCTAATGAGTTACGCCGTGGACGGTGACAGCTGACGAGGAAACATCCGTCCCACTCCAGCGGCTCAGGGAGGGAATCTATCTGCTACGAGTCACTCCAGGTGACGAATACGCGAAGCCACAGAGAGATAAAGGGTGATGGATTATGTCAAAGCAATGTTAGAGGACTGGGGATGCTTGTTTAAGCCTTCACGTCACATTCAGTGTTCAAGGCCAGGCTGGACGGGGCTTGGAGCAGCCTGGGCTGGTGGGAGGTGTCCCTGCCCAGGGCAGGGGGTGGCGCTGGGTGGGCTTTACCAAACCATTCTGTGATTCTATAATTCAGTTAGAATGTGAGTTAGGTCCTTTTTCTAGCAAAATGACACTTCATAGATTTACCTGGGTTCAAACGACCAAGACAATAGGTTTAACTCTTTGAGAAAGGCAGAAGTTGCTGCATCCAGAATGCAGCGTGGTTCTGCATCGCCGGTCAGAAATCACAAAGACCTTTCTGTTCTCCGCCAGCAGTGGTATGACCGCCTTGGGAAGAGATTCAGGTTTGACGCTGAATATATTTTCTCGCAGAATTTTTTGCAATGATGATGCGTGAAAGGTTTGCTTTTGCACATGAAAATAAGTTTTGTGAGATCTTTGTGAAGAGTTATGGTAAGAATAGCGGTTTGCAGGTTACAAAGGTGTTTCTGGACCGTCAGATATATGGGGCCAGAAGTTTTATTCTTGTTTGACTGTTAAAAAACTACTTATTGACCGTTCCCTTCTTTTCCCCACGAGCACTTTCTCAGGCAGCAATGACTTAGGTCTCTGTCATTGCTTCAGCTCAAAACCCTGGGGGGAACAATGACCTGTCAAAAATCATATCCCTTTATCTGCTGCTGCTGCTACGGACAGCTCTGCTGAAAAGCTGGAAAAATATGTGGATTATAGTGGAAACCAAAACCTGATACGCTTACAAAACTGCCTGTTTCTTAGCCCAGGCTGCCTCTTGCCTCTGCAGTGCTTAACGGTGGGGCTAAAACGTCGTTAGCTGATTTAGTGAGTCTGCTTTTGGTAGAAGGCATTTCTTCTCGCGGTTGCCAAAAAGCTCTGAGATTTAGAGGTGCCGAGACGCCTTGTAGTCTGAGGCGCGGTGCACCAGAGATGCTGGCGTGGCTCAGAGATGCTCGTGTGAGCTGCCCTCGTGCTCCGTCCCCAGGGGAAGGGAGAGAAGGTCCCTTCCACCCCAGAGCGTTCTGTGAGCGTACCTGGGTGACGCCGGCCACTGGAGCTCAGGTATCGTGGCCCCCTGTCCCAGGGCATCACCTTTGGCTAGCAAGTTAATGTCTGAACTTGTGCTTACTCTACATCTATGCGTCCTTTTAAACTGCTCTGTTTGGAATCTCTCAAAGAAACAATACTCCCAGCAAGAAAAATAATGTTGTGTTGAATTTTGATTAATTGTACATAACTGCTGGACGTGCCCAGTGCGATAAATTGTAGAGCAAAACAAAACACTTCACTATTGTTTCCTGCCTCGAAACCCTCAGGAGCCCAACCCCACCCTATTTTGTAACAAATTTTGTTAATGCCAGTTGTGATTATGTAGGGTCTCCAGGCAAATCAATGCAGCCTCCCTCACTGACCGGACATCTTTGACAGTCCTCTACAGAGCACCATGGCTAAAGGGAAGCCAGTGGGTTTCGTGTATTTGGATTTCCAAAAAGCCTTTGAAAGGATAATTAGTCAAAGGCTGTTAACGAGGTGAAGTTACCGTCGGACTGGAAAATAGCTCTTTAGACGTACCGAACAGTTTCAGGTCGGGGAAGCGAAAGGCGGAGGTTAGTGGTCAGTGTTGGGGGTGGAGGAGGGTCAGTACTGGGGTTCCCAAGCAGATCCCAAAGGGACTGGGTGGGATGGCCCCTCTGACGTTCCCGGTACGGCAGGGCTGGTGTCGTCTGGAGAACAGACCGTTTGCTGCTGAAACCACCCGCTCTGGGTGGGAGCAGAGACCACTCTGATCAGCAATACTCTTATTCTGCTTCGTCCTTGATACGAGGCTGGTCTGACCGTTAGTGCCAACTGCAAACAAATTTCCTCCCAGTCAGGAAAGCTGTCTGGAAAACCTTCCTGTAAAAGCTTGGTGGCCTCCAAAGCCTCCAAGAAAATATAGATCCTTTCTCTTAGAATCAAGGGTTGCCGATCCAAATCGGCTTCTTAAATGTATTAAGTAAAATTTAGATGAACGCCAGGGAAGGGAAGGAGAAATATGCTTAGGTTGCCAGTATTTATTGCAAACATACATCAAAGATGACTTTTTATAGAAGTTAAGGTCAGAAAACATTAAATCAGCCGGTCTGACCTCCTGTATCTCATTGATCATTGAATGTCACCACCTTCTTCTCTACTGAGCCCAGTAATTTGTATTTGGGAAAGGTTACCCTCCATAAAGGCACTCACTCTTGGTTTCCAGGGGTTATAAATGCACAGTTTCTCGAATAGTAGTTTGTTTGAATGGATAGTCTTCCTTCCTGTTCAATATTTGTGGTTTATTTCCTTTTCTTTTTCCTCTTAAACTATGTTCTGTTTCCAGCCCTTGTTTTGTTTTTCCTTCTCTACCTAGGCACTAATGCATTGCCATACATATGTATGCTCAAGGATCAGATTAGCTCTGCTTCCAACAAATCGCCTTCACTGTCCGCTGTGGTCTGTAATCCTTTCTGTAGTCACCGCTTTTGGCAACAGAGCGCTATTCTCTGCATTTGCGCTGCATTTTTATGTCCTGGGTGTATAAATTTACATTTGGCCTTATTTAAATACAGTATAATAATCAAAGTATTAAAATACAGTTTATCAGGACGATGCCGCTCCAGGAGGCTGATGACACAAAGCCGGGAGGAGTGGGTGACACACCAGAAGGCCGTGCCACCGTCCAGCCAGACCTGGACAGGCCGGAGGGTTGGGCGGAGAGGGACCCAACGAAGTTCACCAAGGGCACGTGTAGGGTGCTGCACCTGGGGAGGAATAACCCCGTGCGCTGGTACAGGTTGGGGCTGCCCTGCTGGGGAGCAGCTCTGCAGAGAGGGACCTGGGAGTCCTGGGGAACAACAGGATGCCCATGAGCCAGCAATGGGCCCTCGTGGCTAAGAAGGCCGATGGCCTCCTGGGGGGCATCAAGAAGAGTGTGGCCAGCGAGTGGAGGGAGGTCATCCTCCCCCTCTGCTCTGCCCTGGGGAGGCCACAGCTGGAGCACTGGCTCCGGTTCTGGGCTCCCCGGTTCAAGAAGGACGGGGAACTGCTGGAGAGGGGACAGCAAAGGGCTGCCAAGATGCTGAGGGGCTGGAGCATCTCTCTTACAAAGAAAGGCTGAGGGATTTGGGTCTCTTCAGTCAGGAAAAAAGACGGCTGAGGTGGGATCTCGTCAACACTTATAAATACTTCAAGGGTGGGTGTCAGGAGGATGGGGCCAGGCTCTTCTCAGTGGTGCCCGGGGACAGGACAAGAGGTAACAGGTACAAACTTGACCATAGGAAGTCTTATCTTAATTATTGCCAGTGATTAGGTGCTTGCACACAGTTGTGAGGTCATGGCATCCTGCGGTTTTTGTCTTTTTGCAGTTTTTGAAAATTGCCGTATTTTCCCAAGATCTGCAGAAGCATTTGTATGAGTTTATTTTGCTGGAATACGATGGCATATTTTTAACTTTCGTGCTCATTCTGTCACTGCTGAGGAATGGTGTCTGCTTCTGTCACATTATAGGCATTTTTTACCAAAATTACATGAATATACATTAAAAAAATGTAAAGATGTTTAACAGAAGACAGATTACATCTTTTCTTATAAAAGGGCTGTAGAGCTGAACACGTTTGAAATGCATCTTTTCCTTGATTTTGCTATTCTGTTAGGTTTTGCATTTGAATCCAACACCTGCTCCGTTGAATTTTCCTTCATTTCCCAGCGAAGGCAGCATGTTTCTGTTTTCTGTGGTCGTCTTGATCGTTGCTTCTTCAGAACTAGCATGTCTTCAGGTGTCTCCACACCAGTGGTTGGGTTTGACTGATACCCCATGGACATCTTGTTCATAGTCTGAGACGGAAGCTCGTTCCCAGTGTGTGGGCTGGGCTCACGTGAGGGGTCTGTGTCTCCTGCCCGGAGAGGGATTCCTGCTGCGTTGACATGCTTTTCTTGGAGGAACCTTTGGTTCCTAAATGCTGCAAAGCAGCAGAACCTGTTGGAGCGGGGCCAGAGGAGGCCCCGGAGCTGCTGGGAGGGCTGGAGCCCCTCTGCTGGGAGGACAGGCTGAGAGAGCTGGGGGGGTTCAGCCTGGAGAAGAGAAGGCTCCGGGGAGACCTTCCAGGCCCTGCCAGTCCCTCAAGGGGCTCCAGGAAAGCTGGGCAGGGACTCTGGAGCAGGGGGAGAACCAAGGGACAAGGGGGGATGGTTCTAAACTGCAAGAGGGGAGATTTGGATGAGATCTGGGGAAGAACTTCTTTGGTGTGAGGGTGGTGAGCCCCTGGCCCAGGTTGCCCAGAGAAGCTGTGGCTGCCCCATCCCTGGAGGGGTTCAAGGCCAGGTTGGACGGGGCTTGGAGCAACCTGGGCTGGTGGGAGGTGTCCCTGCCCAGGGCAGGGGGTGCCACTGGGTGGGCTTTGAGGTCCCTTCCCACCCAACCCATTCTGGGATTTGATGAGTAGCACAGGGCAGTTTTCCGCCACATTCCCTAACAGCCTTCAATCCTGGGGACCCACCTCCCTCGCAGCATATTTACTGTGGGCTCTGTATTTTCCTGAAGTGTTTTGGGCTCTGTTACCATTGAAGAGCTCAGAGGAGAAAGGCTTGGATGATGTACTTGTTTTGATGGCAGCTTTCCTTATTCTCCATGACAGAACAAAATTTTCCTTTATTTTGAATTCTTTTTGCTCGTTCCCATGGTAGGCTGTGAGGACGTGCATTTTTTGCTGGCTGAGAGAAATCTCTTCTTGATTTCAGGCTGGTAGAAGGTTGTTAATGATATTTTCCAGCAGAATGAATAGGAATCTCCAAGTGGTTGGATTATAATTCTGTTTTGTTTTTCTTTTTTTAATTCTTTCTCATTCATCTGGTACATCGATCTTGTAATGATCTTTTTGCGGTAGTAGTAAGCAGCTCTCGCCTGTGCCTTGACAATGTGATATTGTCACGGGACTACGTTATGTCATCGTGTTATGGGATATTGTCAGTATTTATTTAAAAATAAGTTCACATCTTATAATGCTTGCATTCACAGTCATGTTTCTGGGAATGCTGCTGTTATTCTGGGACAGAATATGGAGCGTGTTATAATTCCTTTTATACTTGAAAAAGGAGCTGAGATTTGCTTTTTAGCACTGAAGCTATCGATGCTGAAGCCAAGCAAATTTCAGTTAAGAATCTACTTTTTATGACCGAGATAGTAGCGGAGTAAACAACCAAGGAAGGGAAGCTGCTGTGACTTTTTCCCTATGATGCCTTAGACCCAAACTTGTTGAAATTGAGACATTGAGACAAATGACTTGTCTCAATGCTGGGGTAAGTGGGTGAAATTTAAATTTTTGGTTTGTTTTGGTTTTATGTGCATGACGTCAGATTACGTGGTGGAATAATCTCTATTATACTTACAATTTATACACCGTATATTAGTTTTTCTTTTAGTTCAAAATGAACAGGGGTTCGCGTGTTGGGGTGTGTGTCGGTTAGATCTTGTATTCTGGTCAGTCTTTATTTCTGTTCCTCCCTCTCTGCTGCTCTTGCCTTTCCTCCTCCCGTTCCGATTTCTGCAGCTCCTCAGTGTTGCCGGGGCCTCGCTGCCCGGGGCTGCTCCGTGCCCCGGCTCTTCCACTTACTGATGGTGCTGGAGCCTGGGATCCTGCTGGAATAGGAGGGAATCTGATCCGCTGAAAACTTTAAAATCACAAATGCCTATATGGCAAATAACTGGGGACCTGGAATTCTATGAAGGAGACAAACTATTCCGTCCCATCGTTAATCCGGGGGGGACGTGCCGTAGCTGGCTGGGGGCAGCCTCGTTAGGCAGCCGCACTCTGTGGCTGTCTCAGTGTGGCATTCCTTTTGTCGTGTTTGTGTTCCTCTTGATGAGTACTGTATTTCGAAGGGGTAGGTTTTGCACTTTTCTGTTAGTTCCTTCAGAGGGAAGAGAGGGTAGCGAAATGTAAAGTGTTGTTTGTTAAAAAAACTTTACGTCTGCGTCGCTGCGCTGCTGCTGGCTGACAGGGCAAGGGGCACGTCGGTCCCTTCACCTGCAAACAGCTCGAAATGGGTCAGATGTATTTAAAAAGAAAAAAATAAAGATCCTCAGTCCTTTTGTATCTGGACAATTCACCCTTGACCGCCTTATCCATGCCGGAGAGGTTTTGTGGCGGTGCCCGGGAGATGCTGCGTCACGTGGCGGCTCGGTTTCCGTAGAGACGGCGCGGTGCCGGGATGCTGCTGCGGGATGCCGGCTCGGCAGAGGACCGGGGAGGCGTTCGCCGCCGCGCAGGTTTGCCGGGTTTGCGTTCGTTGCTTTGGCGTGAAAGCCTTCGGCGGGTCCGTGCCTGCCGTCGGGGCACGGGAGGGGAGAACTTCCCCGGGTGCCGCCGAGAACGTCGTCCCGCTGCTCGGCGAGGGTTTGCGGGGAAGCGGGATGGCGGGGAGGAGCGGCAGCGTGACCCTGCTCCCTGCTTTTAATTCTTGCTGGCTGTCCTTACCAGACCGCAGGAGCGGCGCGGGGGGATGTCGCACCGGACGCTTCCCCCCCCGGCTCTCCCCTGAGTCATTCCGAACAGGGCAAGAACAAAGTCATTATGGAGTAATAGCTCACTTTGATGCCTTGTTTACAATGAGAATTATTATTAATAGGTCATTCGTACCCAGGTGACATTTTAGTGGAAAACAGCAGAATTTACCGTGACGTTTTGTCACGAGAAGTAATATGCATATTGCAATTTACTGGAAATAAAGAGGTGTAACAACAAACTCATGTTTGTGTCAGCGTCTCTGAGCAGTTGCTGCTATTCCGTTTCCGTGCCAGAGAGAGCAGCCAGCTGAGGAACGCTCTGTAATGTTTTTGTTAGAGATGGTGCAGACAAATAAATTGGCTATTACATAAAAAAAAAAAAAAGCAGTGAAGACTTGATTTTAAAATTGCTCAGAAACAATACGTTGTCTGTATTTTCACTAGGTGTTACCGTAGTGCTCAGGGATTTATTTTCCTCTACTCATCTTTTTGTAAAATCTCAAATATCTGTATGTATTTTCAGGTTTGTGATTGGTTTTTAACTTCTTGGCATGTTTCATTTGTTTCTGATCACCCTAAGAGAAGCATACACCTTAAACGATTTTTTTTAATTACTGCAAAGCCTGTAAAATGAAAATAGTCTGTCTGTCCTTCCTGCTGCTGAAATAACCTCGATTTGCAGGTTTTTGGAGGACAGAGCAAAAAGATGAAAGCTCTGAGCCCCTGCCCGGGCGCAGGGTGATGCGAAGCCGGGCTGAGCGGCGGGAGGTCGTTAACTGTGATCCCAGCCAAACACGCTCCAAATGCTTCCCCTTGGCAAATATCTCGGCTGCTATTTTGGGGTTATACGTTTTTAACCTGAACTGCTGTTGGATTACACGTTGTTAATTATTTTTTCCGCCTTCCTTTGCATCAAGGTAGCTTTTGGCTGGTTTTACGACTCAGTGGCATTAGGGAAATTAGTCACAGTTAAAAAACAGACGCTAAAGCTCCACAAAGGCGTGTAGAAAACTTCGCTTCACATTTTAAAGGGAAGCAGAGATGGCATTGCTCGTTCCTAGTCCCCAGATAAAAACCCCACTCTTGGATAGTGTAAGAACAGGAATTGGCTCTTTTCTACTGTTCAAAATAACAAAGAGAACAAAGAAGTACTTAATCTGTAACGTATACATGCACATTTTCTTGAAAGCTGCTCACATGATTTGTACCGGAATGGGGTGGTGAGATCCGATTAATACTGGAGTTGTTCTGTTCCATTTTTATAGGAAAAAGAGCGTTGGCTCAGCGTATCCGTGGATGTATTTGCCCTTGGTGCTCTCATTGGAGAAGTGTTAGTGGCTATTTTTAAACAATTCCTGATTTTTTCTTATAAATACGCTGTCAGAAAGTAGCCTGGCACGGTGAGGAGCTGCTGACAGTCAGCTTGGGCTTGGAATTTACAGAAGCCTCTGCAGAGTAAGTGTTTGTGCCTTCCTGAAATTGTAGTCTCATACTGTGTTTTACTTACAGTGCAATAATTCCTTAGAAATATTCGAACGATACTGTAATCTGGCTATTTTAAGGAGCTGGTGAAGAGCTCCAGGGAATTTTACGGCTGGTTCTCTGCCATTCAGGGGCAGCCACGAAGGCGTTTCCGCTCTCAAGTTTGTTTCCTCTGCACAATGAATTGGTTTGTGTGTCCCGGAAATGCAAGTTACTCCCATTTGTCGGGTTTTTTTGTTGTTCCCTGCTCAGAAAAGAGACTAAGTACCGGAAACTTAAATCTCTCCTCTTTACTGAAAGTGTGCTTTGGCTTTAAACAGGCTTTATTTTTTATTTAACAGTAGAAATAATGTGTAACAATTTCCCACTTTTTGCAGGAGTTTTTTTGGTAATTTATGGGGGGATCTCAAGGGTAAGATCAAAGACAAGCCAAGCGATTTTTTGAAAAGCTGCCTCATGTAACCCCCGAGTACGGTCCAGCTCCGTTTCAACAGCAGCGAAGCTCCTTTGGATGAATTGGAGCTAAATTTGTCGCACTTTGAAATGTCTGTTTTTCCAGTGCAGAGTCTGGGGTGTTTTTTCCCTGCTGTTTCCTCGGCACGACCGGCTCATTGCATGAAGACAACCCAGCGTTGTGCACCCCGAGTCCGTGCCTTCAGTTTTGTTGCTCCATTCACGGACTCTCAGCTCCCAGCGCCGCTACGGCTCTATCTACCCACATCCACACAAATAAGGGTTTTTAGTCCCGTCCTGCTGTCAGTTCTCTGCAGCCCTTACTTGTGCAGAGCGTGAGGCACATTCTGCTGTGACTCGGGCATCGCTCGCAGCATGGCATCGCGCGCTCTGCCTGCGGAAAACACTTGTGCCGCTCTCCCTGAAAGCAGAATTGGTCTCTGCGACTCTGCGCAAAGCACAAGTTGGACCAACCTGAGCTGCTTTGGTTCCAAGGCCCACCTGCCCGTGCGACAGAACGCACTCCTTGTTTGAAATTGAAGAAATCTGAAATAGTTTCAGAACAGAGATAGAACTCCGATGATTCAACTCTCCTTAAAAATTTCTCGTTGTAGCAGCATATTTTAATTATCAGAGTTTCCTTAAATAAAGCAAAGCAAGACTTTTAAACTACTTATGGAATCATAGAATCATTTAGGTTGGAGAAGACCTTTAAGGTCATCAAGTCCAACCATTGACCCAACACTGCCAAGGCCACCACTACCCCACGGCCCTCAGCACCACGTCTGCCCGGCTTTTCAATCCCTCCAGGGATGGCGACTCCACCACTGCCCTGGGCAGCCTCTTCCAATGCTTCACAACCCTTTCCGGGAGGAAATTGTTCCCAATGTCCATCCTAAACCTCCCCTGGCACAACTTGAGGCCGTTTCCTTTTGTCCCATCACTCGCTACTCTCCATCCTTCCCCACCTTCCCCCCTTTATAAGAAGGGAGGGAGTGGTTTCTTGTTTCTTAATCCAAAATCCTACCCAAGATTAAAAAAACCACAAAACCCTTGAAGGAAAGATTTAATATATTTTTGGATTGTGCATAGTACCTCTCAAAAATGTATTTAATATTATCAAATATTCTCCTACAAAAGTGGCCAGAAACCCTCCTCTCTTTTCTAGGTGAACGTAGTGTCCCAGCGCAGTTTTCAGCCTGGAGCTGAAATGTTGCCTCCTAAGTCCCGCTGCCAAGAGACATCGGAAAGCTTGGGCTGATCCTGGAGCCCGGCCAGGGCCAGCGCGGGGTTCAAGGAGCTAAACCCGGCTGCTTGGCTGCGGCCAGGGTGGCTCTGCGGTGACTCTGTGGGGCGGCCGCAGACCTGGCTGCGAGGTTTCGATGTAAAGATGGTGAAAAGGAAAGAAAAGCCCAACAGAAAAAGAACAAACCCTTCTTAAAATGCAGTGATTTTTATTTCCGAGGTCTGGATTGCGCGCTCTGCAGCAGCTTCCCACGGCATTGCTCAAAGCTTATTTTGTGGCTCTACACATTCAGTCTTTCTGAGATTCCGTTGTGCCGCTGTCTCGCATGAAGAGAAGGTACAGCGTAGCAGGACAGCAGCCAATGGTGTGTTGCGTTGGTTCGTCCTTTGGAAGGGACCCGCCGCCTTGCAGCACCTCCTGCTCGGTTGGTGGCTCTGAGAAGACGGGCCTCAGCTGCCCTCCAAAGTCCAACCCTCAGCTGGCGTGTTCTGCCGCCTGAATTCTCACATCTGTGTCTGATGGATTTTCTTGTGTCATAGATTTGTCTTCAGGCATTGGAAGAAATCGCATATGTATATGGCAAACAAAAGCTTCCAAAACTTCTCCTACTGTGAAGTTTTTCCCTCATGTTTTGGGGCAAAAGAGCTCAAAACACAGACGCAGATGTTACTGCCGTTATTCCCTAATTCAGAGTTCACGGAGTGCAAGTGAATCATCACAGATGTTTAACCTCAACCGCAAGTACAACAGAGATCAGAAGATCTCTTTAAATTACTTCCTGTGCAAAGTAGACAATACCAACAAAAAATCAGGCATTTTATAGAAAGCATTGAAATTCCTGCTATGAGGAGCCGGCCGCAGCCCTGGGGGTAGTTCCTGGGCTTTGGTGCACTTTGGTCATTGCCGTTTCTGCTCTTTGGATTTAGTTGTATCTTTTCTTGCGTGCTGCGGTTTGGTTTTATTAGAAATAAATCAGATTTATATGTAGGTTGCCATCAAATCGCCACATAATTGGCTGCTAAATAGGAGGTTTGGAATTAGGATTGCCTCTGTGAAAAGCGTGTTTTCCAGCTCAGTTGTTCCTGTGTTCCCTCGCTGACCCATCCCTGCTTTTCAGCCTCCCTCTTGAGCTGTAGTTCCGAAAATTGAGTGCAATTCCGTGAGTATTCTTACAGAGCCAAATGCAAGAGCAGCCCCTCAGTGCGCAGAAGCTGCTCTCCTCCTTTCGCCCGTGGTGGCTGCGTTTGGCTCCAGCCTCACACCAGGGGCCCTTCCTTCGCCCGCTGCCGGCCGCCCTCCTGCCCTCTACAGTCATTTTCCCAAGATGGAGCCTGTTTGTGTCCCCAGTCTGTTAATTCTGTGAAAAAAGGTAATTCTTGCACCCCCTTCTTTGCTTTCTCTTGTGAGCTCTTAATCTTTCATTATTAGCTAGTGCATTTTAAGTAGGTTTTCCTTTTCTTCATTGGTCTGCCCTCGGTGCCTCCTGTTGAAGAGCCATATCGATCTTATATTCTACTTATATTCAGGCACGGAGTCGGAGGGAGAAGGCAGCAGGAGATCATTATTTAGATCTGAATAATAAATAATGGGCCTTATTTATGTTTTTTTGATTCTATGTAATACACTGTACAAAAGAGATCATTCTTTCGTTTCCACCTACTTAATGATATTTTTTGAGTAATTCGAGGATAAGAGTTCAAACAGCAAATAACAGTAAAAGAATTACCCTCTTAAACAGTAGAACAAACGTAGAGACCATTGGACAGAAAATTGACCCATCCAGTGCTCACTGGTATCAAATGTGTGGTGTCACCTACGAACGTCGGAGCTGATGAATTCCAAAGCAAGCCACAAGTGTTTCAAGTAATTGTTGAACCCTTCAGGCACATAGAGTGGAATAGCAAGGGCAATGTCTAGGTAAGAAGTCTGAAACCATTTTCACCTAATCTTATTTAAAAGTCGTTCTGTGAACTATCCTCAAGCTGTTTGAAGCTTCAGTATCCCGCAGCATTCCACAATATCCCTGTCTGCTCCCTTCTCTTTTAATTTGATGACTGTCTGTACTGCAGTTAGCCCGCGTTATGTACATTGTCCGCCCCAGAGTCCTCGCCATTTGCACACAAAGCTCTGAAATACCTCGCAATGTGTTCTTTGAAACAACGTTCTCTTGCCTAGCATGGGTCAAAGCTTTCACTTTTAGACATTCTTTAATGTGTTTTGGCTAGTTAGTCGCCAGTGCTTGTGTAAAGTCAACGTGCGTGAACCTTGTACGGCCTGGTCTTCCCAGCTGCTTGCTCGCCGCTTGCCTCCTGAGCAGGTGTAGGTTTGTAACCATAGAATATCTCAAGTTGGAAGGGACCCATGAGGACCATCGACCCCAACTCCGTTGATGTTAGTGAGTGCCTTGGTGCAGACTGCTGTGTTTCTGCCCATCATCCCAGCTCAGACTGATCAAAGCCTGTGGTGTAAAAAGGAAAGGCCGCCTGATTGCCGATGGAGTGTGTGAGGGTAGTTGAGCACTGGTGTAGATTGCTCAGAGAGGTGGTGGAGGCTCCATCCTTGGAGATATTAGGACTTGGCAACCTACTGTGGCTGATCCAGCTTGGGCAGGGAGGCTGGACTAGGTCATCTCAAGAGGATCCTTCCAACCTCAATGATCCTGTCATCTGAAGTAGCCAACTGCAGGAACCAGCTTCAAGATGCCAGGGGCAGGGTGGTCAAGGAGACTGTTGAGCAGTGCCAGAAACCATCGGTTAACTCCCAATTCTCAGTTCCCTGTCTGCTACCACTGCTGCCGGGGTTGGCCTGGGTCATTGCTGCTGATCAAACACCATCCCCTGTCAGATTTCCGATTAAATGCTGGATGGCTTTGATATCAGAGAGAAACTGAAGATGCAAAGTCAGAGGAATAAGCCCTTTATCAAGTCCTAGTGCTGCGTGTCCTGTTAATTTGAGTGTGCCTGGGACCAGTAGGAAGAACTTCTTTGGTGTGAGGGGGGTGAGCCCCTGGCCCAGGTTGCCCAGAGAAGCTGTGACTGCCCCATCCCTGGAGGGGTTCAAGGCCAGGTTGGACGGGGCTTGGAGCAACCTGGGCTGGTGGGAGGTGTCCCTGCCCAGGGCAGGGGGTGCCACTCGGTGGGCTTTAAGGTCCCTTCCCACCCAAACCATTGTGTGATTCTCTGATTCTTTGCCAGCCGGCTCTGAACCGTCACATCCATGCTGTCAATCTTTCTTGCCTTCCAAAAGGGTCTGGCTACGTCTGCACTGCTTACTGTGAGTCATTCCTGGCTCCTGCTAACTCCCCAACGATTCCCAGGAATTGTTTGGGAGAGAGCTGTTTGACTTGGGCCAAAACCACACTAGGGTCTGCTAACAATTTAAACGTGCAGATGATCCCGTTCGGGGATATTGGAAGATTCCCTGGCACGGTTTCATTTACTAGTATAAGTGGGGCCAAACTGGCTCTGGATCAGGCCATCAAACTACATTCTTCGGGATCTGTGGGACATAAACTGTAGGAACAGTTTGAAAATGAGACGTGTTGGGATGGGCTCTAGATCTTTAACTCGGTAAATGGTATCTCCCATTTTTATTATTGTTTTGGGAGAATTTGCAATGCAAGGGGAAAGGTTTGAATTGTATTATCCATATCATCCTTCTAGAGCGTTTTGCATGCCGCAAAATGGCTTTATCCTCTTTCAATGAGGGAGGAAGCCAACCATTTCCTTGCTCCCTTGAACCTTCTCCCCCCAACTCCACCCTTCCTTTTGGTCATTTAGATCCAACGACCACTTTGCCAGAGGGAGCAGGCTGTATAGTTGCTGTCACTGGACCTCGGTGGCTGGGATACGCTTTCTTTTCGTGGTCGTGTCTTGTGCCTTTTTTGTCCTATTGCGGTGTCTGCGCCGCGACAGGTAGGGGTGAGACTTGGAGCAGCCCAGTGCCCTTGTACTGCATCGAACGTGTACCAGGTCTTGTCTTACTTGGGACAGTTTTTGGAGAGGAGAAGTTGCGTATGAATGGTGAGATGCTCCGACAAAGTGCGCTTCAGGTGTTTGTCTCTATGTCTGTCTGCCTTTGCCACTGCTTGGTAGGGTCCTCAGTCAAGTGGCAAAACAGAGAGTCAATCTCCTTTATACGCTAGGCTGGAAGAGTGTGTCCTCCTTTGGCTTTTGGATTATTACAGAGTAAAACTGGCCGGAAAGGAGGCTTAAAAACAGAACAGTAGCAATAGATCCTGTATCTCATCATCTTAAACAAGACCTGCTAGAATAACAGGAAGCACGGGCAACACACTCATCAGCTTTGGTGTGAATAATGTCCGTGTTGTCCCAGTAAAATAAATGACGTATCATCCCAGCATCAAGCGTAATAATGCCTTTACTGGTGGGGATGAACCTAGCAGGGCACACGTAAGGACGGAACGACAGCCTTTCCGAATGAAATGTGCACGTGCTCCTTCTGGCAAACAAACCAGCAAGTCTGAGTATCACAACCACATTATCTGTTTTGTTAAGTGTACTAGGTATCCTCTGGAAAAAGGCCGTCATTTCTCATAAATCAGTACTATCCCAGCATCAACTGAGATGCAGTCACCAGAGTGATGCGCCACAAGGTAGCGGCAACATGATAGTCAGCTCCTGGTGGTAATACCAGCCTGCTTTAGAAGTGATGCTGCCTCATCCTTATTTGCATCCAGATAACGAAGGGACGAGATAATCTGTTCATACATCTCTGTAAAATACTCTGTCTTCTCGTGAAGGTACCAGAATCACCATTGCCTCCTCCAGGCTGGCATCACAATGGGGTTCAGCCACAGGAGACAGTCCTTTCTAGGTGTCCTGGTGTAGAACTGCTGGTCCTCCTGCACAGACCCTAATTAACTGCAGCTGTAACGCGCGAACTCCCCCCTTCAGGAGCCATCCCTGCCTGCTGGTGACCAGAAATTGCTGCTGAAATGCTGCTGGTCACATCGCTGAGTTTTTTCTCGGTCCTTCTGCAACAGTAGGACCATCATTAATCAGAACAAACAGCGGTGGATCGCCCATGGTTTGGCGCTGTGTGAAGCAGGTAGGAGGAAGGAGCATTGGTCCTGAACTTCCTCAGCCGAGAGCGTTAACAAGCGAAGCGCGGTGCTGCAGAGCATCCCATGGAAAATGAGCGTGTTCTGACACAGCATACTGTAGGACAAGTCCTAGCACGGCTTGAGCCGGTGACGCTGGCAGAAGCGTGATGTACGTTCCCATCAGCGTTAGCACTAAGCTGGCAAAATAAGGGAGGGGGACGGGGGCAGGAGAGTGGGCTGTGTCCACATCTGCAGGCTGCGTGGTCGGGTGATATTCTTGGGAGAAATAACCATTTCACATGCACACAATCCTGGATGTCGTGTACCGCAGTGGGCTCGTACCCCGTACGTAAGTTGCTGTGAAGGAGGAGATTGTGACAGCAGTAGGTCCAGGATTATCGGAATTGGGCCTGAGCTTGTGTTGGTATGATAAACGAGTGTCGCATTCCCAGCGATGTGGTCTTAGATGTGGATGCAGTCGTTGGCTTGTGAGAGCAGGGGAGCTGTCTGACGCATATGGATGTGTCTGTATGGATATGCGTATGGAGTTCTCTAACTGTGCTTACCGGCAGGTAGCCTTCTTTCTAAAGAGTGGCAAGGACAAGGCTCCAGGGAGACCTTATAACGGCCTTCCAGTACCTGAAGGAGGCCTACAGGAGGGATGGAGAGGGACTCCTGATCAGGGGGTGGAGCAATAGGATGAAGGATTGATGGTTTTAAACTGAAAGGGGCGAGGTTTCAATGAGATCTTGTGAAGAAATTCTTTGGTGTGAGGGTGGTGAGCCCCTGGCCCAGGTTGCCCTGAGAAGCTGTGGCTGCCCCATCCCTGGAGGGGTTCAAGGCCAGGTTGGACGGGGCTTGGAGCAACCTGGGCTGGTGGGAGGTGTCCCTGCCCAGGGCAGGGCGGGTAGAATGAGTTGATCTTTAAGGTCCCTTCCAACCCAAACCATTCTATGGTTCTATGATTCTAATCTCTGTTATTGAATCAGCTGTCGGAACGGGAAAGAAAGGACATGTTTTTGGGGGCACAACCTTGCTTCTGTCGCTTCAAACCAGCAGAGCATTTGTCTTTCTGGGAGCACTGGGTGGCCCTGCTACCCAATGGGGATGGTCCTTAACATGGTGACTTCAGTCCTTACTGTTCTTTGGAGGAGTCTTTGTGGTCTCTCCTGAGAACCAAAGCCGAGATAGAGCAGGGAACGTTATTGTGCTGTTATCAAAATGTACTGTCATGGTTATGGAATAGGATGTGATAAAAGCAGGTCACGCTTCTCTGGCTTTGAATCCTTCATGATACGTTGTAATAGAAAGAGATTAGTTTTTACCCAGTTGTGCGTGGGAGTCTCCCACCGGACTTCCAGGGGGCTGCTCAGGCATTGCTTCGCTGCTACGAAAATGCCGTGCAGTAGAAATCAAGAATTACGTTAAATCAGTTTGCGCTTTATAGGCAATGTCTTTCTCACCTGGAGGGAAGTGCTAAGCAAAAAGCGTTAATAGTGCGTGTGGTGTTAGGAACAAACAATTCGAATGAATTCGAATGACTTGTACTTCCCAAACTGCTATACGAGAAATAATAAAGTTCCCAGATGGAGGAATCAGTCTCACTTTATTCCTTTTTCCAGCTGACCCCTTATCTGAGAGGAGTGGGAGGATTGCCATGGGGCGGTCTCATTTTTACAGGTTTGTGCAACTGCGTTTCACCAGCCGTTAGTTGTCGCTTATGGTGGGGTTTTTCAGTTGTGAAATTAGGGTTCCCTATGGATTTGGTTGCTCTTCCTTTGTTACTGTCCCTCTGCTTAACTTCAAGCCAGTCTCGCTGATGCTGTCGGGCTCTGGGCCGCCGCGTCTGCCGTCTGTGATGCCAGCCTGCCTGGCACCTGGAAATGCTTTGTGTTAGCCTTTACCTACAAACGTCCATAAAGCTATCTGTTTGCATTTAAATCTCGCCTTAAAATTCCATCAGCATGCCTGTAAATAGTAATAATAATAATTATTATTATTATTAACAGTAACAACAACAATAATAATAATAAAAGTAGTAATAGTAATAATCATCATCAGAGACTACGGTCAACCGCTCTGCAGCGGACTGGGGTGTAATGCCAGTATGATTTTTCAGTTTCAGATATCTACTACATCTACTATAACCTTTGGTTTCTGCCCACCTTCGTGTGTCGGTCCGGTCTTAGCTGTAATTCTTTGTCGTTCTCTTTGCGCAAAGAAACACGACCCAGGCTGTCAGTGGGGTTTCTAAGCAGTGGCAAAAGGACTAATAATATCCGTTTCAAAATCTTGCTAGTTTGGAAATTCTCAGGTGATAGAGCAAAACTCAGCGTTAAAGTTAGCAAATACGTAGCTGTTCAGTTTGTAGCTATGTCAATAAAATAGCTACAATTTTAGAAAAAATTACGAAAAAGAGTGATGGTTGTCATGCTATTATCCCCGTTAATTCCATCCCTAATTAAAAAGTAGCTTAATTCCAGGCATTATTATATGAGAATTAAACAAACACTGACATTTATTACAGTGCTAATCAGCGCACCTGAACAATTCTGTCTTTTTTTGCTGTATGGGATACACTCCCTGGCTCTCACACCCAAAACACGGCATAAAGGTGGGAAATGTCGTCAGCTCCGCTTTCGACACGGACACTTTTACCTGCCGCTGCTTGAAATCCCGCCCCGGCCCGGGGCCCTCCAGACCCTCCTTCATTGTCCTTCCTGCGGGGCAGCGACATTTTTCAGATTTTGGGGATTTCAAGTGTCGGTCTTTGACTTCAGACACATCGATTCCAGATCTGATGGAGCATGCTTGCTTGCTTTTTATTTTTCCCTTTTTTTGTTTTTTCTTGGCTACCGTGACAGCCGTTAACCCCCGAGTACGGATTGCTTTGCCTGAGCTCTGCGTTTTCCGAGTCGCTGTGCCCTGATGGAAGCACATAAATAACGTGCTTTGCCGCACATCAGCAATCTCAGATGGGAGAGCTGTTCGGAGCGGAAGGCAGTTTGGTAAATTTTGTTTACCGTTGCTTTTTGTAAAGGTCCCTTTGCAGGGTGATCGTCCAGCACAGCAAAAAGCCTCAAGACTTAGTTCCTTTTATTTATTGAGATTTTTGACTTCTGAGATCTCAGAATCGTCCTCGTTTTGTTCTGGACCTTCACCAAGCAAGTCTGAAGGAAGACAAGCAAGTGATTAGACCTAGGCTTAATTGCGCGTTTCTTCGGAATGCGTAATGGTTGATTTTCCTGCTTAGGAAAAGTGTTGACACAAAATAGCGGTGACTAATCTATTTCTTGTTTCTCATTTTTAGACAAGATCAGTCTCGTATTTAGACAAGATTACTGCGAATAGATGTGACAGCAACTTCAGTTACAGCTGCATCTCCTGGGGTTTACTGCAGGTGGGAGACAGCAGTTAATAAGAGTAAATACTAGTGATAGGGAGAAGTGAAGATCTTTGCTGATTTTATTAGAATTACGGCAATTACCCATAAAAGCTTGTTGACACGTTGAGGAAGGTGAACAAAAGATGGTCTAAGGTGATCTTGTGATCTAAGAACAAAATATCATCCGTCCTGGGTTAGACCAAAAAAGCCATTTAGTCCAATATCTTGTTTCCGGTAGTAGCCAAAACTGGACAGTGAGAGAGGGAGCCGGTCGCGGCAGAAGAGACAGAGGTAATACTCGTACGTAAATATGTTTGGAAAAATGAAGGAGGATGAACAAGTGCCAGGGCTGGAAGGCTCAAACTTGTGATACCGTCTATAAAGATGATTTAGGGTGTTTTAGCTTCAGAATTAAATTTAGGACATTTGTGTAAAAAAAAAAAAAAAATTATGTGTGTGAGTAAATTGTTTGAAATGGCTCCTAAGCGACAGCATACCTGCGTGGTTCTGTCCGGTCTGTATTCCTCCCTTCCCAAATCTGTGCTGAATGCAGAGGACTCTCAGGATCCCTGTTCTCAAGCCCTCCCCAAATCCCTGCTGTTTGTGTTCTGAGAGCATCTGCCGCGGCTGCGTGATGCTTCAGTGCGTGAAAGCGCGTGGTCCCCGCTGGGAGGCTGAACAGACGAAACCCAAGGAGACCGCGATAACACGAGCACCCAAAGCTGGGACTTTCCTTCTGTGTGGCCCTGCCCAGAGGAGCCCCATCATTAGGTGCTTTTCCCAGCACCGCTGTCACGATGGGTCCTTGTCCTGGCTTTGAGCCCGTGCTGCTGGTATTNGGGAGCTGGAGAGAGCGAGAAGGTCTCCCCTCAGCCTCCTTTTCTCCAGGCTGAACACCCCCAGCTCCCTCAGCCGCTCCTCACCAGACTCCTGCTCCAGACCCCTCCCCAGCTCCGTTGCCCTTCTCTGGACACGCTCCAGCCCCTCAGTGTCTTTCCTCAATGTCGGTATTTCCTCAGTTATTTCTGGGTACCTGGCGAGGGGTAGAACTCCAGACATTGTGACTGAACGAGTCAGCACCTGCTTCAGCGCGAATTTTAGTTTTGCAAAGGACACCGTCATGTTTTTCAAGCTACTGAAAGTTTACACGATCTGCGCCTTGGACCTCGCGCGTGGGAAGGTGGAAAGACTGACGGGGTCTTGATTTGTGCTCCCTGGCACGGGCTGGTCTCTGCCCGCCTGGCTGGGTCGCTCCTTGTAAGCAGCGGGGAAAAGAGAGAACGGAAGGAGTTTGATTTCTCAGGTTCTGTGGTGCCACCTTTGTCCCAGCTCCCGGGTATCTGAAAGATTTCTCTTATTTTTAGGTTCTTTTGTTCCCAAGAGCACCCCAGGCTGATTGAATACACCTTAAATGCCAGATAAGTTAAACCTGAAAAATTAAACCTAACACAACTGCAGAAGTTCTGAAAGAATGTTGTAAGCTGTTCCTGATGTACATCGACGTTGTTCTTATATCTCGGCTACAACTGAGGGCAGAAGATGCTCTCAGTGCACCTTCTGGGTGTCTCTGCCAGTGTTGTTCTGGGGGTTCCTCCTGCCTCAAGCGTCCAGATAGTTACGTTTTTGGGTGATGTTATCGAGGCAGAAAAATCTCTCCTCAGTAGCTGATTCAAGCCTATTTGTCTGTTACGTTGATGGGCTGTAGCAGATGCTGACGATCACGAGCATCTCGGAAGGGGAATTCAGTTCTGTTCCTTTTAAACTAGAAGTTTCGGAGCAATAAGGTTGACCTGCGCTGAAAGTCCCAGGTTCCTAAACGCCGCTCTCATTGCTGCGGTGGGATTGTGGCCCTGCTTCCAGCATCCTCCTGCTTTCACGAGCCATGCCATTTTGCTGTCACGGTTATACGGGAAAATATATGTAGTGCCATCTTGACGGAGTTACAGCTTTTTGAAAAGATATTCCCTAAAAATGTATAAAAGGCCTCAAGAAATTCTCTGTGCTGGGAATGGCTTTATTGTATGTAATAGAGAAGACAGAATTGTGCTATTAGAAATCTTTTAACCAGGTGCTTGTATTTAATTTTTTTCTTTGCTTTTATCCCCGTTAGCAAGGATTTAGCTGGAAAATGGAGGACTGGTATTTACAGAAGTGGAATGAACTTGTGGAAATGTCTCATAATGACACTAAAACCAGATTGCAGATGGTGAACGGCATCCACTTTCTTATTAGAAGGGTCGTATAAAAACGGTATTGTAATGAAATAAAGAATTGCCCTGCGCTCAAAATAGTAGACCCACGTAAGTGAGCTTCTGTGGGGTAATGGAAAACGCGCCCTCCTGTGCGATTTGGTACTTGAAGGAAAAGGAATTCTGTGCAAACGCGTCCCGCGGGCGGGGGGTGCGTGTTCTCCTCTGCCCCGGGTGCTCCTCACCCCGCTGCCCCCGTCCCCGCGCTGAAATGCTGCACCACGGCCTTAAATCCACCCACCCTCCCATTACTGGGAATACTGGGGGGGTGTGTGGAAACCCTTTGTTCCTCCCGAAGGGAAAAACCCAGCTAACGCACACAGAAACTGTGAAAGGAGGTGCTGAAAAACACAGTTTGGGATGCAAAAGCTGCTTCTGGTGCAGCTGCTGCCCTCCCTAGATTTACGGCGTGCGTGGCTGCAGAACCCAAAGCTGGTACCCGAATCTTTGGAGAAAAGATGGAGTTCTGCGGTGTAGCCGTGGGCAGAGCATTCCTCACGTTTGGTCAAGAAGTAGGGAGCTAAAGGGGCAGAGGGAAAGCACTATTCATTAACTGCTCGTTACCGTAGGATGTGTTTGCATGTTCGCTAGCAAAATGAATGGCTTCCATCCACCGCGGTGTGGCACGACGGCGCCTTTCCAGCGCGTTATCATCCCATTTCTGCTTCTTTGTGCAGCGAGAAGCTCGTTTTCCAAAGGAGCACGTTCAGTAAATATCTTATGGCCAAATCATTTCTTGGTATAGTGTTGGGTTTGGAGCAACGTTGACATTAGCCATGCAGCATAATCATTTCTGGGCGAACCTGTCCTGAGCGAGGACTGAGAACTGAAGTGCTTGTGTACGTGGAGAAGGAGCGCACTAAGCCGTACAGGGAATAGATTCTTTGGGATGTTACATGTTTGACAACCAGGTGATTTTTTTTTTTAATGGTTGGTTGACTCTCCGGATTACTGGGCTCTGAAATTTGTGGAATGAGTTAAGTTAATGAGCCTTAATGCCATTCCTAGCGTTGGCACTAGGAGCAGGCTCATGGCAGCCGCGCTGGGGACGTCGGGGAAGGCGAACGCTGACAACGCTGTTGGGTCAAACACCTTCTGCACCTTGGCCTGCAGAGAACGGAATTTGGCCAGGATTAATTTCAGTATTATTTCTCTGGATATATTCAAACCCCGCCTGGACGTGTTCCTGTCCAGCCTGCTCTAGGCTGCTCTGGCAGGGGGTTGGGCTGGATGATCTCTGGAGGTCCTTCCAGCCCCCGCCAGTCTGGGATTATCTGTAGCAGATCGTACTGAAAGTGAGTGCTGAAATCGTGGGAAATACAAGCCCGGGAAGAATTTAATTCCCGTTCCAAGAACGCGTGCGGGAAGCGTGGTGTTTTCCCCCGTCAGGCTCCGCACAAGCCCTGGGTTGTCCAAGGTGCGAATGGAGCTTTCGGCTCTGCGCAGCCCGCCTGCGCACCTCTGCAGGTCTCCTTCTAGTGGGTGTGTTTGGGTGTCAGTGGAGGGTAAACATCAGCAAACACTGATTCTGTGATGGGAACTGCAGCTCCTCTCTCCCGTGGCCTGAGCTGAGCCGCAGAAATGTCCGGGGACGTCCCGTTGGGCTCCTCCTCTCCTCCCGCTCCCTGCACGGCCACGGGGGCACCGGGAGCCTGCAAATAACGGGAGCGTCAGCCCCCGGCTGTGTTTTGTAGGGCAGTAAGCAACACGAGGCTCCATCCATTTGTTTTTTCCAACTAACTTCAACTTATTAAAATAAAAACCAAACAGATGGTGTATGTGGCTGGTGTATAAATGATGGCTTGTGGTAATAAATCTTTGCTTAATTTCTTTAAACATTTCAAATAACTGCCTTAATTTAATGATTCCTACATCTGCTTGAACTGCTAGACCATGCCAAGGGTCACCTATGTAATGACAAATGGTAGTGTTATCTTCATTTTAGTGTAACACATTAATTGTGAAAAGCAATTAGGCCGGAGCAGACCAAGCTCTTCAAGTATCTTTGGGCAAAGCAGTTTCTGCTGCTGCTCCTTGACCTGGAGTTGTCACAGCGCAGCGATGGCCTTTTCCCTGCCGTAGGTTTTGTTTCCTTTTCGGTTTTTTTTTTAAATCACTAACTGGAATAAATATTTCTGTTTTAGCCCTCCTCGGCCTCTGACTAACATGAATGACGCCATGGTGACCCACATGTCCTCTGGAGCACCCACACCGACAAAAAGGTACGCGTGCCTTGCCATAACAGTTGTTTATTTCTGCGACAGGTAAAAAAATATGGAGTATGGATTTTGTACCACTAGGACTCTTCTAATGTATTTCAGATAACACCGCCACTTCAAAACGTGCGTGCAGCATTCGTAAGATCAGGAGTTGTTTGCAGTGCTTCGTTTTGTTCTCTCTGAAGAGTGATTTTCTTGCATTGGAATAGACGTTATTACACGAGTGTGACTGAAGAAATATCGAAAGAGCGCTAAAGAGATTTTGGGTTTTCTTTTTAAATAGAGCCTTACTTCCAAAGCTGCTCCGAGAAAGGCTGGTTTTGTTGTATCACAGGCTCCTCTGCTTACAAAAGGTCGTTCTGTTCTGCTGGAGACATTTCACGTGGCGCGTCTGCTGCGTTGCCGTTGTTAGCGCTGGTTCTCCTCCACGCCGAGCACGGCTGAGCTGCCAAAGGTCTTAGGAGTTGCCCAAGTCTACTCGAGGCATTTAGGTTTGAGTTGAATTTGGGTTTGCATTTGCTTAGTTATATATGCGTAAATTATTGTATGGATGTACGTGTGTAAACATGCCAAAAACTAGCTGAATCCTGTATTTGCGCTTTTCTTTCTTGTGAAGATACGCTAGGGAGAATAGGAAGGTGGTTCACTGCGGACTTCTCTTGTCCGAAGCTGTGAATGAATGAATGTTCCCTGCAGGGAACAAGAAACCCAACTGTCACTATTTTGGTGACAAGGTGGTACTCGAGAGACAGGGCAGATGCCTCATTTTCAGCAGCAATCCTTCGAACAGAACTAAGCGAAGATCTGTGTACGTTCCTTCTGCTTTCCGTGACAAAGTCAGTCAGTTGGTATGCAGGTCTGAACTGGCTACTTTAAAATGATTTCAAGATCTGTCTGTCAATCATTCTGTGTAGCATCCACAAACACTGCACAAGGTGCAGGACACCGTGTGGCTTCAGGTACGGGACGTGGTGGAGTCCCCATCACTGGAGGTTTTCAAGATGCGATTGGAGGAGCAGTTAGATCGCCTCCTCTGGGCTCCCCTTCCCACGGAAGGCTGGACCGGGATCATCTCGTGAGGTCCCTTCCAACCTGGGCTGCTCTGTGCTTCTCTGAAAAGCGCCTTTTGCTGAATGAGAAGCCAAGAGGCTGAGAGAGCAGACAGTTCCCAAAGCCAGTGCTTGACAGAGTATTCACGTAGGCACTCCTTGAGCAGCATGACCTGTAGCTTATTGGGTTTCGGGCAACCTTGTGGGCAAGGTCATAGAATCATAGAATCGCAGAATGTGTCGTGTTGGAAGGGACCTCTAAAGGCCATCTAGTCCAACCCCCCTGCAGTGAGCAGCGACATCTTCAACTAGATCAGATGGTCATCCATCCATCCATCCATCCACTTCAACTAGGTCATCCTGGAGAGCTGCCTTCATCTTCAACTAGACCAGGTTGCTCAGAGCCCCATCCAGCCTGGCCTGGGATGTCTCCAGGGATGGGGCCTCCACCCCCTCTCTGGGCAACCTGGGCCAGTGTCTCACCACCCTCATGATGAAGAACTTCTTCCTCGTGCCTAATCTAAACCTGCCCTGCTCTAGTTTAAAGCCGTTGCCTCTCGTCCTATCGCTACACGCCCAAGGTCTCCTGCATTGTCTCCGCTTTTAGCCTCTGCTTGGGGTCCAGGTTTGTTCGCTGTAGTGCAGACAGTGATCCTCCTCAGATCGCTGTCAGAGAAGCTCCTGCGTTAGGCACACCTCTGTGCACACAAGCTTGAAGCCTCCCCCAGGTAGCAATGTCTGCCGGGTTCTCCTGCAGCCGCCTCATCCTCTCGCATGAAAGGTGGCCCAGAATGGAATGGTGTAACCCTCCATCAGTTCCGACTCGGGAGCAGCAGTTCCTGTGGGTACCCATCACCCAGTTCCTTAGTTCCCACTTCTTTGTTCAACCACCTTTTCCCATTTTCTTAATCCAAACTGGACAATTCACGTTTAAACAATCTCTAATTCCACATTCATCAGGACCGTCTCACCTGGCTGGCAGGGAGATCTTCCTGACGCCGTCCTGTCGTGTTCTGGCTCAGCAGCGTTTCACCTCTCTCCTGAGTACTATTTCAGGATTAGTTTCTGTACTGGCCAGTGGGTGCGATAGGTGCCTTTTCATCTCACGGAGTAACGTAGCCCCCGGAACCATCATTCCTCTGCTGCTTTCCACGCAGAGATCTCTGCCTTTCTCAGGTTGTGTCTGCTGTTATCCATAAAAATCGTGTCTGATCTGGAAGAAGAGGAGAGTGAAACCCGAGTGAAGATGATCCACAGCGAGTGTCTGTGTGTTCCTTGCTTTGCCGGGAGACGCACTTCTGCAAAACTGAGGCTCAAGCACGGCATATTCTGGAGGATGGGCTCTGGTGGAGGCGGTGAAGCACTCCTCACGGAAACGCTTTTCAGTTGCTGGTTTAGTTCAAGCACACAGGAACAAATACTTTATTAGTGAAAGAGCAAGTGAGAAGTTACCTGTACTGGCTTTATTGCCGAGAATTGCCAGTGTTAGTCCTAAAGTACGTTTTACCTAAGGAAGCACGTCTCTTTCTGTTTTCTTGTTTTCTTTTTTTCTTGTTTTCTTTTTTCTTTTTTCTTTCTTCTTCTCTTCTTTTTTTCCTTTTTTCCTTTTTTCTTTTATTTTTTCTTGTTTCCTTGTTTCACTTTTTTTCCTTTTTCTTTCCACGTCAACATCTAGAAACACATTCAGGATAACGTCTTTTGCATCATCATCTGCCAGCTGTACTTCTCTTACCCTGGGGGCAGAGGGGCCTACCAGTTCCCCGCATTGGAGAAGGGGGCTGCCACAGGAAGTGCTGGGGAAATACCACATCAAGCACTAATCCAAAATAAGAAGAGGGCTGGGTATTGCAACCTGACCCTTCCACTTGTTTTCTTGGCCACGGAAACCTTACAGTACACTTTTGAGCTAAGGAATAATGGAACAGCATTTTTGTATGGGATAAATAGGGGAAAGAAAATCAACAGCTTATGGGGAGTAGGTATTAGTAGGTAAAGTGGTGTTTAAGGTAAACACTAATTAGAGTGTGACAAGATCTCTGCATTGTCAGGGGTTTTAAGGGCACAAGAATTGCACGCTGGTACTGCGGCCTGTCACCCGTGATGCCAAGTAGCAGATGTTTAGGTAAGATTATAAGCAGCAAGTCATTAAGCCAAGTCTGTAAGTCAAATTTTGCTCTTGGTTTTCACACTTGCTCCCCTCTGGCAGCACTCATCACTTCTTGGCTTGCAGCGTACACAGAGACCACCGCTTCATGAACCCAGCGTCCGCATGGGAGTTCTGCAATTCCATTATGACCTGTTTAAGAAAATGCTTCCTTTTTTGCTGTAAAATTCTCCTGTTAACCTTCTTCACGCTGCATGATATGTGTATATCCCACCTGCTTCTAGCCGAAGAGTCCTTGTCTACTTAATTCTGCCTTGCACAGAAGGTAACTCGGATCACACTCATTGTCCTTTTCAGTACCTCTTCTTCTCTCAACGTTTCTTTTTTATCTGGGATGACCAGAACTGCACTTAATAGTCAAATCCGAGCCTACTTTGGTGTCCCAGTCCCATATTCTTCTGCTTGTGTGAGTTGCGGGGATCCACATACCTCTTGTGAGCAGAGACTGTCCCAAAGGCACACAACTAAAGGAATCTTTCTCTTCTCTGATGGGCACAAGGATACACATAGATCTGGATTTGGTCACATGAATCCCAGAAATACTGGATGTAGAAACTGCGGTGATCAAGGGAAACATAAATAGCTTTTCAACAGTGCTACCGAGATTAGTATTTTGACTAATGAGCACCTGATAGAATCAGCAACGGGGCTTTAGAATCAGCAGCACCCTTTGGCTTGGAGCATTTTTGTATTTATAAGGGAGCAAGGTTTCTGTTGCTGCCGGTTGTCCAAGAAAAGATCAGGTAAACCAAAGATAATTCAGAAATAAGCACGGACTTGTTTGGACATACAGCATGTCATCTGCCTCTACGCACCCTGAAATTGTCAACTACCAAGACTTGCTTAAAAAGTTCCTCGTGAGAATCGGTTGTCATTTGCTAACTCAGGCCTCATACGTCTGTAGAAAGGAGCTGAGTGAGATCAGCAAAAAAGACTGGATGGTAAGAAAAATGTCAAGATAGACTACTTCAGCCATGGGGGACGATCCTTGGCCACAGTTATTACCCAACACCATACCAGTTGATGGCAAGCAGCTCATATTTTCAAAAACATGCAGGCAACTAGAGGTGATTTCCCATTTAAAAGCACAGAACTTTGCTGTAGTCTGATAAATACGTCATCTCCTCGGTGATTCAAAGGAGCGTTTTTGTATTTATTGCACTGAGGTAATTCAGGATGAAGACCTCTATCACACATATACTTTGCAGATGCCATCCCCAGCAAAGACTGAGAAAAGGAGTTGGAATAAATTTGGAATAAACACCAAAGAAACGACTTCATTCTGCAAAATGATCCTTGTTGTCATCCTTTGTCCACAGTTTGCTCTTCCTGAGAGGCGAGACACTCGCAGAAGTGTGGAATGGCACTAGACCAGTCCAGAACATATCTTTAGAAAGCAAAAATCATCTTACTTTCAAGTGTCATCTTTTGTCAGGCATCATGAGAACTCACAGGCAGCGGATCCGTGGTAGATGTCATCATGTGTGGTGACCGTACCCATATTAGTACCCGTCTCTTACCAAGGGCCTGGCTCGTCCCTCTTCAAGGATCCCACTTTCGGAATCCTGTTATGAAAGGTCACTCATCCACATTTTGCAGGAGTTCACAGGAAGAGGCTTCTTCTCTCTATACTTGCTTATTCCAAGGAAGGAATGGGGTATTTATCTTCTCCTGACCCTGGGGGGAACGAACAGGCCGCCCCAGGCTCGGGTAGTAAAGTTTGCCTCCATCCGTCCAGCTCCTGGGGCTCTCAGCGTGCAGAACACGTACTGCTCCACAACCACCCAACGAGGGCCTGGGGATGCACCTGAGGCTTGTGGTGGGACCCAAACACATCTCTGGAAAGGTATTGTCATTCACACCCCTCTTAGCGCCTTTGTGCCTTGCGGAATACCTAGTTGTGGTGATGATGTACACCCGCCCAAGCCTCATCGGGGTTGGCTTGGGTTTAATCACACAGTAATGAGTGATACAGGCTTCATCAGGGCTTCTCTGTTTGTGCAGCTGAGGTTCTACAAGGAGCGATCAGTGAAAGCCATTTTGGATTATAGTATTTGTACGATTTTCCTTTTCTCCGTCCCTGCAGGGCTTGCCTGCTGGCACTGCTGAGGGGAGCAACGCTGAAAAGTACTTTGAAAGTACTGGAGAGTATCTTAATCAGGCCGTGTCCCCACATACCACCAGGTTTTACTTCACAGAATCCCAGACTGGCGGGGGTTGGCAGGGACCTCTGGAGATCATCCCGTCCAACCCCCTGCCACAGCAGGGTCACCCACAGCAGGGGGCACAGGAACGCGTCCAGGCGGGGTTGGAATGTCTCCAGAGACGGAGACTCCCCCACCTCTCTGGGCAGCCCGTGCCAGGGCTCTGCCACCCTCACAGGAAAGAAGTTCCTCCTCATGTTTAGGTGGAACTTCCTATGGTCAAGTTTGTGCCCGTTGCCCCTTGTCCTGTCCCCGGGCACCACTGAGAAGAGCCTGGCCCCATCTTGATACTGCTAAAACTTTGGCTGAGGGCAAGTATAAGCATTTCAAAAAGAAGATGGAATACTGCAAAATTAATTAAAAGAGAGCTCTAGAAGTATCTAAAAGCTGGAGAAGTGATGCTAAAGGAGCATTATCTGTTTATGTTTAGTTTGTTAAGGAAGGCAGAGATGGGATTTGATTGCTGGGTTACAAATACTTATACATGGAAATATATGCAGTAGCAGGGGGTTCAGCTTTGCATGGAAGGGCGTTTCAAGGGCCATTAACTTCTGCAGAACCTCTGCCTACGGCCAGTCAAACCAGCTGGTTACAGAATCTGGGGATTTAGCGTCAAGCACAAAAGGTAAAATCCTTGGCTCTTGCCTGAGCTTGACAGAGGCCGTGTGTCTGTCCCAGCACGCGCCCACCCCTGTACAGGGTAATAGTTCCGAGTATGTGGGGACTTTCAGTGCACAGACTGAGCCACGGATACGCTGGAGCATCAGTGGTCCATCCATCATCTAGTTTGTCCGGGGCGTAGAAGCATGTGTCTGTGTTGTCTTTGTGTCCTCCGTCTAAACCTGGAAAATGTACAGGTGTCGGTAGTTAATAACAGGGTGAGGTAAGGAGGAGAAACGGGGTTTTCCCCCTTTGAAAATTTCTTGTATTTCTATTTTGTCAGTTCACATATGTCTGATTACAGTGTTTTCCCCAAGATTTATTACAGTTGCTGCTGCTCTAGGTTAACCCGCGCTGTAAAAGATCGTCACTCTCCCTCGCTGGGGGCTCTCTCGCCTCTTGGCAGCGTGAGGTGGCGAGAGCAGGTCGCTGGGGCCGCGCTGTGTGAGCTGAGCGGGGCTCCCCTCCGCGTTTCAGTGTGCTGAGCCTGCTCAAACCGGCCCCGTTCCAGGGGCTTGCCTTCTTCTTGAAAGCCGAATTTGTTGCTAAGGTGGACTCTATTTTATATTTCATATACCTGGAATAAGTGATGGGTGAAAACGTTAGGAGGTGCGTGTTTGCTGCCTGCGGACACACAACTCGCCCTGCGAACGGAGAGGACGGGGCTCACCCGTCTCTGGATGTTCTCAGTGCTGAAAAAGAAGGAAAAGGACATCAGTAAAGCACGATAGCATTTGCTAGGAATATGTTTGATTTCTGTGATAGTGATAGTATAGCAGGAGCAAAAGGTAGTATCCTGCCTAAATCCTTTCCATTCTGAAGAGCGTTTTACATTTGTTTATACCTTCATCAAACTTTCTTCCTTCACGCGACTGTATTCCAGCTTCCACCAGTAGACTAGTCCAAGAGTATGCTTTTTGGTTTGCTTTGCTTTCCTTCCCTGAAAGATGGAGCGAATATGGATCAATTTATTCGAAGGCGAAGCTGGAAGGAATAGTAAGCATGATTTTGCTGGAAAAAGAGAACTGCTTCTGGAATTTTTTAATTGCATCCACATACTGTTAGGAAGTTGCTATTCCCGGGTTTCCTGCAGATACAGATACGGCTGTTCTGGGCAGACGGAGGTAATGCAGAACCTCAGAGGAAGTCTGTACTGATTAATGTATAGAGTTTGAAAAGCCTTTTCATGAGCTTCCTGGTAATGCTTTTAATAAGAGAAGGAATTTAGTCACAACAGTGGATTGCACTAAATTATTTGTGAAAACCATCCGCATTCCAGTGCTAATCTGTCGGTCGCAGATGCATCAACATGAGGGTGTGGGTCTCTCCGGGAGGCACTCGGGGTTTCTGCTCCGTCCCCGGCCGTCCCTGCGGGCAGAGCTCGTGCGGAGCTCGGCTGTCTGCCCCGGCTCCTCCACACCGACCTCTGCATCCAGAAAACACGTTCTCACCCCTGGGAGAGGGGCTGAAATCGGTAACTCTTGTGGTGGGAGACTGAGAGACTTCTCTAGTGTGTGCTTGGTGGCTCTGGCCTCAAGGAATTGAGGCAGTGATTTGGCTTCTGGTGGCAGAGATGGCTGTTCTCAGCACAGGGTTTCCCTGGAGAAGAAGGGCTGTGGCCAGCAGGGCGAGGGGGGGGTTCTGCCCCTCTGCTCCGTTCGGGGGAGACCCCCCTGCAGTGCTGCCTCCAGCTCGGGGGCCTCAGCACAGGAGAGACACGGAGCTGTTGGAGCGGGGCCAGAGGAGGCCCCGGAGCTGCTGGGAGGGCTGGAGCCCCTCTGCTGGGAGGACAGGCTGAGAGAGCTGGGGGGGTTCAGCCTGGAGAAGAGAAGGCTCCGGGGAGACCTTCCAGCCCCTGCCAGGCCCTCAAGGGGCTCCAGCAAAGCTGGGGAGGGACTCTGGAGCAGGGAGGGCAGCCATGGGACGAGGGGGAAGGGTTTTACACTGCAAGAGGGGAGACTGAGATGAGATCTGGGGAAGAACTTCTTTGGTGTGAGGGTGGTGAGCCCCTGGCCCAGGTTGCCCAGAGAAGCTGTGGCTGCCCCATCCCTGGAGGGGTTCAAGGCCAGGTTGGACGGGGCTTGGAGCAACCTGGGCTGGTGGGAGGTGTCCCTGCCCAGGGCAGGGGGTGGCGCTGGGTGGGCTTTGAGGTCCTTCCAACCCAGACCACTCTGTGAGTCGATGATTCCCGTGGTGGTTGCATCCATTCATTGCACAAGAGGTGCTAAAGGACAGGACAGGGCCAGCTGCTCTGCGGAGCTTCTCGCTCTCCCAGGACGCCATTCAGCGGCAGAGCAGGATGGAAACCTCTTTTTGGGATTTCCTGCTGTTAAAAACATGAAAATAAGTTCCCTTTGACAACTGTTTTGTTGGGAATAAGACCGAGCTGAAAGCAGGATTTTAATGCCTGACCTCACTTTTTCTGTGAACTAAAAAGTGCAAAGCAAACCAACCAAAGGAGCCCTCGCCAATGCTCCTCTTCAGTCCAGGCACATCTCTCCAAGGAACCTCTGGCATTTCCAGCCTCCTCGTCCTCTGCTTTCACTGGAAAATATCCAGAGGGGCAATGAACTCTCCAGGTCCCACCATTTCAATAACTATATTTTGCACAAGGCAGGGAGCGTTCCGTCGTCCCTGAAACGCTGCAGACAGAATGAGGTCAGAGGAGGTTTCTTCTCATGAGCGGGGAGTTCTGGGAGCAGAAGTGGAGCTACGGCCACGCTCAGCTGTGGATTTTTTTTTCCCATTTACGTATGTAACATTACGGTTTTGTTATTTTTCATCTTGCAAAACGTAAGTTTCCAAATGAAAAAAGCTGACTGATTCACTGGTGGGTTTGCGTTCGATAGCGTATTATTGGATGTGGGAGTCAGATGTTCCGTATGTTTACTGAGACATTTACAGAGGGGAAATTTTAATGCAGCCTTGCCTATGTTTGTTACCCGTGATACAACAGAACACAGTATTTCTCTGATCTTGACAGCCAACGAGCTTTCCTGAATAAATGGAGATGATTATGGCTCTTCTGTAAGGCTAGGCCAAGCCCATTAAATGTTATTTGTGTTAGCTAATTTATTTTAAATTACTGGAGGAATAGATTTTTTTTCCTCCTGGTGTGGTCAGTATGTGCTTTTCTTCTTTCAGTAATTCTGTTCCCAAAGACAAGCTGTCCTCCATTAGGTTAATGACGTGTGTTTCCCTCTTTAAATACCCTTTGCGTCATTTGCTCTCTCAGCAGCCGTGCTCAGTCCGTAGGTTATGCTGCATCTTTTACATTGCAGGTCCATGTCAGAATTTGCATGCGTTGTATTTCAGCCCTGTTAATGTCTGTTCTGTGTGAAAAGGTGGATGGATCGTTCTCTGTTCTTTCCGAAAAGGCTTGTATACATCTCTGCTGCCATTAGGGGTCTATAGACGTGTCAGGGTGGCAATCCTCTCAACCGCTCGGTGGTGTCTGCTACCTGTAATGAGACAAAATATTGCATTAGTTTTTCTCTGATTTCTAAGGAGCCTGGAGACTACAGATGTTGCATTTGGTCAGGTGAAACATGTTCTTACAGCTTAAAAAGAAAATTATTTGCAACTTAAGAGCTGAAGTGGAAAGGGATGTGTTGCCACCTGCCTAGGCAATATTCAAAACCTTCTTCTTTCCTGTCTGAGAGGCTTTATTGCCACTAGCTCTAACTCGGATTTATTTTCAGTTGTCTGCTCCTAATGTCACTGATTACCTGCTCCTTAGTCCCTCACACTCCTCTGCCTTTGGTTTTGTTTGTCCGTGTTCAGCCTTTGTCTCCGGTGCCGTTGGTGGCCCCCGAGCCCTGTCCCTCTCCGGCGTTGTGTTTGCACGACCGGGGGGTTCCCGGCTTTTGGATCCGACCTCCAGAAGCTTTCCTCTGCCGCCAGCTCTGCACTGGTGTGTCTCATAGCCATGTCATTGGTGCTGTCCCTTGGCTTTTTAAGTTCCGCAACCCAGAGTGACTTTGATTTGCTTGGCTGGCTTAATTTATCTTCTGACAAATTTCCAATGTGCCTTTTTTCTCCTTTGTTCCCGTGGCTGCATTCGTCTCTCTGACATTTCCTTCGAGCCGTCCGGTCACCAATTCCGCCTCAAAGTGACTGAAACTACCGTTACTGCCCGCGCTGCCATTTTTCTTTGGCACAGGTGGAGTACGTTCGTTTTCTTATATTCTGCTGCTTAGAGCTGGGTGACCTCTAGAGAGCCTAGATCCATTTTAGCCACAGGTTCAGCCACAAAGAGGTTTTGGGGATGAGAGTTTGGGAGCAGGAGCCTGGGTGGCCTGGGGCAGCTGGCACTGTCTGGCACCGGGTGCTCAGGCACACCATAATACCTTGTATGTACCTACATAATACCAAAATAGACTCTCTTTCTAGAAAGGGGACAAAAGTATCTCTTTGTCTCGAGACAAGGGAGGTCCCAGCTCACGTGTAACCTCGCTCCGGGAAGGTGTGACGATACTTGACAACAAGATGAAAGGGACAGCAAGGAGGAAGGAAGGGTGAGGACGAGGGTCGGCATGGTGAATCGGCCTAACAATGTCAAACAAGAACTCTAGGTTTCAGTACTCATCATTTAAACAGATATCTAGATGCCTAAAGTATTTATTTCGAACCTGTGGTTTCAAATCCTGCGGGTGCAATTGCGAGTCTGTGGGATGTGGGTTATGAGGAGGATGCGTTAGGTGAGAGCGTGGAGAGTTTGGTGGGGGGAAAAATGGTCAGAAGGCACCAGCCAGGCGAACAGTTGGGACGTTTGAACGCTGCTCTTCGGTGGCTTGAAGGTTCAAGATCAAGAGGAAAATATCTGAATAAAATATAGAAGGAATGTCGGGTTTGGAGCCCAGATGTGAGAGGTGTTTCCCTCTTGCCGTTGGCATGCGGACACCTCGGAGGGATGGCAGGTCCCGCTCCGCGGACTCGTCCCGAGACAGCACGCGCCTGGTGGGAATGCTGGGTGGGAACGGGAGACACGGGACCTGCAGGTGCTTCATCCCGGTGCTGCTTTGATGGTATCTTCTAACTTACCTCTGTTGTGAGAGCTTTGGCCTGTCTTTACACCACTTCTCACACCAGCTGCTTTCACCTTCTCTGTAGTTTTTTCCTTTCCCCGGTGGCGCTGCTCCAGTTTATCTTGTGTGCTGCCGCTGAAGTGATACTTCCCATTCCTTCCTGTTCTTCCTCCCTCTGGTTCAGCATGGGTTTTCCAACAGCTGTATTGCAATCTACCCACTGCAGAGCAGCGGGGCTGCAAACGCCGTGCCAGGAGGGACAGGCACAGGGACGGGGAACAGGGCTGTCCCTGCTCACAGTCGGAATCGTCTGGCTTGGAAGGGACCTTTCAGATCGTGGAGTCACCCTGCAGGCAGAGCAGATCCGGAGCGCTGCACTCGCGAGAACTTGGATTTGCTCTCTCTCACCTTTCTCATCACGTTCAAACACTTAGTTTCTTCTTCAGCTCTTTCTCACTCCATTTTGCCTTTTTTTTTTTCCCCCCCCAAGCTACCTGATTTTTGTCTGCTCCGAGATTTGTCAGCCCAGTTCACATGTTAATATCACCAAGTCAGAGAAACCACGGACTGGTTGAGGTTGGAAGGGGGCTCTTGAGGCCGCCTGGTCCAGCCCCTGCTCAGGTGGGGTCAACCTGGCGTCCAGTTGGGCTCGGAATAGCTCCACAGCCGCAGCCTCTGCAGCCTCGCTGGGCAACCTGGGCGAGTGCTGGACCACCCTCGGAGTGAAAAAGTGGGGGTTTTGTATTCAGATGGAATTTCTTATTTTGTGCCTGTGGCCTCTGGTCCTCAGCCTCTCCCTGCGGCAGAGACGCTCCAGTCCCTCAGCATCCTGGTGGCCCCTCACTGGGCTCTCTCCAGTCTGTGCGTGTCCCTCCTGGACTGGGGAGCCCAGCGCTGGACCCAGCACTCACCAGTGCTGAGCAGAGGGAAGGATGCCCTCCCCCACCTCTTGTTCAAGTCGTCTGGTTTTACACTTCCAGATGTTCTTCCACATGTTTGGTATAAGTTGCCCGATGAAGATTTTGATTTTTTTAAAAATAGCTTAACAGCAGCATACATAATCAAACAGGTTTGTTCACTGCTGGCCTTCTGCAGCCACTTTGCTGGCTCTTCGTTCCTCCCTGTCCGGTGTCTCTTTAAATTCGAGTGTTACAAGATCATGTTTTTTCCCTGTCTCCTCTGCCGTAACGATGACCACCCGACACGCTGCTGCTGCTGCTGGGCTGCATTACATCTCTCTCCGTAATTGCACTGGCTGATTTTCCAGCTTGGATGTACGCCCCGTCCTGCACAGGACAGCTGGAGGTGGGGGTCTGCAGAAATTAAGAAGTTGTTTCGAGCGTTCAAGGGAAGTGGTGGCTTCCCCACGACTCCACGTCTCCAAGCCAGACCCCATCCCAGTCTGAACGGAGCGCTGCGGGTCGGTCGGAAGCACGGCCTTGATTCAGAAATTACTGTGCTACATTTCACAGGCTGTGTTACGCGGAGAATGGCGGCAATTATCCTTTTTGACCTTAACATCTATTTATATCAATCGTGGGGGAAAGCAATGCGACAGAAAACAAGAGATCCCTCTAGATTATGTCCTGGCCACTTCGAAAAGCTCTTTGCCGTCTCAGTCGCCAGAGCAGCCATGTGCAATTTGGTAAAGATTTACAAAGTTGTGAGCCAGCATAATAGAAATTTGCAGGGATTTCTTGCTGTAAATTACCTCATTTTAAATAAATTGTCTATTTTACTTGGCTTTCCTGCTAGATTTTTGGAACAGAAATGAATTTAAGACACCGAAAGCACCATTTCAATACCTTAATAATTTATTGAGTTGCTTATAAAGCTGCGGAGCCAAGTCTTAGTGTGTAAAATTTGGGGCAGGAGCCACCGAAGCTTTCGGAGCCTGTTCTCAGTGTCGGGCAGTGACGTGTTCGAGCCCCAGCCGTGACCGAGCACCCAGACCCTCAGCCGTCCCCCTCAGCATCTCCAGCATCCTCCAGCTCCCTGCGCGTTCCTCGGACCTCGTTTTTCTTTTCCCACTTAATATTGCTTCAGAAGGAGCATGGTTAATGTGATTTCTTGCTGTCTTTTGACTATTGCTTTGCGTGGAGGAACCTGGTTCTGTGTGTGGTGGCTGTTGTTGTATGAAGAGGGTCAGAAACATACTGTAAAATTACATTTTAATGCTGCTTTGAAGAATTCAGTTACGGCATGTGGCTAACCTGGGGGGAGGAGGTGGTGCTTTGTCCTTGTGTCGTGTTCTGTTTTACCTCAGACTAGGAAACCTTGATGCCATCTTCTGAAAGATGAAAGATTCTGTGGTTATAGTATAATTCTGAGTTTCTCTACCAGGGATATATTCATTTTTTTAAAAAAAGCAGAACAAAACAAGCCCTCACCAGTGTGCCTGACCGCGCTCCGAACTCAGGCCACATTAAGGGCCAGGCGTGATTCTGGGAGATGTCTAAAAATTCTCTTGGAAGATGTCGATATGGCTCGAGGTTCTGGAAAGTTAAGTCCTGAAGGTGTTTTGTCGGCAATGAACTTTCCCAGACTTCAGGTTTTAAAGGCATTTTCAGAGGGGCGCACATACAGCTGTGGCTGCATCTGCAGCAGAGACGCCCCGAAGCGGCCCTGTCCCCACCAGCTGGCCATCCTTCGGGTGGCTGTGGCCGCCGTCTGTACAGACAAGGAACTGAGCTGCTTATCTTTTAAATTACGAAAAAAAAGGAGAAAAGAGAGAGGGTGGTGGTGTGGTGTCAAGAGCCGATGGCTATATGAAGCATTTTTGCTGAAATAGGTGTGTGGAAGTGGAAGGGATACCTTCAGATTCCTGAGCGCCTTATAAAACCGTCGGTCCATGCCCACGTAGAGGGCTAGGGAGTAAAAATAGCTGACACATCTATGTCGAGAACAAATCATGCCAAAGAATGGAAATGGGGTGGTTCTGCCCGGGTGGGTGGCCTCGTGAAGGAGGGGGAAGCACTAATGTATTGACTCATAAAGCTTTCGACACTATCCCATATGGTATTTTTGTAAATAAAGTAGGTAAACGTGGACTGGTTGAAACTGCTGTTGTGTGGGTGCAACACCACTTGAAAAATTGCAGTCAGAGAAAGAAAATATCAATATTTTCCTACCAAAGAGGGAGCACGTGTCAAGTGGGATCCCACGGGGTCTGTTCCCAGTTCAGCGTTACTCGGTTTCTGTCTTGGCATTTGCACAATGAAATAGGGAACGGGCGTACGTAAATGTCACACTGGCACTGTGCAAGGGAGGAACAGGGTGGCCAGCAGGGCTGGGGCAGTGACCGTCCCCCTGCACTGGGCACTGGTGAGGCCCCACCTCGAGGGCTGTGCCCAGGTTTGGGCCCCTCACCACAAAACAGACACTGAGGGGCTGGAGCGTGTCCAGAGAAGGGCAACGGAGCTGGGGAGGGGTCTGGAGCAGGAGTCTGGTGAGGAGCGGCTGAGGGAGCTGGGGGTGTTCAGCCTGGAGAAAAGGAGGCTGAGGGGAGACCTTCTCGCTCTCTCCAGCTCCCCGAAAGGAGGGGGGAGCCAGGGGGGGTCGGGCTCTTCTCCCAAGGAACAGGCCATGGGACAAGAGGAAACGGCCTCAAGTTGTGCCAGGGGAGGTTTAGGATGGATATTGGGAACAATTTCCTCCCGGAAAGGGTTGTGAAGCATTGGAAGAGGCTGCCCAGGGCAGTGGTGGAGTCGCCATCCCTGGAGGGATTGAAAAGCCGGGCAGACGTGGTGCTGAGGGCCGTGGGGTAGTGGTGGCCTTGGCAGTGTTGGGTTGATGGTTGGACTCGATGATCTCAAAGGTCCCTTCCAGCCCAGGCAATTCTATGGTTCTACTGGAGATTCTCCAGAGGGCAAGCGTCTAATTCAGAGTGGTCCTGTAGATCAGTAAGATGAAATTAATATAGACAGCTTTGAGCAACCGAAAATAAAATAAAATGCATGAATAATCATGGAACCACAGAACGGTTTGGGTTGGAAGGACCTTAAAGCCCACCCAGCGCCACCCCCTGCCCTGGGCAGGGACACCTCCCACCAGCCCAGGCTTCTCCAAGCCCCGTCCAACCTGGCCTTGAACCCCTCTAGGGATGGGGCAGCCACAGCTTCTCTGGGCAACCTGGGCCAGGGGCTCACCCCCCTCAGAGAATAAGAAGCAGAAAAGTGGGGAATTTGTAGTGTATGAAGAGCTTGAATGAAAATCAACAAAATTCCCCCGAAAAGGAGGTGATAATGTGACGGGGGTTTGTAGTAACAGGAATGCCTTATCTCAGACAGTGATTCGGTAGCGGTGGCTTCCTCCTGATGTGCTGTCTTGGCTTTGGGACAGCAGATGCTAAGGCGGCTGTGGACACATTGCAGGTCCAGAAGCAGCTGATGGTGTTGACCTGCCGGAGAAGGAGAGTGCTGTGCTTTGGCAGAGCCCTTGCAGCGGTCCCCGTGGGTACGGGGTGGTGAGAGGACGCGGTGTGGCCTGGGGAGCGGGCAGGAGAAGCACCAGGATCAGCTCTCAGCAACGGAGATTTCGGATGAGTGGTGGAAACTGTAGGTCTAGAGGTTTGTTACGTTCTGCAGATCTGTTTCAGACCAGGTGCTGCACTCTCGAGTACCCTCTCCAAGAAGAGTTTAGGAAAACATCTTCTGTCTCGTCCGTTTGATCCCCCTTTGAGGAGAAGGTGGACTAGAGACTGCTCTGGGCGAGCGCTGGTGGCTCTGTGGACACTCCGCAGGTGTTATACTGACAAAGTTTACAAAGAATTAAGCTTGTCCTGCTTAACTCAGGCTTTCCCAGAGGCGCTAAATTCGGTCAAAGACAAGCCCTTTGGAAACGAGTTAAAGGTAGATGTCAGCAGAACTCAAATCCTGCTTTCTTTGAACCGCGACCCAGCGCTGCCCCACGGGCTCTGCTTTTGGGGACAAACGCAGAATGCCTTTGGCAAACGGAGCAGCAGCCAGGACTCGGGCAGTGGATACGAGTTCAATGCTTTTTTTTGAACTGTGGAGCTTGTGTTTATGTGAGTTTTGCAGATCAGGATTACCCACACTAATTTTTTTATTTTAATACTTCTTTTGCTCTCTGAAAGCAACCCACGTGCCTACAACACTAGGATCCCTACCCTAGGGATCCTCACAACACCCTGGTGCGAGCCACAGAATCCCACCAAGCCCCGCACTTTCTCCTGCCCACTGTGCTTAGATACCTCCTCGATGAGAAGTTACCTGTGCGCTGCCAAAGAGAGCGATGAATGAACGCTCCAGGCTGAGAGACCTGGGGGGGGTTCAGCCTGGAGAAGAGAAGGCTCCGCGGAGACCTTCCAGCCCCTGCCAGTCCCTCAAGGGGCTCCAGGAAAGCTGGGGAGGGACTCTGGAGCAGGGAGGGGAGCCATGGGACGAGGGGGAAGGGTTTTACACTGCAAGAGGGGAGATTTGGATGAGATCTTGGGAAGAAATTCTTTGGTGTGAGGGTGGTGAGCCCCTGGCCCAGGTTGCCCCGAGAAGCTGTGGCTGCCCCATCCCTGGAGGGGTTCAAGGCCAGGTTGGACGGGGCTTGGAGCAACCTGGGCTGGTGGGAGGTGTCCCTGCCCAGGGCAGGGGGTGGCACGGGGTGGGCTTTAAGGTCCCTTCCCACCCCAACCGTTCTGTGATTCTATGAATTCCCCCCAGGACCCATCCACTTCTGCTGGTGGTGGACCAGTAGCAGTGAGCATCCCCCCGTCCCTCTCGTCCTCCAGCTCTCCTGAACTGGCTGCATCTTTGCTCCTGCCATGGCTCCCTACAGCTGCTCCCGGCAGGGTCTGGCACCCAGGATACTCGTAGGGTTCCTGCTCCCTTGGTGCCTTCCTGGGACAGGCACCTTAATTCTGCCTTCCCTGGTTTTCCAGGGGTTGGAGACTGCTGAGCGATGTCCTGGTGGGGGCTGGGGGGCCACCAGGCAGGCCCACAAGTGTGCAGGGAAAATCCCATACGTGCTAGGAATGGTGTTCAGACACACGTTAGTTTAATGTAACTCTTATTTTTCTTCCCAAACCAGGAATGCTAATCACTCTTAACGCTATTCCCATTTTGAGTTAAAACTGTGGTCATTTCTGCCGGGCTTTTTCCTTTTCGAAAGAGCCTGTGTAATGAGTTATAATGGAAAAGGTCTTGGAATCTTAATTGTTGTGGTTGCAGCGATGTGCCTGCTATAAAGCATAGCCAAAGTGAAGCTTTTCAGCACTTGCCGGTAGTCAGGCTTCACAAAGTGTAGATTGCTTAAAAATTCTTCCGTGCGGTGGTTACTGTTAAGTCTCGTTCTTATTACAAACCCATTATTACAAAGGTTGCTCATTGCCTGGAGGGGTTGACGTGGGTAGTTCCATTTTACTTCTTTTTTATAAGGTCTTATTCTGCTCCTGGCAGAGTTCTCTGACATGTTGCTGCACATAACAGAGAAGAAAAGAGTTTGTGTGTCTAAAAAATGTGAATTCTGCTTTCATAGTATCAGTATATTGATGCTGAAAGCAATAAATGCCATGTTTATAAAAGCTTCTGAGACAAATACTTCCTGGACGTGTGTGGAGAAGGAATTAACTGCGGTTTGTAAATTGAAAGAGCGGCTTGAATAGCTGACATAGAAATGAAGAATGGAATTTCTCGTGTACTCGTACACGTGCAAGAAATGCGTATTGTGCTGAAATAATAGCGATACGTGTTCGAGAGTCATTTTTTAGGCAGCAGACTGATCTGATATCTGCAGGGGACAGTTCACCTCCCGCCCGAGCGGTGCCGTCTCCTCCCGAGCTCTGTTGCAGGTGGTGGGCCGGAGTCCTGCAGGCAGAATCATAACCTGCAGGCAAAATAAAACCTCACCTGGCTGTGGAGGCACCCCGGCACGGCAGAGTCGCGTGTCGCTCCTTGGGGCTGGAGGAGAAGACCTTGCTGCCTTTGTGTGCAGTGCCTGGGACAAACGAAAAAAGGAACCATTTCCCGGTATTCTCTCACGGGTTTTGAGATGCTGCCGTCGCAAGCCTGGTAGAAACCAGCAGGTTGTAATTGGTCCATATAGACAAATAGTCATTTGTGGGGGATTACTGCTGACAAATATTTCCTGCAGTCGGTTTCTATTCATAGGAATATGCAAAACTAGAGTAGCTTTATTTTTATGAGTCCTCAAAACAAAGAAGTACAACGTATTTCAATGAACCCCTGTTAAAGGATAGTTCTGCTGATACCAACCATGAATGTTTTAGGTTTTTATCACTTTCTTGGTATTTTCGTTTATTATTATGAGAGAAAGAGACTGGATGCTTTCAGTTCTGATTTTAGACACAGTGATAAAACTGCAACCCAGCGTGGTTTGGGGTGGTTTTGGAGCTGTTTGGGCACAAAAGGGTAAGTTCTGTTCAGGTCGGAGGCTCCGGTCCCCGTTGTGCCCCGCAGTCTGTTCCCGGCGGCTCCCTGAAGACGTGGATCCTGCTGGGAACGTCGCTGCCGCGGTGGCAGCCTGCGGGGCTGGGGTCGGTCCCGTTCTCCCGGCGTGACAGCGGGCTCAGGGACCCTCCACAGCTGCCGTCGTCACGTATTTCGGCACCCAAATGTTCCTCCAATCTGTGTTTTAATCTTTAACTGCAGAAGGTATGCTTTTCGTGCGGCTTGCGGGAGCATATTTACATTTTTTAATTACTCATCTGTTTGTTTTAATTTTTAACTGTTTGTTTGGTTAACATCCATTACTTATTTGCTTTGTATTTATGTCATGTTTTGTTTGCTCTCTTTTGCCTCCATCACTGGTAGGTCGCAGTGCGCCCGGGATGCTGCCGGCCGATTAGCAGACGAGCACGCACTGATAGCAGCCTACGTGAGCCGGCTGCAGAGCGGCGCACGGTTAGTGTTAGGAGAGCCTTCCCGGAGCGGGGACGGGGACCGGAACGCTGCTTCCCCCAGGGAGGGATGTTCCAGGCAAAGGTATTTGGCCTCCGCTGGCAAACAGAGGGCAATGGATCGCTATTCTCCAAAATCCTCTGAAAATGCACAAATACGTACGCACGCACGCACACGCCGGCTGGGAAGGGATGGGTTTGTGTCCATTCCTACCCTGTTGCAGTCACCGCGTTACAGAATCCCTCACGTGAACCGGTTAACATCCTCCCAAACGGGTCGGATGATGATTTTTCTCTCCGTGACCATTCTCCTCTTTCACCAGTAGGAAACTAATTTCCACCTTAATTTTTTTCCCAGCCAGCTCGTGCCCCTTAGTTCTTGTGCCAACATCGTCCTGTAACTCTAACCGTTCTTCCTTCTCCTTCGTGCCTTCACCTCTCCACCCCAAACGCGGCCACAGACAGATGTCCCCTCCTGTCACCGTCTTTGTAACCTGGGCTACACAAGCAAACTCTCCCGATCCCACCAACACGACCTGCTTAACGTGACTCTTTCTGCCCGCGTCTTTCCAAAAAACATTAATGCTTTGAAGAATTAATTTCTTTTTATCTCAGCTTTAGTATTTGTGCACATTTATATTTCATGTCTCTGTCTGTGTGGAGAAATTTTACCCTAAAGCCCCAAAACGCAGCTCTCCCATTTCATCGCAGGACGTAGCCGGGAGGTTTTCCATATTCCACTTTTGGACCTAATTAAATTATGCCTTTACAGAGCCAGGGCTGTGCTGGGAAGGAAAAGGAGCTTTAATGATCTGGAGGCTATACGTAAAGGCCTTGCTCTATCCATGGTGTCATCCTCTGGATAATATTTTTAGAGTCCTATTTCATCACTCTGTCATGTAGAAATTTGTATTCCACTGCAGCGTTGATGGAGTGCATTCTGGCTGTCTGCGTCTCTGGGGAAAGGCAGGTTTTTTCCTTGGTAGTGAATCACTGTTGTCTGCTGTCACCTGCTGCAAGCTGAAAGCCCATAATATTGTCCACAAGACAATAAAAAACAAGGAATTTCAGGCTCTCACCTTCACTCAATTACTGTAATCATAGGATTTGGGGATACAAAGGCGTGCGGTTTGAAGAGTGTATGACAGATTGAAATACTGCGTGTAGCTCATAGCTGCCACGTTACAACTAGTTGGCGGAGAGGTTCTCAGTCCTTTAGGTCTTTAAATTTTAAAAAAATCACTTGGTACTGTTACCAGAGTAGCAGCGTGCTCCTAGAAGGAGCCAAATGCGAAGAGAATAATTTAAATCCTAGTTTCACTGTGCATGGGAGCGTCTTCCAAGTCAGCACGAGAGCCTGATGAAATGTCTGCTCCATTGTCACTTCTTTAGATCCTCACCCCTCACCCCCCAAAAAATATTGCATGACAGTAAACGTCTCTGCTTTTGGCAGGCTGGGGAGATGCTCAGTGTGCTGCAGCCAGCCCTACAGACCCGCGCTGTTTCTGGCTGATGGAGATAGCAGTAAATCTCACTTACGGACAGCATTTCTGTAGGAGCCGTCCCTGCCATTCTCTCCTCTGCTCTCCTGCTTGCGTCTGCTCCCACTGCTGTTCTGGCCCAGCTGCGCCTCGTGCTCCTCACGGCCCCTCTCCTGCCAGGGCAGCAGAGCCTTCAGGACCAGAAGAGACCATCAGAGCATCTTCTCTGTCGGATGATACCAGTGTCCGGGAATCTGGACATTTAAGAGGCGTTTGGACGATGCCCTTGATGCTTTACTTTTGGTCAGCCCTGAAGTGATCAGGCAGTCGGACCAGATGATTGTTGTAGGTCCCTTCCAACTGCAGTAGTCTATTCTGTCCTGTCCTGTCCCATTCATAGCATCATAGAACCACAGAGTGGTTTGGGTGGGAAGGGACCTCAAAGCCCACCCAGTGGCACCCCCTGCCCTGGGCAGGGACACCTCCCACCAGCCCAGGTTGCTCCAAGCCCCGTCCAACCTGGCCTTGAACCCCTCCAGGGATGGGGCAGCCACAGCTTCTCGGGGCAACCTGGGCCAGGGGCTCACCCCCCTCACAGCAAATTTCTTCCCCAGATCTCATCCAAATCTCCCCTCTTGCAGTGTAAAGCCATTACCCCTGTTCATCCTGTGCTGAACCTAGTACCTTGTTTCTCTAAAGGTGTAGCTTTCAGAGAACACCACGATGGAGAAGCCACTTGTTTCACTGACGATCTGTCCCAGTGACTAATTGTGCTGACTCTTTAAAAAGAGCCCTACTTCAAATTTCAACTTTCTTCCGCTGACACTCACCGCTTTTGTGCATACTCACCTTGGCTCTTTATTGTCCAGCATCTTTTCATGTCTTTCAGCCAGACTTTGAGACCATTTAAGCCGTGGCTAGCTGCATCCCTGAGATTTTTCATTATATTAAAAATTATTTAATTCACTGATGTCCTCCAACCAAAAAGTCCATCCAAGCTACATAAGCAGAGCTCAGTGGGCTTCATTTATCTTACAATAATATGTTTTTCTTTTATTACCTACTGTATTATTGTGGTAGCAGGCCAAATTGGCTAAGTGCTTTTCAAAGAAATAATAGAAAATCCCCACCCTAAAGGATGTGCTACAGGCAAAGACGGCTGCAGAGTGCAGCAAGTTATACCGTGATCAGTTAGAAAGCTTATGGAGTGGGTGAGTTGTGTTTATTACTTGGATGGTTGTTTGTTACATATTTCTTAGGCTCAGCGTTCATAACACATTCCCCATCACTCAGCAAGCCTGCTTTTCCCCAGTCCCCGTGAAGCCTCTATTTCAGCTCCACTTTTTACCGGAAAAAATTAAGTACCCGTACCTGGGGTGTCATTAGTTTTATGTATTCTGTATTCTGCGTTTCCTGCGGGAGACACCTGGCCATGGGATTTATGTGGTTTACTTTTGGTGGGTTGCCCTGGGTGGGTGGATGGGTGGTGACCTGCTTGGCTGGTTTCTTATGGTTTCCTTTAAATTCCTGGCTCTGAAACGGCAATTATCTGTAACACTCCTGATTTTAAAGGAGAACGAAAGGAAAAATTTTTCTTAAAGATGTCCTGTCCCCAAGATCCTTACTCTTGGCTCCGCAGGAGTTGACCCCTGGGATGTGTAGCCCTTCAGGTCAGTGCTGGAAGAATAAGCCGTGCCTTCTTTGGCTGCCCTCTGCCCTTCTCTGCGTGGTGAATTCCCAAGCAGCTTTGGAAGGAGCCTAAGACCTCAAACCTCCCCCCATGTTGTATCATCTTCCCTTACATCCTTTCGTTATCACCCATCCCTCACCAGTACTTCGGTTGTCCAAGCTCATTTTCATGTTAGTATTCAGCAACAGGGCACTGGTGTCTTTCTCTTCACAGGCTGCATTTGCCCCATTTCCCTGGGCATGGTGTGAGCGCCTCAGGCCAACATATGCGCAGGGCACTGATTTTTCCCCTTTTCCTTCGTCTTGTCCCTCCTGTGCTGCTCCTGCTCTCGGCTTTCCGTTAACTCTTGCCTTCACGCAGCCACTGGCTGAGCTGGCTCCGGGCAGAAAACCAGGAATGGTCTTGTCAGGCCAGTCCGAAGCCAGTTCCATGTCCTTGGCCAGATCATCACCTTCCCCGACGCTACTTCCAGTGTGGCAGGGGAGGGCAGAGGCTGTGACTGCGGAAGCAATACTCTCTGTTTGTGTTTGTCCCATTGTCTCGAACATTGCCACTGACACCCAAAAATCAGCATCACTTCACCCTGCCTGTCCCCCCTCGGGGTGCTTGTCTTCTGTGGCTCCAGTCCCTTTGAGTCTGTCTCCTTGTCCCAGGGCCCCTGCCACAGAGCCAGGCTCTCCTTGTGCGTGTCAAAAGCTCCCCTTGTTAGACCTTTCCATCTGCCTTATCCATGTGTCAGCTGTCACCTGCGTCTCCACAGGAAGAAGTGGGAGAGCTCATGGATTGACTAATCGGTGATGAATAAGTAGCACAAGGTGGNCCCTGCTCCAGAGTCCCTCCCCAGCTTTCCTGGAGCCCCTTTAGGGACTGGCAGGTCTCCGCGGAGCCTTCTCTTCTCCAGGCTGAACCCCCCCCAACTTGGTTGGCTTTCTGTGCTGCCAGCGCACGGTGCCGGCTCATGGCCAGCTTTTCCCCCCCCATCACCCCCAAGCCCTTCTCTCAGGGCTGCTCTCCATCCCTCCATCCCCAGCCTGGGCTGGCACCGGGGGTTGCCCCGACCCGGGGGCAGGACCCTGCACTTGGCCTTGTTGGACCCCATGAGGTTCAGAGGGACCCACTTCTCCAGCCTGTCCGGGTCCCTCTGGATGGCATCCCGTCCCTCAGGCATGTCACCGCCCCACTCAGCGCGGTGTTGTCTGCAAATCTGCTGAGGGTGCACTCGATCCCGCTGTCCATGTCGCCAACAAAGATGTTAAACAGCAGGAGTCCCAGAACTGACCCCTGAGGAACCCCACTCATCACTGATCTCTACTTGGACATCGAGGCATTGACAACTCTTTGAGTGTGGCCATCCAGCTAATTCCTTATCCACCAAGTGGTCCATCCATCAAATCCATGTCTCCCATTTAGAGACCGGGATGTCATGTGGGACAGTGCCAAATGCCTTGCCCAAGTCCATGTAGATGGTGTCAGTGGCTAAACATGTTTGGTCAGAATACACCAAACACCCTGCCCGGTGTTTTTAAGACAGGGAAATCTGTACTGTTACCTTTCCAAAATCCTGCTGCTGTGAAAGTCTCTGACCTCTCACTCCCATTCCCTGCCCCCTCCTGAGCTCTGGGCTGAAGCCAGGCTTATTCTTCCCTTTTGCTGCCGTTCCTCTTCTTCTTGAGCTGCTGTCCTCCAGTTTGTGGGCTCCCTGCCGCGCCGGGACCTTTCCCACCGGCAGCACCGCCCACCGATGGGACTCGTTTGGGCTGGGGAAGGGCCACAGGGGAAGGACAGGGAGCTCCGCAGGACTCCCATCCGGAGAGGGATTTCAGGGTAGGGATCTGTGCAATGTCTCCGCAGAAATTCAAACTACAAGGAAGTGAGTTTTCCTTCATGAAGCAATGTGAAGAATCGTGTAGATCCGTAGATCGTGTTCGATGCCCTCTCTGTTAGCCCGGCAGAGCTGTAGGTTGCAGTAGTGGTTCATTTGTTCAAGCTGGTTTATATTAAAGAATACGCGGGAGGGCCAGGAGATGTGCTTGAATTCCACTTCCTCTCCGTATGTAAAATGTTTCTAAAAGCAAACGCAAAAGGATTTTTATTTTTTTTTAATTAGAGGTTTTCTTCAAGAAGGGAAGAAATTGTCGATGCCCGTTTCCTGATTCACTTAGATAAAACGAGATGATAGTTCCAGGAGCTGGGAGAGGTATTAGGAGAGACCAGATTATGGGAAGGGTAGAAGGGGGGGAATGGGCTGTGTTCCTGGGGAAGCAGGAAGATGCTTGCACAGACAAAATTGCAGAGGAGAGCTAAATAGAAACAATATCGAATTTGAAAAGCGGGATGGGAAAGATTGTTCTCCTTCAAAAAAAAGACTAAGGAAATGGATTAGCATGAAGGCGCATGAGAAGTTCATCCAGCCTGGTGTAAAGACTCTGCTTTTTCTTCTCTTACATCTGTTTTCCTACTGGTTTTGCTCACCTTTCGCCAGCTCCTTCCTTTGCACTGTTGAGCTGAATATCTTCAGGTTATTACCCAGCGGCCAAACACGGAGCCATAATAGTGCAGTTTATACTCATTGTAGCCCCATCTGTGTAAACGGTAGTCGTACGTCTATTAAATCTGGTCCAGTGTTTCTACGCCCTCTCAAACACATCATCTGGCAGACTTTCAGAGTCTTAAAAGAGACCAAGTTGTTAAATTCGGCGTTGCAAAAAAGAAATTAAATCTACATATTTAAATGAACATAACATATGCAATATAGATTTGGTTCCTTAAAGAAGGTAAACGTAAATCTGTGAAATTAAGCTTAAAGAAATGTAAATTATCTCGTGCAGCGGTAACGTGGACTAAAAGCGGCCGTTGCTGGGCAGTAGGTGCGTGTCTCTCCCTGCTGCGGTCTGGGGCGGGATCCTCATCCCGAATGTCCCCGTAAGCGCGTGCTGGGCCGGCGCTGTGGTATTTGTGGCAGCCAACGTGGTATTTGTGAACCCCACATGAACCATCACGGCCAGCGTTAGAAAGGCTGCGTTGCAACATGAAACACGTTGCTCATTTCCACATTACCCCGGGCTGTTTTCGGTTAATAATGGTTTGGTTTCTATCTCTAACTCAGTGGCTTCCCTTTCAAAGGGAGGCCGCGGTGAGAAATGGTTGTGCGGCCGTAAGACAACAAGCAACTATTGAGTGCTTGGGTTGGGTGTTGACCTAAAGAGTTGCTCTTTTCATTTGGTTTCCCCCGCTGAGTCTCTGTGGCAAGGCCACTGCCACCGAAACCAAGCTGGTCACCAACCTTCATGTCGGCCGGTTTCGGTTAATACAACTTGAAAGTTCTCGTTTGTCCCTCTGTGTGTTTACAGTTAAAAACGTGATTATTTGTGAACGCTAGAAAGTGATTCGGCGCTCTAGGCGCTGGCTGGGTTACCGGAGTAGATGAACCGTGTCCGTGCTGAACAAGCACGGGGGGGACGATGCTGGTGTTCAGAGGGAGGAGGACCCAGGGCTGCCTTTCCCTTCCCAGTCCTGGGCGTCCCTCACCTCTGCTGGCTCTGCTTTTCCTTCCTCACTGTTCAACGCTTCTCTCGCTTCGCTGTGCTGGCACTGTTGCTGGTGGTTATTGGAAATATTTTGCAGTGCCTCTTTCCGCAGCGTTCCCCAGGCAGCCGCAGCCCGTCGGCGTGGGGCTGTGGGGTGTCTGGAGCTGTGACACCCCCTGCCCGTGGGGCCGGGGCTCACGTCGCCATGTCCCCTAGGGCTGGGGGGTGACAGGCTGCCTCACAAAGGGCTCTTTGCATCGTCATCCACGTCGTTCAGTGCCAGAGCCCATTTTTCTTAGGTCAGCATGGTTCCCCCCGCTCTTCCCCCTGGAGACCGTGCTGACTTGGACACTGGTCGTCCTCCATCTCCCGGGGACAGAGCTTTTCAACACTCACCCCTCTTGAATTTACCTCGAGGGAACCAAAAACATTTGCAGAAAAGCTCCTCAGAAGCAAATAGAATTTGTTCCTAATAATACTTATTTGTGAATTGTGGAAAACAAATTATTTTAATCATTTAAGAGCAGAGTTTGTGAATCCTGGGGGGAAAATGCCACTGGGCAGGGAGTCTCGAGAGCAAGCCCCCCGCTTTGGAAGCGGAATGAAAAAGGGGATGCTCTGGATTCTTTCCAGTGCGCCTCTTCCATCTCCCATCGCTCTCTCTTTGCAATAATACGCCCTTTTCTCTGTCGTCCCCCGGTATGAGCGATGCCTGGAGGCGGCGGGTACTGACGGGGTGTTCTGGCTTTTCCCGGCAGTGTCCTGGACAGCCCCGGCCGGCTGGACGAGGAGCACAGGCTGATTGCCAGGTACGCCGCCCGGCTGGCCGCCGAAGCTGGAAACGCCGTAAGTCAATATTCATCCCTCTTTACCCACCCTGAGGTACGGAAGGTGTTTTTTCCAGAGTCTAATTAGTAGCGTAACACTAACAGCTGCACAAAATTGTCTTTTTTTTTTTGTTCGTTTGTTTATTCTGATGTGAAAGAGCAGGACGCTCTCCTCATTTTCAGCAGAAATGCTGCCGTCTCGGGCGGCGGGGGAAGAGCAGGGAAACGGGAAACGGCAACACAAATTATTAGAAATGAGGTCAGAGGAGACGAGAGAATAAGCAGATCAGTCCTACTTAGTCTAGAGAAGAGATAAATACGTAGATACCCGAGGAAAACAAATCATGGAGCAAACGTTATGGAATATATTTATTCCGGAGGGAAGGAGCCTGAGAGAGGGAAAGAAAGGTATTTGTTGTGTTCGCAGCCTCTTATAATAAAAGAAACTAAAGGGAACACCCAACTAATTTTAATCTGGCAAAAATAAATACTGCCTTAACAGAAGAGCTATAGGAGATCATGGCAATTAAGAATTTACTGCAATTCCGTGGAACAGTTGCAGCCCAGCTGGATGGGGAGATGCCCATCTTTGCTGTTTCGCCCGTACGGAAGGAGAGCGGCGTTTGCCGGAGCAATCTTCCACGGTGCCGAGCGGCAGTGGATCTCCCTGCAATTACGCCTGCCATTTAACGACGTTTCCACCGAGGGTGCTGCTCAGAAGCAGCTTGGCTTAGCACACACTCGCAAACCTGGCTGATCCCTGTCTATCGACAGCACAGATACAACAGCACCACGGTCTCGCCCTCGCTGCTGCTCTCCACAGTCGCTATTGCAAAACCTGTTCTCGTCCACGTACCATTTCGGATATAGCCCTTGTCCTTGTCGGATATAGCCCTTTCCACAGCCTCCAGCAGCAGCAGTGACCTCTCCTGAGCTTCTCGCCACCGCGGCAGAGTCTGTGTCCTACCATATGTTGGAACAGATTGCCCAGAGAAGCTGTGGCTGCCCCGTCCCTGGAGGGGTTCAAGGCCAGGTTGGACGGGGCTTGGAGCAACCTGGGCTGGTGGGAGGTGTCCCTGCCCAGGGCAGGGGGTGGCACGGGGTGGGCTTTGAGGTCCCTTCCCACCCAACCCATTCTATGACTCGATGATTCTATTCTATGACACGTTAGCGTGGGTGGAGAAGCATCTTAACGCCAGTGTCCTCACTCACCCTTTCATTACGTATTTGTCGTATAAATCCTGCCAAGTCCTTTCCAGCAAGGTGGGCTCACGCCTCCTCCTGAGTTTCTTCAGTGTGTGCTCGGCCAGTGATCTGAGCTTGTCGTACAGATGTGGCCAGATATTTCCCTTTCGTAAAACATTAATAGAAAATAATTACGCTTTTTAAACATTTTTAACTGTCGGTTCCCGTTACCTCTGTCAAATTGTGTATTTGCATTTCTGAAGTCGCTTTGTTCCCTGGAACTATGTTCATTTGAAATATTAAAGCAATACAGCACAAACTTTCTGGTTTAGATGGAAAAGGAGGGGATTTCTGTGTAATCTTCATACAAAATTAAAGCTGTTGAGATAGCAAGTGCTGAACCCGTTTCACTCTGGAAGGTGGTGGAAGAATTTTTGCTCATGACTTGACTTTTTCTGGTGGTAAGAAAGAAGTATCGTGAAAACTAGAGAGTCGCAATGTTGGCTCTGAAAGAACCTGATAATGTAAAAGTCTGTAAATCATCTCAACCTGTACTTGTACTTCTGAAGAGGTCAGAAAAGAACTTATTTGGATGTAAAGAAAGCAGCATTTAGAGTTTATTGAGACTTTTCAAAGACCTTTGACAAATTACTGCTTTTTTTCCATCCGAATAAGTTGCGTCTCAGGGTAGGTGTCAAAGTGCTGCCAGCTGAAGCGTGGTAGGGAAAGGATGGAAGCGTGATGGTGTGTTTCCATTGCCACCGACGCTGAAATGGGTATGTTTTTCATACTCTGAAGGAGTCCGAGTTTAAAGGCCCTTTTCCAAATGCTCTGCTTCATGGCAGGTTCTAATTCTTGCTTGCCAACAGCAGATCCCCCTTCCCTAGCCAGTGCTTTGTGTGACCAGGGGCCAAGGTGGCCAGCTGTCCCACAGAGCGCTGGGACAGGTTGCCGTGGCTGTGCGGCTCGGTTCTGAGGATTCTCTGGCTATGGGAAACCAAACAGCTGAGATTTGTCAGCCACAGTCCTTTTTTATTTGATAGTCTTCTTATAATATTAAAACAGAGAGACAGGAGTCAGTTAGAGGCTGGGAAATTCAAAACAAAACAAAGAAAAAAAGGACCATTTTTTTCTTCCCACATGGGATTAAAATGAGGAATACCCAATCACAACCCCGATATAATGGACATCTCGGAGATCCGGTAGGAGAAAGGTGCCCGTAGAGTATATGGCGGTGAGTTTGCAGCAGGGGTGCGGTAGGATGCGCAGGCAAGGCCATGGCATTGTAGAGAAAGGAAATACACAGTGTAACCGCTTAAAAATACCACAGAAAAGGAGAAGAACTGCGGAGTCCTTGTGGGTTGAAATTCTAAATTGTTAATAATGGAAAAGAAATACTGACCCACGGGTTAGATGGTGGTAGTGATCAGGGAATGTTAAGTGAGGTAAGACAAGCCGTGGATTTGGGACAGGGAAGGGACAGTGGGAGATTCCAGGTACCCACACAGAGACCACACCAGTGCCCCTTCAGAGGGAGATGCACAATCGCTTCGGAATGCAATAAATAACGCTTCTTTGAACAACTAGTCTTAGAATCCACAAAAAGATGCCCCCCTGGATTTGGTCCTGGATGGTGCACAAGGACGAGTTCCAGCTGTGCTCGCGGGGCAGTAACCATCATGCACCGAGGTTTGGCGGCAGGAGAGAGCACGCCAAGCAAACCCTGTATGTGGGTATTCAGGTTCCAGAAAAGGAACTACGTAAAAATGAAACAGTTAGAAAAAATCCTAAAAGGATCAGTCCAAAAAGCAGGAAGCCTGTAAGCTGCCTGGAGGCTGTTAAAAATCCTCTATTAGAAGCTTAGGAAATCTGTGTGTCAAAATTCAAAAAGAAAACAAAACCGTACAAACAAGCTCTCTCCACGGGTCAGTGAGAAAGCTGAGGAGGATGTCCCAAGGAAAGGATGGCATTAAGGAAGCACGGAGCTTGCCCAAATGGAAAGAAAAGGAGAGCCTGTAAACATGGCGGGTTAAATGTTAGCAGGAGATTCAGAAATGGGAAAAGAATTTGAAGAGCACTTCACGAGGGATGCTGAAGCCTATAGGTAAAAGATTTTCAATACCATCAACATCAGGAATGTAACTAGGGAATCAATAAGACTTTTTGATGGCCGAGATGTACAACAGAGTCGTCGGGAGTGAAAAGACCATAGCAAAGCCCAGTGAGTTGTTTGTGTCAGTCTTTACTGCTGAAGGTGCATCACGTAACGTCTTCTTTAGAGCGGGTAAGTTGGGGGAGTCAGATCGCTTCAAAATAAATACACAGGAACTTGTGAAGCCGGTAAGAGGTAAGTCAGTAAATCACTGCAGCTGCGTGGCATTAACCTGAGAGTCCTTGACGGGCTGGAGAAACGAGCTGACAGCTGTCACAGAATCACGGAATGGTTGGAGTTGGAAGGGACATTAAAGACCATCTGATTCCACCCCCTGCCGTGGGCAGGGACACCTCCCACCAGAAGAACTGTAAAGAAGTTCAACACAGCCCGATGCCAGTCCTGCGTCTGGGACAGGGTAACACCACGCACCAGTGCAGGCTGGGTGCCCACGAGCTAGAAGGAGCTTTGCAGAAGAGGACCTGGGCATCCTGGTGGACAGCCGGAGTCAGGAGTGTGCCCTTGGAGCAGAGCAGCCCACCGCGGTCGAGGGTGTAGCCAGGAGAGCGAGGGTCGCTGGCCAAGGGGAGTGATGTTCCCCGCTCTGTTCAGAGCTGGTGGGGCCACATCAGCAGTACTGTGTCTGGTTTGGGGCAAGAAAGACATGGCCATGTTGGAGCAAGCCCAGGGGAGACCAGTGGGGTGGCTGGTGGCTGTAGTACATGACAGACGAGGAGAGGCTGAGAGCTGGGTATGGTCAGGATGGAGAGGAGAAAGCATCGGGAGATCTCACTGCTGGCTGCGGCTGCCTGGCGAGCCGGGCATACGGGGACCTGTCGGCCAGCCATGGTCAACCCACCGCAGAGGTGCACAGTGAAAGGACCAGAAGCAACAAACAGAAGTTGCAAGAAGGGAAATTCCAACTATATATTAAGAAAACTTTTTTCACCATTATAATGGTCAAATATTGTTGCGCGAGAGGTTGTCCAGAGAAGAACTGGAATCTTCTTCCTTGGAGATGTCCAGAGCTCAGCTAGACACGTTCTTGGGCAACCTGCTGTGCATTGGCCCTGCTTTGAGCAGCACACGGACTGGAAACCTCCAGAGGTTCCTTCCCTTTTCTATGGATCTGGACCTTAATGAAAGTGGAGGATGGGAACAAACCACAGTAAAGGAGGAATGGAATATTTGTCAATGAAGATTTTAAAACCAAGATAAACCAATATCTGCTGGGAATACTTGAGAAATGTTGATGTGGACAAAATTATTTCTTGATATCGTCTCCAGCCCTACTTCTCAGATGTAATACGCTTTATGTTTTAACGTGCTCTAACTGCTAGAAATGAAGAGGATCCCAGACGCAGAATGTTCGTACTAAACCAGCCCAATGCAAAGTTTCTTACTCTTTCCTTTGAAGTAGTTGGCAGTGGTCACTGCTGGAAATTGTACATGGGATTATGTGGGAAAGGATCTGACTCAGCCCATCGGTTTCTGCTTTTTCTCAAATTAGATAAAATGTTAGAACTGCCTTCTGCAGGCTTGGTACTCTAATAAATGTCACTCGCCATATGAATGCAAATACATTCCATTAACATTTTTAGGGGAAGTGCCTTTGCTGGAAGTCTTGCTGGGACAAAATAATTTGAGGCAGATCTCGGAGTTAATTCTTGAAATCCAAGTCTGTTTCTTCTTAAAGAAGAAAAGTAAATGGGGAGGGAGGAGAAGAAAGGAGAATGGCTCGTTTGTCACTCGATCCCTGCGAGCTGCTCCGTAGAGTGAGGCTGATGGATGCGACCGGCGCAATTACGCACTGCGAGACCCCAGCTTAGTCTGCGTTCGCTCAGACGAGCTCTGACTGGGCTACCCTTGTTTTCTTCAAGCCAATCTTCAGAAGACAAAATCCCTTCTATTGAATTTACGTCGCTCAGGGCTATGCTTGGCCTGCCCGTTTGGTCACAGCAGAGTGCTGCGCGCTGAAATAGCCGTTGGCTGGCTCCGCTAGCCCGGTTAGCGAGAGAGCGAAGGAGGGAAAAGGTGACTGGATGGATAAAGTGAAGAAATTAATGGAAGGCAAGCCAAACTTCATGTAAATGGCAACTGTCAAGATCACAGCTTCATCTGTCTGTCTCCCTCTGCTGATCTGTTCAGGTTATCAGTCTGAGGTAAGAAAAGAATCTGGTACTTCCTAGCAAGCACCATCTTTTTGATAAAAGTAGGGCTGAAATTGATCTCCTGTGTCCCCAGCCATTGCCCGCTTTCCCCTACACAATCCCTTCCACAGACGTAGCGGATCCCCCTCAGTGCTGCCCTACTGCTTGAGCACAGGTAGTCCTGCATGTAAGGGGCTGCATGCTTTTAAGAGAAAGGGTGATTACGGGTATTTTGGGTGAATATATGTATATACGGCCGTGTATAGAAACCAGCCGTTACCAGTGTCCTACACAACATCTCCCTTTCTCCAAGCCAATACCTCCTGCCCCTCCTCTCCCACCTGCTCCACCTCAGCTCTTTTTTTCCCCTTTTTCTGCTGGTAGCACACTCCCAGACCCCCCTGAATTATTCCTGCTGACTGTGGGCAGGGTGGTTTGTACAAGCGCAGGTCGGTATCTGGTCTGTGAGCCCCAGACGTTCCTGCTGCTTCCCGATGACTTCTGATGGAGGGCGACCCACCGCGGCAGGCAGCAGGTGGGGCTGGGCGGGAGCTGAGGTCCTGGGGACCGTGCAGGACTCTGCTGACCTGCGCAGCCTTGCTGCTGGGAAAAGCACAAGCACCTAATAGATATGAGATAACACTCAATTATGGATGAGTGGATAATTAGGTTGAGTTATGTGGATGAGTTACAATAATTAGGTTCTTGCCCACGTTGCTCTTCTTTGAAAACAGTGTGTGGTTGCTCTTCTTCCCTTAACGTTAAGCCCTGCTAAAACCTGTCATCATCTCATCTAATTAAAGCTACTGTACCTACAACCTACATATTATTCCCTTCACGTAACTTTTCTTTTAGGCATTAGGCATTATTTAATAACTATTTTTTTAAATAAAGAAAGAAGAGTAAACCAGATTTCCTGTATACAACTTTGCAGCACAAGTCTGCAGCTTGGTTCTTGGATCATTTCTTCTTCTCCTGGATGTACCAGTTACATGAAGCTTTTTTGTTATTTGTTTCCTCTTCTTCTTTGTCTGCTGATCATAAAGACGACGGTGATACCACAGTGATACCACAGTGATGGGCAGGTGAAGCGCTGGTTCAGACTTCCCATGACACGGTGAGGTCCTTCCGCCAAGGATCCTGGAATCTGATGCCCCTGAGACACAAGCTTTGCTGCTCTTTGACAGTTTCTACCAAATCAGGGTGATGGAGGAGCGCAACTGCTTGAAAACTCGCATTTTTGAGGCTTGATTAAACTGTTGTTAAATCCTCTCCTATCACTGAAAAAAAAGTATACCGTAGGTGAATGCTCCCTGTTACAAATACCAGTCTGACTTGAAGTTCCATCGTGGCACTTTCTCTCAAGTTTAATGGTCCATCCATAGGAAAACTAAATTGCAGTGCTAGCAGGTTTTACTGATCCTGTGTGATATTAAGGATTTTCAGTAGGTTTTATGATCATCATCTTATGAATTTTCTTACTGAGAAAGGGTGGGGCTTGCCATTGGATGACCTTCTCAGAACTGTTGAGACTTCAGCGTTTCTGATGGGCACCAGGAAAGCAGAAGGCAGTGGTAATTGCATCTTCAGCCCTGTTGGAGAGTTTTCTTAGCTTTTAAACTTTTTTTAACGTTTTTTACTTTTAAAGTATTAGTCCTCAGCTTGAAAAACTTTGGCTTTGGTCTCACTGCTGTTTGGTGACCTATGTTGCTATTCAGTGTATCGAAAAGTGTTTTTTTCTTTTCCAGCTCCACCATGCTTCAAAATCCTTTTACCCTGGATAAACTCTATCGGTTGTTTCCGCAGGGATCAGTAGTGTTTTGGGGCTTGGTCATACTACGTTATTGTCAGAAAACTGGGAGCTGCACCCAGTAGGGCCAAGAAAAGTTCTCCGCATTGTTTCAATGCTGTAATAGTTCAGACTATTCTCTTCCTGAGATGTTTACTCCTTACTGAGAAGGAAAGCTACGGAGGACAAAATAATATAAACTGTTGATTTTCTCATGCACTTGCGCAAATGGGGGTTGTTGGGGATTTTTTGCTAGTAATTCTGAAGGCCTTACATCTTATGCTGTTGGCTCCCACCAGGTCTTTGCTCTCAGTAGTAAAAAGCCTTCGCCAGGGTTGAGTAGAAGGGGGACGTGTCCCCAGTGCTCAGTGCTGCTGAGCAGGAAGGGACCTGGAGCTGCTGGGCTTTTTAAAGAAGGGAATTACAGTAATAAATCTTGGGAGACACCAGTCGTTCACACCTGTCCAGTAAGATGGAGTGCAAATGTAAGAGTGCTGACGAGTAAATGAATGGTTTGGGTTGTGTTTTTCTCTTTTAAGCGCAGAGGTTTTAAGAACCACGTCTAACTTCACAGCGAGGACAGGTACCTCTCGTCGAGGTAAATAGCAGCATGCAACTGCTCTAATGAGGTCTGCCTCCCTGGATTTACGAGGACAAGAGCATTCGCCATCACAATCCTGTACCATGTGCCTAAAACTCTTCCAAAGGCCAGGGCCGTAAGAATTTGATGTTAATGAAATGCTGGGCAGAAACGAGAGCGACGACTACAGTTAGATTTCCTTCCCTGTGTTCCACAGGAGTTCATTCCCTGAAGAAACATGGGCTGTCCTACCAATGTCCAACCAGAAGCCCAGCATGGTAGTTGCACATTTGAATGATACCCCATGCTTTATCTTCTAATAGCCGTATTTAGAAGATGCATTTGAAATACTCGCTTCCACAAGAGGTAATGCGATACTCATAGAATCATCGAATCACAGAGTGGTTTGGGTGGGAAGGGCCCTTAAAGCCCACCCAGCGCCACCCCCTGCCCTGGGCAGGGACACCTCCCACCAGCCCAGGTTGCTCCAAGCCCCGTCCAACCTGGCCTTGAACCCCTCCAGGGATGGGGCAGCCACAACTCAGATGAATTTAATTTAAAACCCTTAGATCGATAACAGGTCCCACACCGTGTCCACCAGCTTCTCAGTCAGTCTCAGAACCCTTTTACCCCGGGTAGAACTTCCCCTCGCCCATGAAATCTGATGATTTCAGAAGAGCAAGGGCATTCTGAGAGGGCTGCAAAGGGCCGTTTGATCCAGGGCTCGTTAAACTCTCCGCTCCGTAGAACAGCCTGCAGTCGTCTAGGCTTGAGAAAGGTAGCGACAAACATTTTCAAACCCAGGTGTCCATTGTAAACTCTTCCATTATGACGTCGTATTTTTGTACAGGCTACAGCAAGATACTTGCCTGTCACAGAGGAAATAGGTACGTCTCAGGGGCAGGTTGTAAAGGAACCTGGGGGATTATTGATCAACAATCAAGGAGAGATTAAGGCTACTGATCCTGCGAGAAAAGTAACTGATAAGAAATTTTCTGTTACTTAAATGACTTCCCACTTGTGAGAAGTGAATACCGGTGCCCGGCACACTGGATGCTTGGGGCTCAGGTGCGGTTTTGTGGGTAGAATGGCAGATTTTGTACAAACGCTGCACAGTCGTGCTGCGTAAGACTACCAGGCTCTCGTAGTTGGAGAAAAAAAAACAGTGTGAAATAAATGCAACGCCTGAGCTACGGGAAAAACCACCCGAAAATGCAACATAAACACAAAGACTTCTTCCCATCAACAAAAGAACTGAAAAAGAATAAAATCTGAGTTCTTGCCTAGTCTGAGTTCTTTGTTACTGAGGTGGTGATGGTCAGTGACTTCACTAGTTTCTATGAAATAACGTGGGGTTTCTCACAGGTCTTCAGAGGTTTATAAAGCAACATGAATGAAGAGCAGTAACAAGAATGATAAAAGAGAAAAAAGGAAGAATGACAGAGAAAACCTAATCAAAGAGCTGGAGACGTGAGGGGAGCAGAAAGTCAGATTTTTCAGGCTTGAAAGGGCAGAGGAAAAAATTACTTGAATCAGAACAGAAGAGGTGGGAAGCTGTTGATTCAAATAACTGTATTTAGTTCACAACCCTGAAAATAGTGAAGATCTCTGATACTTTAGATTTGATAGAAATATGAGTTATGGGATGTTCGGGGGTATTTTAGAGGAAAGATTACTTTTTTTCTTTATTTTTTTTAGAGAGGAGGAGGAGGAGGAGGAGGAGGAGGAGTTTTTTGATGATGATGACAGTGACGATGACGGTGATGATGATGATGATGGGGAAAAACATTCTGAGACATTGCTATTTGCCGTAGTGCAGGAAACAATGCTGGGTTTCAGCTATGGAACCAGAAGATGACGTGTTTCCAAACCAGACGTAAATAGAAGAAAGCTACCTAGCTTTGTTTCTCGATTAAAGGCAGGTTTTCTCTCACGTTCTTTGGAAGGGAACAGTGACCCATGAGGAACCTGCAGAGGCTGGAAATGGCCGAATGACCAACATTGCTCCGTGCAGTATGAAAATTAAGGCTGGCCATCGCTTTTGGATCGTACACCTTATCTCTGTGCAATTAATAGATCGCTATCAATGTGAACACCCTACACGCAGCATTATCAAAGCCGGAGTGCCCTAGTGGTTCTGGATAACGATGGTCCGGCTGGGACCTGCCTACAGGCGTTGTCCCCTGCGGGTCAGCTCAGCTCTGCCTACGCCGCGCTGGGGCAGATGCTTGTCCAAATTATTTTTAAAAACCTCAGTGGATGGAGCCCACTCCAGCTGGAGACCGTCGAGGCAATTTGTTCCAATATGTAGATTAATCTACCAGTAAGAAGTTTTCCCTGAATCCCGACATAATTCTTCCTTGCATGGTTTGAGCCCACCACTCGTTCTCCTGTCTCAGGGGTTACGGAGAGTAATGTGTTACTTTCCTCTTAGCAACAAGCGTTGTATATTTGAAGTTTCTTGTGTTATCTCCTCTCATTCTTTTATTCCCTTCGTTCCTTTGGTCTTTCCTCATTGTCACGATGTACAGACCCCTGATCGTTCTTCTTCACCCTCTTTCTCCAGTTGACCCTTAGCGTTTTAGCTTTTTTGTAGCTGGAAGCAGTGACTCACCGGAGTCGGAGGGCAGGGGTAAGTCACGCGCTGCAGCACGGGGCGTACCCTGCTTCACCCAACCCGCCCCGGGCTCTGCAGCGCCGTGGGGTTATGGCCTCGCGCCCGGGTCGGGAACTCGACTCCTCAGCAAACCCGGTTTTGCAGAACTGCTGCCCCGTCCGTTGGGTGTCGATGCAGTTCACATCTCGAAGGTAAATAGAGATGTGTAAAATCTGTAAAATGTAAAAAAAAAAAAAAAAAAAAAAGTAAATAGAAAAAAAAATAAAGACAAGTTTGCACTTGTCGTAATAGAATCCAACCTACTTTTTTCCAAACCATTTCTCCAATTTATCAAATAATTTTATGTTTTAGTATATTTTTTACTTTCTATTTTATCTTGTCCTGTAAAGCAGTGGGAGCTCACCACTGTGTGCTCCGCAGATGTAAGAAGGAAACGCTTTATTCCATCCTCCGTGATATTAATGAAAATACTGAATGGTACTAAATCTGAGAGAAAAGCTGTAAAACCCCACAGGAGGATGTCAAAAGCACTGCTGAGGTGAAAGTGTATTGTGTTAATAGTTTCTCTCCTATACACAGCATTTGGCTTTATACTGTGGAAGGAAAGTGGTTTGCTTTGGCATGATCTGATCTTAAAAACTCCATGTAGACTATTAGCCTGTCTTCAGAGTCTTTACAAGTGGTTTTATTCTGTGTTTTTTTCCCCAAGAACTGAGGTTAAGCCGACGGGTCTGTAGCGGTTAGTTCCTCCTTACATTGCTTGTAATGTCAGCGTTGTGGATGGCCTCTTCTAGCATTGGAATGTCACCTTATGAAACGTGGTGCTCCCAGAGATGACCACGAACGCTCTGAGATTGCCTCAGGTTTATTGAAGTACCAAGATCTCAGTGCTCTGATGAATTTCCTCGTGCCCCGGCTACTCGAAGCATCTGTCTGTGCTGTCTTCGGTCTGTTTTCTCTTTTCTAATCTGGGTTTTTACCCCAAGGCTGTAAATCCCATGTCCTGGACAGTTAATGTTTTTTCACATTGGACCGTCATTGGATGTTTTTTAATGAAACCTGACCCAGAGAGCACAGACCGGCATCCCAGCGCTGCCTCCCGACCAGCGCTGCGTCTCGCCCCGCCGGCAGGACGGAGGGAGCCGCTGCCTCCCCCGATGCCTGTCTGGGAGCAGTGCGGCACAGGAGCTGTCTCTTCTCACTCGTTCAAGGTCAGATAGATCCAGAACTGGTGTCGGGTATTTTCTGGATAAGTGCTTTGTCTCAGTAACTGAGTGTACGGTAGACACGTAGGCTTTGTGTGTAGCAGTCATTAAAAACTTCTGGCACCCACATCTGTGAACTTGAGCACTCCGGAAGAGTGCAGCTGCGTACAAAGCACCTGCTGCAGATAGTTTGGGTAAATCCCAAACCATGCTGAGAATTGCTTGAGAGCGCTTGTTCGTCTGGGCTAAAAATAAGGCAGGGGCCGTACTCAATATCTAACAATACGGGTGATCAAATTCCAGTGCCTCTGCCTGGTGCTTTTTATTTCACCGGCGTAGGCACCCCCTTTGCAGTCTCTCAGGATGAGCATCAGGTGCCTTTTAAGTTCAAGAACCTGGAAGGTTTACACGTTGGTGGAGAATCAGCAGCCGGAAAATTTTTTTCTGGGCTTGTTTAGCCATGAGAAGATTTTTGGGGGTCTTTTTGTATATTAATATCTGATGGTGGGAAGTAAGATGATGGAGCCAGACTCTCTTCAGTGGCGTCCTATGAAAGGACAAGAGGCAATGGGCACTAGCTCACTTCCATTGAAACAGAAGAAAAAGCTTTCTTACAGTGTAAGGGCTCAAGCACTGGAACAAGTCATCACGGCAGGTTGTGGAGTCTTCATCCTTGGAGGTATTCAAAACTCAGCTGGACAATGTCCTGAGCAGCCCACTGTAGTTGACATTGCTTTGAGCAGGGGTTTTGGATTAGACCATCTCAAAAGGTCCTTTCCAACCCCAATGACTCTGATTCTGAGTTACAATAAAAAATTAAATGGGCTCTTGGAAGCAGTAGAACAAATAAGAGAACATTGAGTTGTCATACAAAATAGCCGCTGTACAGTTTCCAAAAGACCTCTTGCTAGTGATGCTTCAAAGCGAGCAGCATGAGGGATGTGCCTCCTCTGAGTTCTCTGCAGTGTTGTCTTTGCTCCTCGAGGACTCGAGTACTTTGGGTCATGAGGGTGATTCAGGCTTTGGGCAGGATTTCTGAAGAAAGGGATTAAGGACAAGGTTGTGTTTTTATAGGCACAGTCCTACTTCGTAGGAGAACGAAGGTTCATGTGCTTCAGATGGAGCCCCAGAGCCTCAGGAAGCTCCTGAGGCTGCAGGTGAAACCCTCACCTGCTCTTGTCCTCGTAGTTGGTTGTACCAGGATGCAGGGAGAGACCGCGGGACCTCAGCTTTGTGACACACTGTTCTGGGGGACCAGTAGGTCCTATCAGTGTTATCTACACCGAGACTGTCCAGCTCACCCCAAGATGGAAAGAGTGGTGGCAGTGCTGCTGCCTACACTGTGCATCTACCCCGAACGTCGAGATGAGATGAGAGATGAGATGATGGGGTTTTGCCCCGGCTGTATCAGCAGGTCCATCCCAGCTCCTCACCCACACCAGCCCCGTTCCTCGGTGTGAGAGCAGAGCCCACCCTGCGCCGTCAGCTCCTCCCCGCTGCCTGGGCGAAGAGGGGGTTTTTCTGACCCTGCTGCGACAAACAGTGTTTCTGCACTTCAGTTTCTGGGTTGATTTATTTTTATTTTTCTCACTGTTCATTTTAACTCCCAAGCTGTTTTGTTTCTTCTTGCCTGGGACCGGCCTTACCAACCCGTTTTCACACAGGCAGTTTCCACATCATTAGGAGACCCCTGCAGTGGCCCCCGGGTCACCCGGGAGGATACAGAAGACCAGCTTGTAGGTGTGTCATTCAAGCAAGGCTCATTTGCCATGTGCAGACCCTCCCACCACGTGGGTTTTGCCCAAAGAAGAGAAGTGCTATCCGCACTTCAAGCCTAATTCCAGTCAGTGTTGGCTCTAGATACCCACAGCGAAACAAAACGGAAACCCTAGCAGTGTCTGTCCCCTTCGTCCTGGAGCTGTCGCTCTCCAGCCTGTCTCCAGGAGCGCTGGTGGACACCAAGCTCTTCTCTCCAACTTCCGTTTTTCTACCCAAATAGTTTCCAAAAATGGTTGTGAAAGTCTCTGCTCAAACCAGGATCCCAGTCTGAGGTCCTTCTGAAAATGTTGTGGTAAAAATCTGTGCAGTCTTGAGATCAGATGAAAACAAAAGGCAGAAGCAGAGCGCCAAAGTTCAGCGCTCTTGACAAGGCCCCAGAGATCTGCCAGCTGGGCGGTACGTTGGTATCTGCGCTCATCCTTCTGACACCAGCAGTGAGGGGACTTTGCCGGGCTCCCTTTGCCCGCTTTTGGGCTGTTCTGCCACATCAGCCCCTCAGAGTCTCCCCTGGAGCCAGAGTCCTGCCCAGTCTGCACTCCTGGAGAAACACCGACACTTGTGAACGAAACAAGGAGTCCTAGCCGTGATCTGCCATCAACATGACGAGCCAAGAGTCAGGACCCCGTCTGGTCCCGCGGCACGGACACTGTCGGGTGGGATGGTTCTGCTCTCCCAGGGCTGCTGTGTTCGCAGAATCTCCGCCACGAGCACCATCCTGGGGGTGCTCACACCCCATTTCCTAAGGACACGGTGAGAGGCAGAGGCACCGTGGCCGTAATCATCTGCGCTGCCAGTGTGAGCTCACCCTCTCTGCATGGGACCCAGAGACCCCCAGAATAAGGAAAACTGATCTGGGGACTGGAGCATCTCACACGTGAGGCAAGGCTGAGAGAGCTCAGCTGGAGCAGAGCAGGCTGAGGACGATCTCATCGATGTCTACAAGTGCCTACAGGGATGGGGCACAGAGGGCGGAGCCAGGCTCTTCCAGTGGTGCCCAGTGCCAGGAGCAGAGGCAGTGGGCCCAAACTGGAACACAGGAGGTTCTCTCTGAACATCAGGAGACACTTCTCAGTGTGAGGGTGCCCGGGCGCTGGCACGGGTGCCCAGGGAGGTTGTGGAGTCTCCATCCTTGGAGATATTCACAAGTTGTTTGGACGAGGTCCTGGGCACCTGGCTCTGGGTGGCCCTGCTGGAGCAGATGTCCTCCAGAGGGCCCTTCCAACCTCAGCCACTCTGTGATTCTGCAGTGGCTTGGTGTCAGAAGCAGACCCTACCTACCGTCTCATTCCTCAGGCACTTCTTAGCCAGGGAGACCTGTCCGCGATAAAAGATGTCTCCTCAGCTCCGAGTGGAGAACTTGTGTGCCTGATGGCCAGAAGGATAGCTTTGAGTTGTGCTCCATCTCCTAAACAGTGTCTTAGGATTCCACTGGGAAAACGCGCCGAGCCAGTAGAAGACCCTGTAATTCTTCTCTCTCTCTCTTTTTGGGCCATATAATTGGCTTCTTCACCATCCCGCCCAGCTGCCGACAGGTTCTCCCAGAAACTGCCAGTTCCTGTTTAATTGCCTGGTCCTTTTCTCAGTAGGGGTGGTGGCTGCTGGTGAAAGGCGTGCCAAACACAGGGACCGCAAAGGTCAGGACTCGCTGGGAAAACACATTCATTCAGCAGTCTCCCTCCACTTGGTGCTTTTGAGGCGTTCAGAAGAATTAGATTTCCCAGAGGCAGTGACCATGCTTAAATTTGGTATCTGTGAATAATTCTGTTCATAAGCTGTAAGTTATTCTAACGTTTCTTCACTAGCTGGTGTACGGGAAGGTCAGTGTTCCGCTAAAAGACTTTATGATAAGGGTGTAACCGCGTCTTTTCCCAGGGAAGCCTGTCGGTGCGTTAGGAACAGACAGGTAACGCTGTGGTTTTTTCTGAAGGTCTTTAAAAAAAAAAAAAAAAAGCCAATAAAATTCTGCAGAGGGATAGTGAGGACGGTGAGCCGGGTCAGCTTTCAGCAGCCGCCCACCCTGAGAGCAGAGAGCAGAACCACGTCTCCGTGTGCCCCCGCAGCCCGTCTCGGCACAGCCGTTTTCACGGTTTTGCAGCCGGGGCTGTAGGTATCGCAGCACGGCATCCGGGAAGTACGGGGCCGGATCCAAACTGTGTTGTATGCGGTAACAGGTAATGAATATTTTGTCTAATTTTTCTCTGTTCCTCATCCACCAGCCTCGCCCACCGACAGACCTGGGTTTCAGCTTTGATGCCAATAAACAGCAAAGACAACTGATAGCGGAGCTGGAAAACAAAAACAGGTAAAAAGCGAGCTTTGATCAGTATTGTTTTAGGAACAACGTTTGAGGAGAGAAAAACCTTCAGTCCTTCTGCTTTGTTGTTTTTAACCTTTTGTGTTACATTAACCAGATTGTTTTCCTGGATCTTTTGTTGAGAGGTGTAGCTGCCTCGTTACCCAATTAGCTGGGTGCGGATGCAGCTGCGGTGCCCTTGTTCCCCGGGGAGCAGGTTGATCTTCTTCACTGATCTTCTTACCATCATCTTAACTGGCGCTGAGCCCCGGGAGCTGCATCGCTGCCAGCTGTTGCTGTCTGCAGCCCCAGCAAACTTCTCGCAGCAGGAAAATAAATCAGCTGCGAGGTAGTGGAGCGAGCAGGTTGAAAAGGCGGGGTGGGTAAATTCAGCTTGAAAAGGACGAGGGTTATTTTTCCTTTTGCTGGAAAACAAAAATGTCTGAGGAAACTGGGAGGGCTGGAAGAAATAGGAGGTGGGCTGTAGGAGACATGGTTTCCTTCTTCTGGCCATGAGCCGGCACCGTGCGCTGGCAGCCCAGAAACCCCCCGCAGCCTGGGCTGCATCCCCAGCAGCGTGGGCAGCAGGGCCAGGGGGGGATTCTGCCCCTCTGCTCCGCTCGGGGGAGACCCCCCTGCAGTGCTGCCTCCAGCTCGGGGGCCTCAGCACAGGAGAGACACGGAGCTGTTGGAGCGGGGCCAGAGGAGGCCCCGGAGCTGCTGGGAGGGCTGGAGCCCCTCTGCTGGGAGGACAGGCTGAGAGAGCTGGGGGGGTTCAGCCTGGAGAAGAGAAGGCTCCGCGGAGACCTTCCAGCCCCTGCCAG
>VWZL01000525.1:55015-75120 GCA_013396915.1 Stercorarius parasiticus | reverse complement strand
AGAAGCTGTGGCTGCCCCATCCCTGGAGGGGTTCAAGGCCAGGTTGGCCGGGGCTTGGAGCAACCTGGGCTGGTGGGAGGTGTCCCTGCCCAGGGCAGGGGGTGCCACTGGGTGGGCTTTGAGGGCCCTTCCCACCCAAACCACTCTGTGGTTCTATGAATTTTCTTGCTGCAGAGGGACTGTTAAGAAGAGATCGCTGTTTTTATCACAGTATTGCGTTGGCACTTACCCCTTCTTCAGCACCCGCATCTCAAGCTCGTGTTTCTCTGGCTGCAATGGTGCAGCTCCAAAGACCCAGCCGTTGAGCAGCTGCCAACCCCACGTGCCATATGGCACCGCTGGGCTCGGAGTTGCCCACGGAGCCTCCCGGTAGCCCGGTGATGTGCTCTCCTGGTAGCCACACTGGGGTCCAGCCTCACCTGGGCAGCGTGTCTGAGCTCGCTGCCTGCACGGCTCCAGCCAAGGCGTCCTCAGCACAGCGGGTGCTACCCTGCTTCGGGTCGGCTTGGAGGAGAACCAGTTCCTGGAGAGCAGCTCCATCCCCGCACCCTCACTGCGCTGCCGAGAGACCTTGCGGGTGCTTGAAATCATTCCTCGAGATCACAGATAAGGGAGATCTCTATCAGCGCGGGCATGGAACGGTGCAAGGGGAGCTGCTCAGCAGTTTTAAAAAAGAGCAGGAGGGGGTAGAATTAGAGATTATAATCTTCGCTCCCAGGAGGATTTCATTTCCATTTTAATAAGTGAGTCCTTGGCCGTGGGTGCTGCGTTCCCTCACCTCCGGCTACGCAAAGCTGGCTGATGCCCTTCCCCTCGTGCGTTTGTCTCTAGGACTACGAGCTGCTCTTCTCCCTCCTCCTGCCGACCTGCCGGCAGCCCGGCACGGGGCGGTGGGAGGGTGACGGTGCTGGCACGGCTGGGGACGCCGGCGGTGCTGCCTCCGAGCCCCTCCGGCAGCACGTGCCATGCCCATCCTGCTCAAAATGGAGCTTTTCCCCTCTTGGAGCGGTCTCTGAGCCCATCCCGCGCGGAAGGTTTTGGAGAGGCATTGCCAGCGTATGGCACATGAGTGATTTCATACTTCTTATGAAGTAATAAGTTTTCCGCGTGTATGACAGCAATTCTCAGGACGGCACGAACTTCCTCGTCGCGGGTTTGGGTCCGTGCCAGCCCTACGCCAACGAAATTGCTGCACATAGGCCAGAAGAGCGCTCGAAGGGCTAGAACAGTATTTAAGAGCAGTGCCGGGACTGACCTTTTTCCTCTTTAATCTTCCCTCTGTCGTTTCTACAGGGAGATACTGCAAGAAATTCAGCGTCTCAGGCTGGAACACGAACAAGCCTCTCAACCCACCCCCGAGAAAGCCCAGCAGAACCCGACTTTGCTGGCCGAGCTCCGGCTGCTACGGTAAAAGAAATCCCCAAAGCTGGTGTGCGTTCGGAGCCCGGGGCCCCTCAGCCCACGTGTGGCACAGAAAGGGCAATAGCAGCACGTCTTCAGGGACTATACGGTGTTATTTTAAACCGCGGAATTCTGAAGACTTACTGCATATTGCAATTTGCCTTTTTTTTTAAAGTGGTTTTAGAAGTAAATAAAAATATCCCTTAAAATGAATTCTGCTTGTATAGTTCAGAAAACTGTAAAGAAGAAACTGATGGGAAAAACGAGCCGAAATGGCATTAACTGCTTACCCTGTTTTGTGCAGAGGAGTGGAGCTGACGATGAACGTCAGCGGTTTGATTAGCCGGTGAAACTCCGGACGTTCATACCTGCAGTCAGACATCCATCCAGAGTTGGAGAACAGTCTTCAAAGCCTCTTTGATGAAGTTTGCGTTTTGGAGTGACAGGGAGAAATCATCAGTATTTAGAGAATAAAGCGTTTCCTAGTTTGGGTAGTCACAAGGGCGTTCTCTGGCTGTATTTTATTTCATCTTTGTTACCCGTTAATTCAGAGCTCAGCCTTCAAAAACGCCATCTGTGATCTCAAGCGGGTTCTAAACCCTGAGCTCCGGGCGGCAGCAGCTCTGTGCAGACCGCGTCGGGTGTCACCCCTGGGGCAGCCTTCCCCTGCCCCCCTCCGCAATGGCACCGCTGCTTCTGCTGCCCGGGGCGTTCAAAGGGTTTCCATCAAGTGCCGGAGCGACGGCGACCGCAGGCAGCGCCTGCGAGGTGTGAGCCAGCCCACTGCCGCAAAGTCTTCATTGCTGCTTCCTTCGTTACTTTTTCGTACTGAGTTTGCTTCATTATGGTACATCTTGGTATCTCACTGATGTTTTTCATTCTATTACCTAATGATAATAGCTCATAGATTTTCTAGCTTTACGCTTTACGTAGCTATGTATATTTTTTTTAAAATGTTTGAAAGGCTGGAGAGGATGCAGAAGGTTCTGCAAGAGGTGGAGAAAAAAGAGATCATGGGGCAGCTGGATGTGTTTGACCCAGCAGAGAAAGAGAGACGGACCAGGAGCTTAAACTGGAAACCAGCTGCGTCCAGACCACAAATAAAGCACATGCGTTTTAATGGGAGGCAATAACCTCAAGAGCAGCGATGCAGCTTTCAGTCCCTAGAGGTCTTTCCTGAAGATGTTTTTCCAAAAATGCAGGTTATTGGGAAGAAAACAGAGCTAACCAGCAGGAATTAGATGGCCTGTATTTTGCTAAAGAAGAAAAAGCTGAACGATCATTGTAGCCACTTCGGGTCTTCAAATATATAAACACCACTGGCAAATAGAAGAGTTAGGGAAGAAAAAAAAGGTTGGATTAAGGATGTAAAGCCTGTCAGGTCATCACGATTGTCCCGCCTGGCCTTCTGTGTAACAGGGGCTGGGAAACTTCTCCCTGCAGCGCTGCCACAGAGCCCTAAAAACAGGTTTTCCAAATCCCCAGCTGTGCCTTTAGCTTGCTGTGAAGTTCCCTCTGAGGCCTCTGCATCCCTTCTGTGCACAGGCTGCAGCAGCCGCCCGCGGTGGCTCGTCCCACTGCAGCTGTAGATACAACTCGTGGTAGCCTTCTTACCGCCAAACATCACTCGCCAATAAACTCAAAGCCCACATTCATTTCCTTGACTGCCTAGCATCACGGTGGAAGTTCCCAATTAGCAGGTTATCTGTGATGTGAAAGCACGTCACAACGCCACAGCTAACGAGGAGACGTGCCCTGAGTCTGGTGAGGAGCGGCTGAGGGAGCTGGGGGTGTTCAGCCTGGAGAAAAGGAGGCTGAGGGGAGACCTTCTCGCTCTCTCCAGCTCCCTGAAAGGAGGGGGGAGCCAGGGGGGGTCGGGCTCTTCTCCCAAGGAACAGGCCACGGGACAAGAGGAAACGGCCTCAAGTTGTGCCAGGGGAGGTTTAGGATGGACATTGGGAACAGTTTCCTCCCGGAAAGGGTTGTGAAGCATTGGAAGAGGCTGCCCAGGGCAGTGGTGGAGTCGCCATCCCTGGAGGGATTGAAAAGCCGGGCAGACGTGGTGCTGAGGGACGTGGGGTAGTGGTGACCTTGGCAGTGTTGGGTTGATGGTTGGACTCAATGATCTGAAAGGTCCCTTCCAACCCAGGCGATCCTATGGTTTTATGTGGAAGCACACGTTACCAAATGATCTCAGTTGCTGTGTAGAATTTAGGCCGTGAAAGCATGAGAAAGATAATCCATGAAAACCAACATGTCCCTGCCCCGTGACACCAATGTGCTGGGTGGCATTTGTCCGCGGGTCCGTGGGATGCTCCTGCAAGTGCCAAGGACCCGTTACACCCCCGGTGTGTGCCTCAGGCTGCATCTCTCCGTTTGTCCCTGCAGGCTGTCCTGGCTTTTTCTTAAAAAAACATTTAACAGCCTTTGTCATTGACAGACAGTACCTCCTCTTTCTTCACTGGAGGTCACTGAAACAGAAATGGAATAACATCAGCCAAAATCAGACACACGCGTTGCTGTTGGTTCTTGATTGACAACCACATTAGCAGAGCTATACTTACTTAATATCTTGATTTTTACGTTATTTGTAGTTGTTAACCACAAGGTGCTGGCCCAGGTTGCCCAGAGAAGCTGTGGCTGCCCCATCCCTGGAGGGGTTCAAGGCCAGGTTGGACGGGGCTTGGAGCAACCTGGGCTGGTGGGAGGTGTCCCTGCCCAGGGCGGGGGGTGCCGCTGGGTGGGCTTTAAGGTCCCTTCCCACCCAAACCATTCTGTGGTTCTATAGAATAAAAAGCTACAGACTTTGAACTGACCTTGAGAGAGCAAAAGGAATGTATAGACAGATAAAGCTGTGTCTATGTGGGGTTTTAACACGTTCTAGGTGACACAGGCAGGTGTAATCATCAATGCCAATGTTTTGGCATTTAATAACCATATTCTTCAAAATACAAAAAAGTTGTTGAAAGAAATACCCAGGAGAGTTAATACTTCGTAGTCGTCTGTTTTTTTAAGAACCGGTGTGGAAACGAGTTCATTCCGTTACGTAGTCTTGGCCGTTTTCTGGCCGGGGCGCGTGCTCGTGCTGTGCCATATTCACCGTCACCATCACAAAAGCAAGCCAGACTCAACGGATTTATTCAAAGTAAATGGCTGGTTTCTGTTCCAGATTCTGACGTTCAACTGGTGTTTCTAAAACACGTCAGCTATTAAAATTCCCCGAACGATTTATCCATAATATATCATGTGAGAACACAGATAGAATCTAAGACATTTAAGAATTCAGTCTGTAATATGTGGTGCCTTTAACCTTGGATTACGACATTACGATGTCCACCAAAATAACTGTAGATGAAGAAATCAGCCTTTCCAATCTGTTCTTTTTCTTATGGTTATTTATCATTACCTAGGATGGTGATTTGTGGGGGCCGGCATTTCTTAGATCATATAAGACGCCGGACTTGTGACGTGTTGACATTCATCCTTGAATTTCTTTTTACGTTAGTCACTTCTTTATAAAACAGAACCAATCAGTCATATCTTAAATATCTGGCAGATAGGCTGCTGTAGAAATACGGTGGTTTTCTGACGCCAGGGAAAGGGAAGGCGCCGTACCGTCTCCTGTTCCTGTTACCTGGGTTCTGGTGCGGGGAATACGTCAGATATTGCACGTCACCGGGCGGGCAGAAATCGCTGTGCCGAGGCTCCATCCAGACAGGTGACGGCGGGTCCTTCCCAAACACCTGCGGCCTTTTCTCCTCTTCTTTTTTTTTCCTCCCATAGCTCATTCTTGCTTGGCTGAAAGCTCTGCGGGGTGCCTGGCTCTGACACCGAGACAGTTCTGAAAAGGCAGAAAAAAAGCAGGATTTTTTTGCTCAAAATGCGGTGCTCTTGAAAAGGGCTTCCTACTACCGAGAGCAGATTTCTGGGTTTTAAGTGGAAAGCCTGATTGTCGTATTTCGCTTTCATGGTCATTGTACTGTGCTTTGCTCTATATTTTTTTTTGAATTGGAAGCAGGGGGGAGTGATGAACACCAAAGAGGCAGTTACATGGGTGAATCTCCTGAAGTGGTTTTGAAATGCCCCAAGTTTATTTTCTGACTCTTTCTTTCGCGTGTCTGGCACAGGCAGAGGAAGGATGAGTTGGAGCAGAGGATGTCTGCGCTGCAGGAAAGCAGGAGGGAGCTGATGGTGCAGCTGGAAGGGCTGATGAAGCTGCTCAAGGTACGGCATCTCCCCTCGGAAACACCGCGTGTCCTGCTCTTCCCGGGTCGGGAATTCACTGCTGCTGCCCTGAGGTTCCCGCTTCGCTGCTGTACCCTTGTGAATACTTCATGAGGAACAGAAGGAATTTGCAAAAAGCCGTTTCCATGCTGGCTCTGCGCCTTGGTGCAGATGGGTAACGGGTTTTCAGGTTCACGTGCTGCTGCTTTGGTTAAATAATATCAAGAGCCGTAAGATTTGGAAGGCTTTAAAGAAGCGTTAGATTTGGTAATCAACTGCATGCTGTTCCAGGTAATACTGCAGTTTTTCCAGCTCCGACTGGAGGATAAACTGGGAGCTATACTCACTGCAGTACAGACCGTGAATCCCCAGAGCCGTGGTGCTGCCTTTCACCGGGGGACACGACACTGTCCCTGCGGCGTCTGGGGGGTTTTTTGGCTTTAGCGTGTGATGGTGTTGGCTCTCATCTAGAGCCGATGTCGTTGTTTGGATCTCTGGTGAGGGTCCGTTATTGTTACAGAGCCCTGCTAGAGGTGAGCTCACAGTTGATGACTATGGTCTGAAAGACTCTTACGCCTTTATTCTTTCCGTTCTCTAAATTGGACAAGAGCCTCTCTGGAAAGCGAGTGGCAAAACACTGGCCTGACTCAAAGAGCTTTTGGTCTAAGACAGGGTGCAACAAAGATGCTACAGGCAGTGGAAGGAGTGGGCGATGGACCGCAGCAGTGGCACCGAGAGGGGCAGCGCAGGGTTTATGGATGAGCTATGGGCACGTCTTGGGAGTTCCACAAAAACTGTCGGCACTTGAAGGTGATCATGAATTCACATCGTCTGTGAATCTGAAGTGCCGTCGCTCCTCACGTTCGGCTTGCATTCCGGAACAGGGGCGCGTGTACAAGAGCCTGTGATCACATACGCTTCGGAGGTGCCTGTTTGGTTTAGTTCCCCTGTGCAGACGAGCACGTTGTTAGTATTTATGTTTGGGAAGGATTTTTTTTTTAAAAGTCAGTGGTTCTGCACACTGTAATTTTTTTTTCCTGTTCAGCCCGTTAACATCTGTCTGCTAAAAATTTGAAGCCAATCCCTTGCTAAATTCACCTTGATTTCTTCAGACCCCAAATCTTTGTAAGTTGAAGCGTGGTGTCTCTGAAAACGGGCATCCAAAACCGAACTACAGACTTAGGAAAGTATAAAAAGTCATTGCATCGGAAACAGCTTGATCCTTTGTGGTTCAGGTGACCATGGTGTGAGCATTTTTCTTGCACACGTTTGAGGAACAGTATCAGTTTGGACATCTGCCCTGAGCTGGTGGCAAGCTCTGAGGGGAGTTTCTGGAGCCCCAGTTCTTTCCAAAGTGCTCGTAAGCCTTCACAGATGAATTCTCCCAAACACGACCTGATGTAAACGATCTCGTTAGGCTGAAGGGCTGTTCTGTCGGCTGGCTTGGCTTTCTGCGCCTCCACCTGGAAAGCCTTGAAGGCCAGGCGGGCTGCCTTCCGCGGATGCTCCGCTCTGAACCTGAGCGACCCGCGGAGCTTTGCCCACCCATCTGCCCGCTCGGCCGTCGCACTCTCATCTCCCAAACGGTGTGTGGTCCCTCCCGCCTGGCCGGTTGGACACGTGGACCGTTGCGTGGAGCAGCAGAAGACGTCGGCGTCAGCAACACCCCCATGAGGAGAGCGCGGAGGGAGCTGCGGAGGGAAGGCAGCACGAGCAGCAGATGCTGCAACTGGGGAGACACGGGAGGGAGGAGCGAGGGTTGCGGAACAGGGAAGCGAGCCATAACTGACTCACATACGATAAACTAATGTTTTTAGGACCCGTTCGCTGGGCTGAATCATGCAGTTCAATAACAAGCTTGTCAGAAGCTGTAATGACATCTTCCAGGCCGTATTCTACAGAAGGTTAGGTTAGGAGCTGGCTCTTACTAGACTTTTCATTTATGACTCTGGTATCTTTTAATTAATTCCCCTGGTTCTCAAAATTGTTTAAAAACCACACGGGCAACTAGGACTGGATAGAAGGAGGAATTTCTTCCCCATGAGGATGCTCAAGCAGTGGAGCCGGGGCCCAGAGGGGTTGTGCCTTCTCCATCCTTGGAGGCTCTAAGCAGCCTGCTCGGAGGTTACCTCGGCCCTGTTCTGCCCTGAGCTCCCGTCCAACCCGACCTGCCCACGAGCCCGGGACTATTGCAACTCTTTGGTTCCACATGTGGCATAACACGGTTCTTTGTGTTTCCCCTTCTTTGCTTTCTATGGAGCCTGGCAGCTCCTCTTGGATTAAAGCATCTTCCAGAGAGACATCTGTTCCTGAGCTGAAGAAATCAAAAATGGAAAATTCACTGCCAATGCAAATTTCCTTGCACAGTTAAAAATTTATGCCTCATTTTCAGTTTTAATGTATTTAGCTTCAGTTTACACCCGTTGGCTTTGGTACATGTGGTTCTCCCTCCATTAAATTAAGGAGTACTTTAGCACCCCAGTTTTTTCCTACGCAGATACTTACTCATCTCAGTGAAGGCACTTCTCAATCTTCTTTTTTAAATCAGTTAAACAGGTAGAGCTGTTCTGAGCTTCTCGCAGTGCTGTACTTCAGTGATTTTTATGGTTGATTTCTTTGCCTTCTCCGGATTTTTAATATAATTTTTTTAAATTAGGAAAAAAAACCCCTGTGTATTGAACTCTTCCCTGAATCTTCGCAAGACTATGCAGAGAGTTACAGGAGTTTCATTCCTCTTCATCGCTATTTTCCTTTTCCTGCCTTTCTGCCCCGGTGAGTGCTCTGTGAAAGCCGTCACTTACCCACATCTCACTCCCTGTGAAGGGCTTTATTTATTTTGTATCGTGCTAACTGGTTAATGACAGTGTATTACAAGCTTGGCCTCTGGAGGAACTGCAGATATGAAAATACATTACATCTGTGGCATTCCTTTAGAAGCCAAACTTGTAATGCATTCAGCTAGCCAAATCAGATTTATTTGGCAAGACCTCTTTTCCGTGAAGTTCTAATGCTGCGTATATTACTTATTAGTTGAGTCTTGGGTCAGCGTTTCTCTTACTTTGAATAAATTAATGACAGGGTAGGATGTTTATGCTTATTTAAGTCATCTCACTTCCCTTTCTGAATATCAGTGCAACACGGCGTGTTCCAGTCCTGAGTATTCCAAGATCTATTAAAAATTGCCATCACCGGACCAGATAACTCCTCTTGTAATTATTTTAAGAATCCCAGCTGCAAGCTACCCAGGCCTGCTGATCTAAAAATATTATTTCTAGTAGATACTTTTTAACACCTTTTCTCATTATTAGTGGAAAGTACTTCACTGTTCGCTGGTAGAAACTACAAGGGGAAAGTACTATTAGTCAAACACAGAACAGAAACACTAATTCCTCTTCCCATATTAAGAATTTTACCACGACTGTCAAGAAGCCGTACGCACCACCGCAAAGGCTTTGTTTTGTTTCTGATATTTGTGTTCATTTCAAAGTCTCCTTTTTGGTGGTTTTAGCCCCGCCAGACACAAGTTTTTCCCGCAACGTTTTAGCTTCTCTCGTCATTTGGTGCACTTCAAAAATTTTCATTTATAATTTACATCAGCTGTTAAGCTTTTATGGTTTTTTCCATTTTCTTATGCGGTATTTTCTACATTTTTAATGCTGCCTTCATTTCACCAAGTAGAGCTGGATTCAGCTTACCTAACTTGGGTTATCTGGGAGTCTGGTACCTCGGCTCCCTCTGTAAAGAAAGGAGAGAGCGGAAAGCCTACACTTGGAAGGCCATAGCTGTTCTCGGGAGGTTCATCCCATCTTCCCATGGCGAGCCATGCTGTCGTAGTTGGCCTCAGAGCAGAGCAGGGCTCCTGACTCGGAGCTGATCAAACCCCCGCGATTAGCGTCCTGCTCTGATGTTTATTAGCCCACACGGTGACCTACCCACGCCGTTGCAATTTAGAGTTAAGGTTGTTTTTTGCATCAAGTGTCCTTCCACGTCTTATGGCAACGTGTGTTGACGCTCCTTGTGGGAGGTTTCCGTTACAGGAATTTGTCAGTGGTCTGCCCCCAGGGAGAAGTTCTGGCCGTTCGGCTCTTCACCAAGTGCTGTCGTTGGTGTCTTCTGCTGGGACGTCCCATGTGAGACCCCGGCTGTATCTGTCAGGGTGGGCTCATTAGTGCCAGAGCGCGTTCTTTGGACCGGCACTCGCCTACGAGCCTACAAGCTCTGCTGTTGGCGTGGTCGCTGACGTGCCCTTGGACCAGAGCTACCAACGCTGTCCCAAACCATCTCCAACCACCACCCGGAAGCTGTCAGGTGCCCGGACCTGTTCCTGGGAGGCAGTTTGGATGAGGCCACCTTGATCAGGGTAATAAGGGATTTTAACAGCATGGATGTGTTGAATAGCGTAGCCTCTGAGCCTGCAGAGCTGCTGCAGTGGCCACCGTGGGGCTCCCACTGGCCGCTCCCCTCCTGTCTCCTGGCCACTCTAGCTAGTCCATAGTTAAGCAGATGAAGCCCCTTGCACGCGAGAAGCTGCCTGTCCCTCTGGGCTGATCAGTGGCCACAACCCGTTGGTACTGTCATCGGTGACTTTCTTCCAATATTTTCTAACATTGTTTCCCCATCCAGGCCGTTGGCTCAGCTTTCCCTTTTTTCCCGAAAGTCTCCTGTAACACACCTAGTGCCATTAGCTCTCTTCTAATAAGTGGTCGGCAGCGATGATTGTCTGCCTTCCTGCAGGGCTTTTGCTTCCAGGCACACGGATATTCAGCAGACATATCCCATTTTGCTTTTTCCATTTCCTCAACGGTAATTTCCTCGCTAGCTGATTTGATGATTTATCTAATAACCGCTCAGTCCTTCTAGCAAAGCTCCACGCCTCCTGAGGGGTATTTTTTCACATCTGTAGTTAATGCTAAAGCCTCGTTTTTCAAACTAGCAACTTTTTTTGTAGAGTGGAGACCATTTAAGATCTTTTCCCTGAGCTGGCTCACCATCTAGTCCTGTGAGTCCCAGTGCTGGCGGGAGAAACGACTGGAAACATCTGGGAGTGCAGAGAGGGCAGCGCTGGCCTCCACTGCCGATGCTGAGCCGTGGCTGAGTGGAGCCATTCCCTCCATCTACTACCTCAGTGCCAAAATCCGGACCTGAAAGAACCCCAAGTCTTGGGAGAAAAAACCCAAAAGTACCTGCTCAGAAGCGTGGAATTCTGGGCGGTCGTTCTCAGATACCTCTGCAGTGCCCTCAGCGCACGGTTAGGAGCACATCTACTGCGGTGCTCGGTGTGAAGGAGCTGCTCTAAATTAAGGGAGAGGTTCTAGCTAATCCTGCGGGATATAAATGAGGGAAGGTGGCTAAATGGGTTCATGGATTTCAAGGCAAGAAGGAGCTTTCATTCCATGAGTTTTATCTCCACGACCTGAATTTCTGGGGAAACATGCTTGCCGGTGGTCCTGCTGCCCTCTGCGCTGGCGGTCGGTGCAAAGCCAGTGTTGAAGGGGACACGTACTGTTACCCTGACAAAGCTGTAATTAATTGTTGTTTCTGCGTAGATGAGTCATCAAAACCCTGCTGCCAGCCTTTCTGCTAATGCACAGCGTTGCTCCCCGCAGCACAGCTGCCGTGCTCCTCCACACTGCCCGGCCCGCAGACAGAACAGCCCGTAGGACTCATAATGCTTTTTCTATATGCAAAGACAAAATCTACGAAAGCTTCGGAATTGGGAGAGAAACCCTCGACTATGTGGTATTTTGCTCATTCCCAGGAGTGCTCCTATAGCTGAAGTCAGAATGTCACCCCACTGCCCAAACAGGATCGCAATGTACGTTTCTCTGCTTCAAAAGAGGATAAATTCATCCGTATTTCACTTTTTTTGGTCTTTCAAATTAGTAGCAATCCATACTGACAAACGCTGCATTGCAACAAGGGATTTTTTTTCTGGTCAGATTTGTCCTTACTCCACGTCTTTGGTGCTCTTGCCTCCCAGGTTCTCCCCTCCCACTCCGGATCTGGTTATTGGCCGCTCGTTAATTTGCCCTTTGGAATCCCATCTGCAGAGGTCCCTGCAGGCCCGGTGGCAACGGGCACTCTCGGACCAAAGAGGTGGCGTTTTGCCTCTCAGGCGATGACAGTTTGGGTCTCTGTGATGGCAGATAGCGTGCTCACAGGGAAGCGAATGCCGTGCAGTGGTTGCACGCTCCAGGCGGTATATCCAGAGTTTAGAGGACGGTGGAAAGGTGCCGTGGGGACAGGTGGAGAGTCCGGAGTAGGAGGAGTAAAGCCAGTAAAGGTTCTGCGTAGAAGAGATATCCGTTGGATATCCTGTCCTGTGTCCAAGATGTCCGTGCTGTGATGTCCGTCCCTTGTATGCAACTTTGGCCAACGCCAAAGGCCGTTGTAGACAAGAGTCATCTTTTGCGAACGGAACAGATGGCACCTCTGCGTTCCCACCACGGCTGTTGTGTCTAACGCCCTTGTTTCCTTCCACGTCTGCAGATGTTTCTACCATTTGCCATGTTCTGTTCTTCCACTTGGGTCTGTTGTGTGTTTTGTCTGCGTACGTGTTTCCTTTTCGTACGGTAACTAATCTATCCTGTTTCTCTCTTCACCTTTTTCTTTTGCCAACGCTTACAGGAAGAAGAGCAAAAGCAGGCAGTAAGTTGACTTCAGTTCATAGGTGATCTTTTCTTTCTGCATGAAAATGCAATTTGCTGTTAATTGGCTTGTATGCAAATGAACCCTGGGAATGTGGGGTCTTTCTCACTTGTAAATTTGAAAGCAGCCCTCTTCCGTTTCCAGTAGAGCATGTTTTTGTGTATGTCCTTAAAGCTATTTCTCGCTCCCTTTCTAATGAAGTTATTGCTGTGGGTACACGACCGGTGGCTGCATTCATTAGGTTTTTATAGAATTGTGCATGATCATCCAGGCTTGAAAATGTGGATTCTCAGCTGGCTTCATAATATATTTTGTTGGAGATTCTTTGGAGTATTTTACATGCTAAGAAAGCTTTCTTGTCTCTTCAGGAATCCTTTACTTTGCCTCCTTGCCACGTACAAGTCCATGCATGAAAACTAATTAATGACTTAATATTCTGGGCATGGATCCATATCATTCAGTCATGATATAGTCTCCTTGAATTAGTCCCAGTATGCTCGTTGTACACAGGATGAGTAAACTAACAAGAGACGAGAATGCATTTGCTTTGTTACTGATTTTCATTTTCTCTGCCCGCCTATTAAAACCCGAATCCTGTGTTGATTTCGGAATCCACTCCAGAGGGAGCCCTTTTGCTTTTCTCGGAAATAGCCAGATGTTCAATGTCTTCCCTCCAGCAGAACAAATTTTCAGCATTTTGGAACATGGTTTTCTTTAGACACAAAGCTTTAACGAAGGTGAATCCTGTGTTTCTCATTGTTGGGGGTTTTTTACATGTTGTTTGTCAGATACTCAAGTTGGATCTTTGATGCATGGATTGGAAATCCTGGTGACTTATTTTTTGTAAGGAAATACGTATTTCTGGGTAACTTCTATTGCTGAAAATGCTTCAGCGGTACATGTGCTGAAATGGGCTTTTGGTGACTCCTGGATGGCCTTTTATTAGGGTTCTGATATCAATTTAAGAAGATGATGGTGGTAAGCCTGCATCTTCTGTTGGAGCCCAGTTCATCTGGGTTGATGCTGCCAGTGAAGATTTATCCCTGGGTTTGCTGAGGCACCTTGCAGAAATCCCTCGGCTTAGTGAAGGGACCAGATTGCAGCATGTGGCAGCGATCTTCAAGGAATTTTCCTGGAGGAAGGAAAACAACCAAGACACCACCATCCCTGTCCTCCAACTTCTGACGTGCAAGTGGAATGCTGCATCCTGTGTCATTCTCTTACCCAGCGTCATTGCTAGGAATAATCATCTGTGTGGAAATGCAGCATTATTTTAGCTTGTTTTTCCTGCACCATCGTGTTCATATTGATTGTGGATAAAGAAAAAGGGTAAATATGAGATCAAAGGAAAAATTTGCCCGATTTTACTTCCCTTCTTTCCCTGGAACACTGTGTGGGTAGGAGGATAAGAGAGCCAAAACTGACTGCTAAAATAATGTCAGCATATTGACATTCTGTCCGGTCCCATTCTGTTGGAATCTATGATGAATGAGCCAAAAAGGATTTGAAACTCAAGAAGGCAGATTTTGACCAACCAAAGGACACGTTGCTGAGCTGTAGGAATGGAAACTGCATCCTTACATTTGCATGGGCTGAAGTAGCTTGAAACACTCTCCTCTAAACTATAAAGGTCCAGCCTGAAAAAGCTGGAAATCCCAGGATAAAATGCTCCACTTGGCTGAGAAACACACAGAAATCACAAAATAGCTGAGGCGGAAAGGCATCTCTGGAGGTCATCTAGTCCAGCCCCCCATGCTCAGAGCTTCTCGGGACCTTGTCCCATCTGGGTGTGAGTATCTCCAAAGATGGAGACTCCAAAACCTCTCTGGGCGACTGGTTCTAGTGCTTCAGTACCCTCACCATAAGTTTTTTCTTTATTTTTAAATGGAATTTCCTGTATTTCCATTTGTGCCTATATTTCCATTCCATTGCCTCTGGTCCTGTCACCGGATCATCTCCCTTGACCTGCTGCCAACACTCTTCCCAACACAGCCCAGGATGCCGTTGACTTTCTTTGCTGGAAGGGTACATTGCTGGCTCATGTTCAACTTCTCTGCAGGACCCCAATGTCTTTTTCTGCCAAGCTGCTTTCCAGCCGGTCAGAAGGTTATTCCTTCCCAGGAACAGGACTTCGCAGCCTGTGTTGAACTTGATGAGGTCCCTCTCTGCCCATTTCCCCAGCGCTTGCAGCGTTGTCTGCACATTCATTGAGGGTGCATGCTGCCCTGTCGTCTAGGCCGTTACTGAAGAAGTTAAACAGTACTGGCTCCAGTATCAAACCTTGAGGCACACCGCTAGTAACTGTCCTTGAGCTGTCCTTGAGCCTTCACATGGCTGATAACAACCCTACACATCACACGCTGTATTGGTATCTGCACTGTTCTGGAAAGGGGGTAATGGCATACCTCCAGCTTGAAGTCCAGAAGAACTCATTGGACCATATCCTGGCTTCCCAATGCCTTCAGGACTTCATGGTCATCCATGTGCTCCAATAACAGAAATACTTGAATAAAGGGCTGAATGTCTGTGAGAGTGTGGGCCGAAGAAACACAGCCAACTGAAGAACTTCAAAATATTCTGTCCTTTAGAACCTCTACCACTTTTGGTAGCTCTAGACTCTCATCTTCCCTCTACATGTGTATAAAACCCTACAGTAGCTAGGAAAGGTCTGCTGTCTGCTCAGCCAGCCCCATCCTTGTGTCCACAAGCATGTGTCTTGGAAAAAGAAGTTAGAGGAGAAGAGCCTAGTCTGGTTAGTACCTCACAAAGGTCTACAGACTAGTCCAGAAACAGCAGGACCACGTATGAGGGAAAACGTAGAACACTGTCTGAGTCCTGTGGAAGAGAATGCCCAAGTGCCTTGGTGATCTGAAGTGATGATCATCTCAACCCTTGACGAGATGGATTGGTTATGTGGCGGCAACATGAATTTACAGGAAGGGTTAAGGTGAGTAACAGGCAGAATAACAGTCACCGATCCGGGACTGGCAGCACATCAAGAACGGTGGCATCAGCATCCACATTAGGAATTTCTGATCTCCCTTCACTGCTAAAGCTGCGAGTCCCGTTCTACCTTCTCCATATTGCTAGTAAGATTTCCAGAGATCGGTCAGAGAGGATCAGCTTTCTTGGCTATGTTCAAGCAAGTTGCTTGGCAAGAAAAAAGGCTTCCTTAACAAAAAGCCGTCTCGATCATTCTGCATCTAACTGAGACAACATAGGCTGCATTCCAGGGGCTGAAGGTGCCCAGGTTAGTGTGGCCATTTTGAATGGCTTGACTGTGGTCACAAGCCAGCGTTCCACCTGGTGCAGCAAGGCACTTCACCTGGTGGGGCGGTTGGTGCATGTATTTGCAGCCAGAGTGGTTGCGTGTGTGAGCGTTGGGTGGAGATCTTTGCTGCTCCTGGGAGACGAAGAAGAACTTTCTTGGCTGCTGAGGTTGCCACCAAGTGCCTGCAGAAAACTGTGATAACGGACTTCCATCTCCAGCAAAAGACTAGGTGAGCACAGTGGCATCTGAGAGACCAAACTCCAGTCACAAAAATGTCCTCAGAGGGCCGAGAAGCTGCTGTGTCTCTTGGCCAGTCTTGGTCAGAAAATCATGGCAAGCTGTAAGGAGTTTGTGTCAGGAGAGAGCCATCTTACAGGGAACTCCAGGAACTTCTGTTCAGAGTCGGTCTCCTGTCGAGATTTTGGAAGTTTCTGTACAGTCTTTCCCCTTGCAGGACTGCCCCTTGGAATCGATGGGGTGAGTCCTGGTCACGCCCTTGAGGGACAGTGCCTTGGGCAGAGAGATTATTCCAGTAATGGAGTATTAAGCCACGTGGTATTCATAGTCCACCACGCTATTCTCCACTACTGCTAAGATTGTTGTGTCCCAGCTAATAAAGATCTTTGCCAGCCTGGATCCTAATTTACAACAGGACTGTTTTCATGTCACAGCTGGTGAGAGCCTTAAATAATCTGCTAAATATTAAAACCTCTTTGTTTTATAGTCAAATGAACAGCCATCGGAGCTGTACTGTTCAATATTCAGAAGAACGTTAAGGGAATTCACAAAGATGTACATCACATGTATGATGTCTTTGGCGTGTAGTACAATTCATACAACAAATCCAGAGGAGCGTCAAGCGCTCGTACGCCCAACACGAGAGAGCTTCTCTAATGCCAAACAGGCACAGAAATGGCTTCACAGCGGAGGAGCTCACATGGGAGCGCTTAAACACTGGAGTGGAAATCTTTTCCCTTCAGAAGATGGTGGGAACCATACGCCACAGCAGAGCAGACTGGGCTCGTGAATTTCGAGGTTACGTTACCAATTGGGAGAAGTGGACACGCTCTCGCCCGGCAATCCTCGTGAAGTCGTGGGAGGGTTGCTCCTTAACCCCATGGAGACGGAGCCAGGGGTTCCCGTTTTCCTCCCATCGTTCAGATGATTCAGAGTACATGGATGGTACCTTTCAGGCAGCTTGAGAAGTGCAAGGGCAGCAGTGCACATACCTTCAGGGAGGTGAACCTTCTTCATCAACGGCTGTAGCGAAGCTGAGCCCTGACAGCAAGCCAGGGTGATACCTGCGTCCCTTCCCAAGAGATGTAGAAACCTGCAAGTGGAGCATTCCTGCCCTTGAAGAGCCCTGTAACAGCTGAAGAAGTGTCATCGTGTTGATATCCAGATTTGAGAGTGCTGTTCAGTTTTTGCATCCATTTTTGCATCCGGTACGCCTCTCTGGAGTGCATCACATCTGGGTGACCCCCACCATCACATACTGATGCATTTTGACAAAAATATGAAGAATTCCTCCTAATGCCTCAACACTGCAAGTCCTCGTTCATCTGCAGGGTGTGCCTGTGGTCTCTGCGGATATCAGCAACCTCTCAGCAGGGGTGGGTTGTGTCTGCCAGCTCCATAGCTAATACGACCCAACTGACTTGAATGACATTCATTTATACTCATAACTGAAAAACTTTTCCGAAAAAAGTGGAAGGCCACTTTCTGGAGGGTGGGAGTGGACAGTCCCAGGAGCATAATGTAGAATAAGACAAAACTGCCTATGCGGGATAAATTTAAGGGAAGGACCAAATCTGGTTACCCACCACGCTGGCAGCCTTAGGTGCCTGCTCTGGTTAAGCTGAGAAGTATTGCAGCATGCAGGCTACGTCTGTGCTCCTAAATGCACATGGAAAAATCCCGTGACGCTGAGGGCAACCGGCATGAAGATGCCCGCCTCCGTGCTCGCGGATTTTCTTGGCCTCCGAGACCTGGTGGCTGCATGCAGGGTTGGGAATGGTGTGCCTGGGAACTGCCGGGGAATGTGCTAGCTGAAATGTGTCACAACCGTGCCAGGGAGCATTCTAACACTTAGATGCTGTAAATTATCTTGTTCCAGTGCCAGAAACACTCCTGGGTATGGTTCAATTCACTAATATAGACAGACATGGCTTTGGAATAAGCTTTGAGTTGGTGCCTCCTGACTAAGAGCCATGTTCATGGGCCTCCTGGAGGATATCAAACCTAGAAAGGGTCCTGAAAGAGCCATTTAGATGTTACAGATTTGAAGTTGTGTAGGGAACCAGACCTCCATACCTATGGAGTTTATCTGTCAGTAGACATTTCAGAAAGGAAGGCTGGGTCTCTGCTGACATGGGGTATTGCAGGTGAAGAAGACCTTCCCCTCCTCTTTAGTTGGCAGCACTGCCCCTAGCAGATGACTTTTTCGGATGTGAGGAGGAAGGCTAGGCAGGGAATAGCCATGGAAATGCATCAGGATTACTTTCTTGGAAGTCTCTTTGCTCTGATGGATCACCCTGTCCTGTGGTGGTTGGGTGTCAGGTAAGAGACAAATCCCTGAATGATGTGGTGGTGCTTCCTATCACAATGGGATGAATGCGGTGAAATGTAGACTGAGGTGTGGAGCTGATGTCTGAGGAGGACCTGGTTTCTGTCTGAAGAGAAAGAAAATCCCTCTCCCCACACCAGCAGAGCGTGGTGAGAAGAGAAGGCTCCGGGGAGACCTTCCAGCCCCTGCCAGTCCCTAAAGGGGCTCCAGGAAAGCTGGGGAGGGACTCTGGAGCAGGGAGGGCAGCCATGGGACGAGGGGGAAGGGTTTTACAGTGAAAGAGGGGAGATTTGGATGAGATCTGGGGAAGAACTTCTTTGGTGTGAGGGTGGTGAGCTCCTGGCCCAGGTTGCCCCGAGAAGCTGTGGCTGCCCCATCCCTGGAGGGGTTCAAGGCCAGGTTGGACGGGGCTTGGAGCAACCTGGGCTGGTGGGAGGTGTCCCTGCCCAGGGCAGGGGGTGCCACTGGGTGGGCTTTGAGGTCCCTTCCCACCCAAACCACTCTGTGGTTCGATGGTTCTTTGATTCTATGGTTCTATGATTGTATGATTGGCAAGTTTCTCCGGGCTCGTGTCCGTTGCCATCTGTGCCAAGCTCACTGGGCAGAGCGGAGAAGATCGAGCATGGCTGGGCTGAGCAGCAGAGGAGAGTGAGTTGCTGCTTGTCTTTCGATTGCTTTGTCTGGTGGATGGTGGAGGCCAAACGCTGCAGAAGTCAGCCAGAGCCTTCCCAAATAAATGCGGTCCTGGTTGGGTCTGGTGGCTTGGCATAAACCTGCTGCTGTTGGGGAGCAATGAAGAGGTGCACGAGCCTCTCCTGACGCTCGACGGGGACTGGGTGGGCTGTTGCTGTCAGTCCGGAGGGGATCCAGTCGTTCTGTCCCGCTTTGGAGGGCACACAAACGGCACGAGGGAGTAAGTACTGTCCAATGCAGAAGGCAAACTAAAACAGCGGAGAATGCTTCGATGTTTTTAATCCTGAACTGTAGTAACCAGAGATGTTTTCCAAAATAGCAGTTGGGAAAGCTGTTGGGGAGAAGTGTGGTTTTCCCGCTGCTCCCGCTGCCCACGAAGAGGTAAGAGCCATAAGGCAGAAGGGTTTCTGCGGAGTCCCGCTCCATTCATGCCTTCCCTGAATCGCATTCCTCTCTACTTAATCACGGTTTGGATCCCACAGCCAGAAGCAGGCAGGAGTTTGTTCAGTTTCTCGTCTTCCAAGTCCCGCCATCGCTGAGAAAGACACGTGTGCCAAGTTCCAACTTTTAAGCCGCTACCATTTTTAACAAAGCTCTGTGCAAAAGCATCGCGGCTACGCTTGCTCTTGACTTGGGGGAGAAATACGCTTATTCCTTCTAATGGCACTTCAAAACCAGTGGAAGGGGCTGGGTTTATTTTCTAAGCAGATCCTCTGTCACGAGGCTGCCCAGCATGAAAAGTTTTCAGTTTTTGTCTTCTAGAGATTTCTGTTTATTTGCATACTTTTTTGTTTTTAATGTGCGTTATTTGGGAAAAGAGGATTAGAAATGAAACAGTGTTGGAGCGTTTTCACCAGGGCGCACAGTACTCACACGCAGCAGTTCCTGTAGATTTATCGTGGGCGGTTCTGAGGAAACTCGAGGCTTGGTCGTGTGCCACATGTGCTCAGAGGGGCTCCCAGAGCCCCGAGAGCTTCTTTCTGTATTCAGCGTATTCTCCCCCTCCTTCTGATGTCCCGTTTTGATGTTAATGAACTTGAAACGCAGCGGCTGCAGGAGAGGAGCATCCTTGCTTTGGGAAGGCGCGTCGTGCACCCCGGGATGTGGCAGCTCTGCCGCTCGCTGGCCGTGCTGCAGGCTGGCTGCCGTGGAAGGGACGGCGCTGAGATGCCTTTCCCTGGGGTGGAATGGCTGTGGCTCTGGGTCACACACCGCTCTGGTTGCACTTCCCACCTGTGGCTCCTGGGCCGTTGCAGAAATTGTAGGGCCATCCCATCCCGTCCCCACCCCATGCCATCCCAT
>VWZL01000525.1:10675-54570 GCA_013396915.1 Stercorarius parasiticus | reverse complement strand
CCATCCCCATCCCCATCCCATCCCCACCCCATCCCCATCCCCATCCCATCCCCATCCCCATGCCATCCCCAGAGCCCCTCTGCCCGGGGGAGCGGGGGTGAGGGGCAGAGCTTTGGAGGGAGGTTGTATGCAGGAAAGCGAGCGAAGGCTGGATATAATATATAATGTGGCGCCTGTTCTGGAGGTCTCTTCAGGATGGTGTCACGGATGGAACGATGCACTTCACTCATAGAGAGAGGCAGCAATACAGTTATTGATATAAAACATGCTTTAACAAAATTCGATAGNCTGGATGGGGCTCTGAGCAACCTGATCTAGTTGAAGATGAAGGCAGCTCTGCGGGATGACCTAGTTGAAGTGGATGGATGGATGGATGGATGACCATCTCATCTAGCTGAAGATGTCCCTGCTCACTGCAGGGGGGTTGGACTAGATGGCCTTTAGAGGTCCCTTCCAACCCAACACATTCTATGATTCTATAATTCTATGATATTAGCATATTGAACACAGCACCAGTGTTGTGGTGAGGTGGGCACGTTGCTCCTTAGCCCTTGGCTATTGTGTTGTTATCTGTCTCCCCAAAACCACGTTGAGCCGGGTGCAGCCATCATGACCAGATGCACCCATGATGACCACCGTGGGTGGTTATCACTTGGGCAGGGTTACGGAGGTAAAGGTCAGGTTGGTGGTGGAGCACACCATCACAGACGGTTAAATATGACCAGTTCTCCCTTATTTCTGCAGTGGGCCCTGGGGTGCCACAGGCACCGGAAGAACCCAGGTCTTGCAATGGGGAGGGTGTCCCAACCCTGTGCCAACCTCCCTAATGCAGGTCCAGCGCCCGTCCTGCCAGCTCCAGGATAACTCCGGCAGATCTGGAGGGGTGCTGCTGCACTCCCCGGGAAGCCCAGGGTCTGAGGGGTCCCTTAGCAGCAGCACCGGTGCACAGAGCTGGCTCAGGCATCACCGTGTGCCCCAGCAAATAAATGTGGAGATGGGGGGAACTGCTGCAGAAACGATGGCTTTGCTCAGACTTAGCTTGGGTCTGACCTGCTGGGACCGATAATCCCGTTAGACCTCAGCTGGTTGGTGCAGAACCGCAAGCGCCATCACACGGCACCCGCTTCTGGGAGCCCAGCACTGGGACGCAGCCAGCGCAAATCCAACAGGATCCATCAACAGGGTCACCGTGTCGTGCCAAGGCAGCAGTCGGCACGCAGGAGCATCATGTCTTCACTTGGGTGTATAGAGGTGCACGGGAACGGTGCTTGAGCTAATACCCACCACCAGATCTGAGCTGTCGCTGCGTCTTTGACGGGAACAAGCCGTAGTCCAGGGGATGCCCCAGAGGCCACAGAGTGAGAACAGCATCCAAGAGGTGTCCGAGCGTGGGCTGTCGGTTTGGGGTGCACCAACAACAGCTTTATTCTACAAGTCACTTACATGAGAAATTTTGCTTCTTGGCGGTTAGTAATATGTCTGAAATACCCAGGTATATTTGTCAAATGCCCAGGGTTCAGCTTTACAATGAACTGTCTTTGACGGCAAAGGCAGCTCGAAACATTCCTTTTCCTGGGCCAGTAGTCGCTGCTCCAGCAATTATCTTCATACGGCTTTTGAGGGGCCGGGCTGCAAACCAGAGCACTGAAATCGTCCTACTTAAAAACAGCGTTCCTAGAAAAAAGGGGAAGCCAGAAGCTCCTGTACCTACACCTTCACTGATTTTCGAGAAGTAGCGATCCAAACTGGAAGAGGCTGGATGCCGTTCCCGAGATGGACCTTTTTGTGGCAATAATTTAAGCTCCTCGGCAGAAAACAAGCAGTGAGCAGCCGTGGATCGGGGCGGGCGTAGCGGCAGGAACATGGTAAGGTGCCTGCCCCTTTGGAGCAGTAAGAGGAAGGATAGTTTGCGTAACGGCAGAGCAGAAAGAAGGTCGTAGAGGCTGATGAGCGATGTCTCTCCAGAGGCAGTGATTGCTTAGAAGCATGAATTCAGTGCTTGGCCTTATTCTATAGGAATATGTCATCAGTCACCATTAAGGATCCCATATGCAAGATGAGAGCGGGGTTTTTTGTTGAAGATATTCTCCCACTACGTGGGTGTTTCTGTCCTTTTTCACTTGTTCATGAGAATTTGCGGTGGTGCGTTGGTGGTGTTTTTCATTTCACATAGATGTTTCCACCAAAGCATTTGTTGCCACATTTGGGGATAGATATTCATGAGCCTGTAGATGTTGTGTTTCCGTTGCGGAGACGTCATTAAGATGACTGGAGAGATGTACTACGAGGATTTGCATTTGTTTTGGCAAGATCTAATTTTACTTGATGTTTGTTTATTCCCTAAGAAGTGTGACGCTGGTGATGAGTTTGGCAAGACTGGAAGCTAGAAGGCAGGATTCTGGAATAATTTATTTGTTTTACCATATTTTCTTTGAGCATGGGTTGTAACTGGTTAAATGATTATCCTTCTAGAGTCCAGGATGTGAAATATTTATTGCTTCCCTGCTGAACTTCATAGCCGCGCTGACTCTTCTAAAACAATGTTTTCTTTGCTTTGTCGTCAAGGACCTGCTCTAGGATGTAAATAAGCTTAAGTAAGCACAGACAGTGCACGCACATTCCTCCTTCAGGATGCGATCCAGCGTAATGCTTAATTCTCTGCAATTACTAATCCCTTCTGCTGCGCTCTAGCACTGGGTTGGCACCCAAATACAACTGTTCGGTGCCATAAATAGCGGATATGCTTAGCTTTTCCGTACCATTTTAATCTTAACCAAACTACATAACCATACATTTTCACATCTCTCCGTATTAAATTGAGTGTGTCCATTTCAGAGACAGGGAAAACCGATGCTTTTTTAGACATTCAAGACTAGCCAACAAGATGTTGATGAAATTCAAATGAGAGCTGTTGCCTGTATCTTGGCTGTCGCTTGCAGAAAGCATTGCTTCTCGCACACAATCATGGGAAATATGGCAGAAGCCCATGTTGCAGCTGCAGATGCCGTAACTTCATCCCGAAGGATGAGGGTCCCTTCCAACCTAGACAATTCTATGATTCTATGACTACCTGCTCGACACCTTGCCGGGGTGCCATCCCCGTGGCTGACCTGCCGACGTTCGGTACGGTGGCAGGCGTATAACGCTGTTAATGCCCAGTAATTCAATTGCAGAAAAATTAATATTAAACGTGTTTCTGTGTGTGCATCTGTAATACTTTCCCTCCCATCGTTATCCGAGCCTAGAAGGGTAATCAAAGCCACATGAAGGACATCTGGATCCAGTGTTGGTTTATATGGCACCTGGCCCTTATTAATAGTAATGAGGAAATGGCTGTTTGGGATTTCTTGACCTCACATGAAATTCATTTCAGCGGGCAAAGGTTGCTAACAGATGGCAGCAATTTGGGGCTCATCTCATCATCTGTTACACAGACGTTATCACTCCATTTTGGCCTTTTCCTTTGTAAGGATCTATCCCTTTTTCCACCTCATCTCTTTATAAGGGTTGTCTTTTTCAAAGGGAGTCCTGAAACATCTTGTTAAAGCATGTTACATGCAGCACAAGGATTTAGGTATGGTCTGATACAACAAAATGATCCCTTTGAGCATAAATCACTCTTTTACTAACTGTGTTGTAAACTTTTATCTTTTTGAAGTCGGTAGTTTCTTCTGGGTTATTGGCCTCTCTCCAATTTGTTCTTTATTTCCCCAGCCCACAAGTACACTTTTGCACTCTGACTTCGGGCAAATGAAAGCGCTCTGAGAAGACACAACCCCATAACTGTCGACACGATGCGCTATCTCAAACCAGCGCTTGTGTCACCGAAGTGGCGTTTCGTGGTGTACCCCAGCGAGCTGCATGCCACCTAGAGAAAGGAGTTGCATTTTGGCGTCTACCTCACTGTCGTCACACCGGTGTTGATTCAGTTTTCCTTAAAAAGCATCCCGGGCCGAGCAGCCGAGGGCAGATCTTGGCAGAGCTTGCTCTAGGTGGGCTGGAAGGTGGCTGGGTGTCCTCCCTGCTGGCCATGGAGCTGGTCGCCAAATGGGACCATTTGCGGTGCTCCTGAAAGGGCAAAACCTTTGGGCTGTGTGTTTTGCTTTACTTTTTTGGGTTGTTGGGTTGGTTTTTTTGTAGTTGTAGCTGATGTGAAGCATGCTAGAAGTAAGATAAAGAATGCTAGAAAATACAGATGCAGTGCTGTTTACTATTAAAGAAATATTATGAATTCAAGACCTTGGAAATGATGAGGTTCAATATTTGCTTACTCCGATGTTATGTTAGCCATTACAGAGAGAGCTTCCTCTTGTGCTGCGATGGCTACTGCACTGCAACAACACGGGTGTACAACCGAGCTATCAAAAACATCAAAATACTTCGCATAGTCCAACACTGGTGTAAATATTACACTGTACTACAGAAATGGAAAAAAAAACCCCCATACCTGGAATCAATTTATCCACAGTGCTAGATCAGAATAGTCTTACCTAAGAGCCTGATTGTATGAAATATCTGTTCCAGCTGTAGCGTTGGCCTTTCATGGGGCTTTCAGACTGAAACCTCTTGGGGCTTTTATTTATCAAAGTGAAATGAAAGTTGTTCTAACTACTAAAATCATCATGTAATCCAAATTGGGTTTAGAGAGAAATGCTTGTATTGTATTTGTGATTTAGTCTGACTACTGTAAATATCCCTACAGTTTTGCAAGCCTAAAGCAGATGTGCTTAAATCCACAAAGAATTAAAACAGCGGCGAAGTAGAAAATACTGGGTTTTTAACTAACGGAGTTTAGGAAGAACTCTGCTAAAATGAAAATTGATTTTCTTTTCCCTGAACCTTTCTCTGTTGACATAAATTCATTAAATGGAGGTGAGGGGGGTGCTTGCTCTAAGAAATTCCAGTAGCCTCCTGGGACTGAAAAAATAAAAGCAGGAGTGCACCGTGGGAGAGGCAGACCCCATCCTCTGAACCCATTTGGAAACATCACGTTTGCTTCTAGTGGCATCAGCCCTCCAGGTCATTGGCAGTTTAATCCTGCGTTTGTGACAACATCAATGAGTTCATCAGATGAAATAAAATACAGAATTCCAGGAGATCTACATCTTGTAAGCTGGGTTACGCCATCATCAATGCTGTCGGCACTCACCCGCGTCGAGGTTGGACTCTCATGGACACTGCTGCTCATCCAGATGTCAGGGCTCCACGTGGTGGGAGCCGTCGTGGTCAGGACTGCCCTCTTGGCGAGATCTAATTGCCAAATCCTTAGCCCCAGTTACTTCTCTCAAAGTTTCCTGCTGTCTCTCTCCTCCGTTGATGTGCAGCCTCAGGAGCTGGCTTTGACCCATTTGAGCTGGATGCTGACAGTCAGGCTCACTCCAGCCCAGCCTGTTATCTTCAGATGTCCCGCTACCCACCCCTCTTCCTCGGTGGAAGCCTCTGGTCCCCGAATCTCCCACTGCTGGTGGAGGCTGATATCAAGAACTTCGTCGTCTTGGTATCGAGGATATTAAGAATCTTCACCATCAGTTTCAGATCCGAAGTCCTACTTTCATTGTCAAGAATGGTCACAGACAATACATCACCTGTGACATTAGGAGATGCCTCTGTGCCTTGTGGGATCATCATCTCTTAAAAGGCGGCCTACAGGAAAGATGGGGACAGACTTTTTAGTGGGGCCTGTTGCAATAGGACTAGGGGTTATGGTTTTAAACTAAAAGAGGGAAGATTTGGACTAGATACTAGGAAGAAATTTTCTATGGTGGGTAACTGTAAAAAGGTGGTGAGAACCTGGCCCAGGTTGCCCAGAGAGGTGGTGGCTGTCCCAGCCCTGGAAACATCCCGGGCCAGGTTGGACGGGGCTTGGAGCAAGCTGGGCTGGTGGGAGGTGTCCCTGCCCAGGGCAGGGGGTGGCACTGGGTGGGCTTTAAAGGTCCCTTCCCACCCAAACCATTCTGTGATTCTGTGATCATCTCCTTTGAGCACAGAAGTAGACTTTGGGCCATCAGGAAGAAACAGACTGGAGCTCCAAGCTCCATCGTGTCCAGCCTCCCTACCAGGGAGCCATTGCCAAAGCTCTTGATGGGTTTATAGAACAATTACTTTGATGTGGTTATATGTGATAAGAGGAGATCAGGCTTGATGTCTAGAAAGTCTCTCCCAGCGCCCACCTACCCTAAAAAACAGCAGGTGACTGAAGATGATTAGAAGAATTAGAAGTTTTAGAGACTCTATTGCTAGTGGCCCTGGTTGTCATCAGTGAAACCTCTTCAGAGGTTTCCCTTAAGAGGTCACCTCGAGGGAGGTGGTTCTCCCCCTCTACTGCACTCTCGTGAGACCCCACCTGGAGTACTGCGTCCAGTTCTGGAGCCCCTACTACAAGAGAGATATGGACGTGCTGGAACGTGGCCAGAGAAGGGCGACGAGGATGATCAGAGGGCTGGAGCACCTCTCCTATGAGGACAGGCTGAGGGAGTTGGGGTTGTTCAGCCTGGAGAAGAGAAGGCTCCGGGGAGACCTTCTCGTCGCCTACCAGTATCCTAAGGGGGCCTACAAGAAAGCTGGTGAGGGACTTTTTAGGATGCCGGGTAATGGTAGGACTAGAGGGAATGGATTAAAACTAGAGATGGGTCGATTCGGACTGGACGTTAGGAAGAAGTTCTTCACCATGAGGGTGGTGAGACACTGGCCCAGGTTGCCCAGAGAGGGGGTGGAAGCCCCATCCCTGGGAGTTTTGAAGGCCAGGCTGGACGGGGCTCTGAGCAACCTGGTCTGGTGGGAGGTGTCCCTGCCCAGGGCAGGGGGGTTGGAACTAGACGATCTTTAAGGTCCCTTCCAACCCTAACAATTCTATGATTCTATGATTTGATAACATGGATGATGTCCAGCCACGCTGCTGTGCTGGGCTTCAAGCCACCCATGTTCAAATGGTTGGAGATGGGAACTAAGCCCATCCGCCAGGATTTGTGTATCTTATCCCATCCCCATTCTGGCTCCTGGATGCGTCAGTACCTCAGGGAAACTGAAGGGTCACCTTTCAAGGCTGGTGACTACCAAGGCCCAAGTTCTTCTGTGTCCCCATCTGCAAGTTGCCAGACCATAATAGGCAAACCCAGCTTTTATTTAAACTGGAGCAGGGTGATTCTCTTCCTCTTAAAACTCTGAGGTGGTCATGAGGGACGCAGGGGCGCTGGGTGAGACAGCAGGGGGCATTTCTGAAGCCAAGAGCAGCACGGAATGCTGATGTAGAACGTCAAGGCTGCGAGCACTGGGTTTCCCTAGGAAAGGGAATAAGGGGAAAAGTCTAGATCTTTAAGGAGCTGGTGATTATGGGGTGGATTGTGCGCTGCCACGTGCTGTGCGCTGCCTGACATCTCGCCTGCCTGCTGCAGACCCTCGGGCCGTCGGCTCAGCCAAGGCAGCAGCCGCTCTCGCAGCGTCGTGGGCAACTGCTGCTCTACCCACAGGGAAAAACCCAAAATACAGCAGAGCTCATCAGCCTGTGTCATCCGCAGCGGTGCGTGCTGCTCAGCTGACAGCTTTCCGAATTCGCTGCTGGTTTTGTGAACCATCTGAGAATGCGGGAGCAAGGAATTTAAGAAACTTCACTGCTGTGCCCAAGGCACCAGACTCAAAGGGGCAGAAGCCGTTGCTCGTACCCGTTTGGGTGCCAATCTGTGCTTCTCGTGATCCTTCTTCTCTCAAGTGATGCTTCTTACAGGAACTTGTTACAAAGCAGCATATGCTTGTTGCTGTAATGGGAGCTCATGACAGTTTTTATTCTCAGTGGTTTTTTCTTTCAAAGAAAGAAAGAGGGCTTTTTTCCTGCTGCTTCACTCAAGAAGACACAAAAAAAGGTGGCTCTGTCTCGGGTTCAGGATGGTGATGCTCGCTTTTTTCCTTACTGCCCTCCAGCTCAGCAGTGATAAGCCCGGAGTATGCCCCGTTCTCACTTTCCTGTGTAGGGTCCTGGAAAATACGAGGAATGGACCATACTATCATCCTGGGAACAGAATCTACAGGGACTCGTCTGCTCTGGATCAGCAGGAAATTTCCTATCAGAAGCACAACACTTACATTTGACCCCAGTCGTCGGTGTATGTTCTGTGCATGGGACACAGGGTGATGCACCAGCACGCGCGTCATGCTTAGTGTCGTCAGCTAAATGATCCAGCGGGGAGCTTTCCGTCAGAAAACACAGCCCAGAGCGGCAGGAGAGGAGCTGTACGGGTGTTCCTTGGGCCCCGCTCTCTTACACCGACAGGACGAAGCCTTTCGGGTCCTCTCCCTGTGGCTGTTTGCAGCTCACTGATAGACCACAGCATCACATCAGAGGCTCTCGTGATGCGTCATACTCTGTGTCCATGTGTTATTAATTAGCTCATGAGCCACTCCTTCCAAAGATCAAAGGAGCTTCGCCAGGAGACGAGGAGCTTGCTTTTAAAAACATGCCTCCAGCAGCTGTAAGGCGATGGAGCAACCTACTGCCTTCTGCCAAACGTGCGATCCTTGGGTTGGGTCTCAGCAAACTTGGGGAGAGCAGTTCTTCAGCCTGGAACTCCTGTAGCAGCTGATGCTCCCGATGCTGTCCACCTAGAGGGGATTCTGCTTCCTCAGACTCCTCTCAGATCTAGTACATCTTTCACCTTTTACTAAAGGTGTAAGTCCAGTTTTCGGTCCGGGAAAGCAGGCTCACGGGATTCACACTGCCACACGCACAGAAGAAAGCAGCCGGTGCTCATCCTGCCCTCGTAGGGGCTGTCGGATCAGGGTGAATCCCGTGAGCATCCTTCCCATTGCTCGTTTTCGAAGCCCGCAGCTAAGGCGGGCATCCACCCTGTGCCGGGAGCCGCCCCGGGCCCGTGCCAAGGAGCAGAGGGAGCCCGTGGGCAGCAGAGAGAAGATTCCTCCGGCCTCGTGCACGAGAGGTGCCCCAACACCCACCCCGAGATCCAGCCCCGGAGCGGCACTTTGGGTGGGTAAGTCACCATCCTCTCGTCTTCGCCGGGGGATGCTGCCCGCGCGGCCGGGCTCACCGAGCCTCGCAGCATCCCCAGCATCGCTGGGTGGTGGGAGGAGGAGGAGGAGGCGGAGGAGGAGGAGGAGGAGGAAGGGGGTCCAGTGCCTGGATGAGGCTCACTGGCTCTTGCCCATGGCCTTACACTCCGCTGTAGGCCATTGCCTGTGGAGGCACGCGCCAAGGGGTGGCTCCACACGCAGGTCGTTTGATGCGGTTACTCATTCGTAACGTATTCGCAGCATCCTTGAGCCTTGCAACCAATCCGCCTTTGTTACTGCTGCTTTTAACCGCCAAGAACGTTAAAAAAGGGTGACAAATCCTTCAGAATTTTACAGGTAGCGCACTTCAGAAAAGTATTGAAAGTTGCTAAGTAACCAGCTGCTCCTCACCTATGAACATTTATGAGACCGTGGCTTCAAAGAGTGTGGAAATGACTAGTCAAGGGCACTCTGTGCCTTCCATTTTCTGCACAAAGCATAGATATATTTATCCAAAGAACTACAGATTGAATCATAGCACAACAATTTGTCTCCGTCCCAAAATAAATTGTTTGTAACCAGAGTCTTCCTGAAATGGGTTTAAAAAGTGTACTTTGAGCAATTTGTAGAGAAGTTCATAGCGTTACGTTAGCAGTGAGATCTGCCTTCGTCATTGGATCGTATCCTTCTCATCAAACGCTTCATTTGCCTTTTAATCTGTTTTAGCCACTTTACAGCTATTCAGAGAAAATGTTTAGACACAGAAGTCAAACCATGTGCATTGTTTATTATGCGGTGGTTAGATTTAAGTTTATTGGGAGTAAAATAGGCGTTTCTGTATCCTTCCTGGGCTGTGTATCGTGCTCGTCTGTGGTCAGTGAAAGATACTTCTTCCTCACGAGCGTCTCTTTCCTGCTTTGGCTGCGTGTAGCAGCTGTGCATGAACGTCACCACCTTTTAGCAGACGTACCTGGTTTTGAAGGAGAAGGCAGAGACTCTCGCTGGAAGAGTGAGACCGTTGGCAGTGGTGTCAGGGCACCGCGCAGGACCCGAACGCGGCGAGTCTTAGGCTAGTTTGGTTTTTTCGTCGTGGTCACTATCTTCATAAAGTAATGTTTTCTGAGAGAGTTCGTGGCCAGAGAGGTTTCTTTATGGTTTCGTGGCACGTAAGCTCCACGTTTAGCTCTCGTCTTTCAGGAGGAGCGTTAGGAAATGGGTGGCAGAGAGAAAAGGGACAAATCTTTCTCAAGGAACGAGGCAGAATAAAAAAGAGCCTGGAAAAGAGCTCAGCGCCCTCGGCCATGGGCGGTGGCTGGAAGGGGACGCTGTAGGGTCCTCTCCCGCTGGGCTCCTGGGTGTGGAGCAGTTCATGGTCCTGCTGAGGTGCCTTCAGAGCGGATCCTTGTGCTGGGCCGCAGGAGCATCACCGGCAGTCTCTGCAGGGTGTTCCTGCGCGGTCGAACCATCCGAGGCAGGATGGATGCAGGAAAAGGAGCTCAGGGCTGACACTCAGCATCTGGCAATTTCTAGGCCCTTTATTCTTTCACGTAAGGTTGGCAGCGTGGTCTCAGTGCCGCCCATTCCTGTCCACGTCTCGGAGAAACGCGGGTTGGTCCTCACTGTATTCTCCTTACGCAGGGACAGGAGCACCGTGAGCATGACTAATGCATTTTAACTGGAAGAGGGGAATAATATTTTGCCATCTATACCCGTTTTCATGACTGAAAATTGGACCGGGAGCATGACTCTCTGAGTATTTAGGTCTTAAGACTGGGAGAAGCTCAGGGTGAGAAGGTGCAGAGGAGGTTTAGCATGTGACTTCAGCCACAGCTCAGCACGGACACTGAGACCACCGGAGACCGTGGAAGTTGGGAATTTCCACATTTCTCACAGTGCCAGTGTCTCTTGCAGAATGCAAGCTGTATTCCCAGACACTAAGTCTAGCTGGTGAAGCTGGTGTTCATGACTCTCTTGGTGGACGAGAAGCTGGCCATGAGCCGGCACCATACCCCCCGCAGCCTGGGCTGCATCCCCAGCAGCGTGGGCAGCAGGGCCAGGGGGGGATTCTGCCCCTCTGCTCCGCTCGGGGGAGACCCCCCTGCAGTGCTGCCTCCAGCTCGGGGGCCTCAGCACAGGAGAGACACGGAGCTGTTGGAGCGGGGCCAGAGGAGGCCCCGGAGCTGCTGGGAGGGCTGGAGCCCCTCTGCTGGGAGGACAGGCTGAGAGAGCTGGGGGGGTTCAGCCTGGAGAAGAGAAGGCTCCGCGGAGACCTTCCAGNCCCAAACCATTCAGTGATTCCATGCTTCGATGATTCTATGACTCTCTCTGGAGTCAGTGGTCCTCTGAAGAGCAAGTCAGAGGCTGAACCATCCTCCTGCTCTGAATCACTCTCCGGAGGATGCTGTCCCTCCCACTGTTGACTTCAGCATGACCTCAGGCCCCGCTAGGCGAAACTAGACTTCACGAGAAGCCCTGCCTCCCCCAGCTCTCAGCGTAGTTTCTATTCTTAGTCCATTGAAGAGAAGTTTATTCTCTCTTTTGATTTCGGCACATAAAAGTTTTTCAAAGGAAGAGTGGATGAAAAAGCAAAAACTTTGTGTGCAGTTCTTGGGAACACCAAAGGACCACGCGTTTTTTCTTAGTCACTGTTCGTGGACGCTGTCGAAGTCATCTCCAGACCCTGATGGTGGTGACTGTGCTTCGGTTACGCAAACCAGCCTGGAGACTCCGTGGCTGCTCCACCAGTGTTAACTTCTTGCTGTTTTGATTGCATAAAGCTTCACATAAAGCCCAAAACGGTGAGATTTGAGACGTGTTTACGGATTCAGCTAGGGACAGCTAGCCACAGTGGCGGGGGGTCACTTTTCATTATTTCGTGTCTTGACTTTTTGAGCCCCAGTAGGCATGGTAACCTCCCCAGTTCAGCTCCTGGGGAGCCGCTGCGGTTTGTCAGCGCTGTTGGTTGCAGACTGAGGGCTGATCTCTCTCCTGAATAATGCATTATTTTTTCGCATTCCTGGCAGCTCCGCGTCCCTGCCCTGCACGCAGCGTATTGCACAGCCTTCGTGTGCTCCACGCTGGTGCTGGCCCCCGTGCCCCTGTGTCGGGGCCAACACTGGAATGTGTATGTGTGGCCGCAGCCCGTATTTCTCAATTAATCGTGCCTGTTTCAGCCATTTCCATGGCACAGCACAGGACTGTGCTATTTTGGCAGCAGGTTAGGCTACAGCAACACCTGCGTTGGCAGTGTTCATCACCAACGCAGAACTTCCCAAGCGCGGTCGCCAGTGTCCTTGAGGACTGCGTGAAATATTGGGAGAGTGTTCCAGGAAATGATGGAAGCCATGAAGAATTTAAATATTTTCCCAAGTTTTCTGTCCTCGCCCACATTCTGTCTTCATTGGCTTCCTCCCCTTTTTGCCAACAAACTCAAACCTTGAGCCACATTTTTTAGGGTCCTGCAAAAAACCTTGAGAGCTCTGTTGCTTTTACACGTCCTCTCTGACATGACAGCCACGGATTTAAACAACAGATGAACGAGCTGGGAAATCCATCGAGTGTTTTCTCCCCTTTCAGCATCTGAAGCCGTATCATTAATTAATGATTAATTCTCAGATGCAGTTAGTAATTGTTTCCATCACCACCCCACATCAGTCTCCCCCGGGACGACTCTATACCTTGTTTCCTCTGCGTACGTCAGTAAAGTCTCAAGGGCTCAATTTGGAGCCAGAATTACCGTTCTCCTCCATCACCCGATTGCCCCTGTGGGTCCCTTTACGAGCGCGTACACCCCATGACTTGCAGCAGTCAGAGTCCTCCTGGCACGCGGCGATCCCTGTTGCAAGTTGCTAATGGTCCTTCCTCCTCACTCCTGAGCTGGCTGTGAAGATCTCCTCTGGATGATTCTCCTGTAGGTGGGGGGATCTCTGGAGGTCCCCAGTCCAACCTCCTGCCCGGAGCAGGTCCAGCTGGAGGGGGTTGCTCCAACCACGCGTGCTGAGCAGGGAGGACGGCTCCTTTCCCTGGCTCTGCCGACTGCTAACACACCCCAGGAGGTGCTTGGCCTTTGCTGCTACTGGCTCCTCGTCCATGGGGCTTGGCTTGCACCTTCTGCAGCGAGGCTGGGCAGGAGCAGTGTGTCAGGGGGGCTGGGAGCCCAGCTTTGGGCTTCTTCGCCTATGGCAAATTCATACATTGGCTCAACATAGTGTTACTCTGTAGTGAGAATACATAAAATAAGCGCAGGAGGAACGGCATTCTCATGGTGGGGCCCCTGGTGTGCATCAAGAGGAACATGCCTTCCTGGAGACATGTGTTGCTCTTAAACGTGGAGTATCTCATGCTGTTGTCAGGACTGGTCAGATAAAGTCTGATACAAACCATGAAGCAAGTGTAGGCATTTATTGGGTCTAAAAGAAGAGTTTTGACTTGAGAAGTCTCCTTTCTGGATGGCTTCCTTCAAGCTTTATTGAATAACACAAGAGTTGCGAGCTCAGCAAAATCACATTTTCCGTAATTGCATGGTACTGTAAGAGACTGTTTTCTCTTTTGAATGTAACAATATTCCGTTAATGCGTTTTTGTCGTTTATCTTTTCCATGAAGCAGGTGGTTTTTGCTCAAAGCAGCTTTTTTTAAGTGACTGAAATGTTTCAATTCCATGGGAAGACTACTGTTTTTTATGCACTCCTCCAAAAAGTTTGTGGTGTCTAAACGTAGAAAACGGGGGGTTTTTTGTTTAAAAAAGTCCCCAAGGCTAGGAAGTTCACTTTTCAGTGAGAACTTTTATGTTCAGAAGACATTTACAGTTGCATAGCAAAGGTTCTCAAATACTCAGAAACGTCAAAATTAAGATGCGCGTACAGCTCTCATGGTGCTCTGAGGCTGATGTGCTACACCTGCTCCTAAGGATTAGACGATAGGCGATACGTGGCATAGAAAATGTGTGAGATCGGAGGCTGCTTATGCGTTGAGCTCTCCCCTTCCCAAGCCCATGCTCACCGAGCCAGGTGGCCACCTGCAGGGCTGCGCCGGCCCTGAGCTCCACAGCCCCCGGGCAGGCAGAGGATGGGCACAGCTTTTCCATGCACTGGCATCCCTGGTGGCCCCATCCAGAAGACCCGTGGCTCTCCAGCTGTACCATGTAACAGTGCTCCTCAGGGAAGGGTTGATGGTGTTCTCTCTTGGCTTTCTTCTCAGGCCGGCATGGGCCCTTACAGGCTCCGTCATATCAGTTGAGTTTGCTGCCCAAAAGTCCAGATGTCCGTCTTGGAAACTAGTCTGAGCAGGGCATGGACTCCTGAAGGCAAGTGACCATTTGACCAGCTAGTCTGACGTCCTTTTTATCGTAGGGCATTTCACCTGGTCAATTCAGGTTTTGAATCCAGTAAAATTCCATTCTGTATTACGTTTTTTAGCCAGAAATGTCTCTGATGTTGAGAAAACATGACGGTACAAAGGATGCATTGGTTTGCAATGCAAGTTATCCCTCTGCTGCATCGCACGTTGTTGAAAAACATGTTGTCTCCATCCCAGGGTGTACGTATCTGCTTCAGCTGGTTTTGATTTTACCTTTCCTTGCTAGATTGCACATCGCTGATATTCTGTATTGTCGTCCTGTGGATGTACCTACCTACTTAGATCAAGGCAGCTCTGAAGTACCTTTCGGCTGACCTAAGCAGGCTGATGTCTCCTGCTCTTTTCGAATCTTTAACTAATGCCTCTGTTTGGCTTTTTTTTTCTTGTGAGCAGCTTCTCCCTCTCACTCTCTGTTTTACAATGTGGTCTCTCAATGTATTTTGCTCGGGTATTCCAGGATCATCACCGTTAGCGCCCTCGGTGCTTACTGGCTCCCCTTCTCTTTTGCCGCAGCAGCCCACTGAAAGGTCCTGTTAATGATCATCAGTTATAATCCTCCGATTTTTTGTTGTTATAATCTCCTATCAGCTTTTTCTATTGTTTTGCCCTGTTTTAACATTAGCCTAACTGGCCTTAGCTACCCAATCATTCTGCTTTTCCTTTTTAATATTATCCAGGAAAAGGCTAAGATACCGTCTGGAATTCCCCTTTTACTTCAAGATTTATTAAAAATGGATATCAGTAGGCCAAAAAACTCTTCAAGCAACTCTTCAGGGACTCTTAGGTTCAAGTTATCCAGCCTGCTGCCTTTAAAAATACGCATCTTCAGAGAACAGTGTGCTGAATACGGAAATACTGTGCTGTAATCAAGTCATAAAATCTGGTCCCAGAACAATGAGAAGTTTCCCCAGAATCAATTATTTCATATTCATTCGCCATCCTGAAGGGCAAGCGTTGGGGACGAGGCACTTTGTAGAGGAAAACTGTGATTTCTAACCTTTCTAGAGACTGGTGGGCTTCCTAGGGGAACTCTGGCAGACCCATCCCGAATTTGGATCCTCCAAAACCACGCAACTTCACTTCTGCGCTGTGCGAGTCGGTGGGTAAAGAGCTCACCCTGCTCCCTCCTTTGCTGTGATGCTTCGTTCCATTAGTGCTCCTCGCCCTCGCCAGTGATCCCATGGATCCATTGCGTTCGAGATGCTGGAGTCCTGGGTTAACGATATATCTAAAGGAAAAGTATTTCAGATGTGCTGCCACCCCCACACACCTCTTTCTCTTCACGTTCTGCACCTTTCCTAAACAGGAAGAAGTTGGATTTTAAGATGCCAAGCACGTAAATTCTCTGTGATCACAGTGTCAGCACCAGTGGTCTCTACTGTCTTGTTAACCCCAGTTCCTGGGGGTTTTCCTGCTTCTTTGGGCTAATACTTTTGGATGCCCAAAGGATTTTTTATATTTTTATATCTGAGTTTTCACAGCACTGTTGGCCTTAGGTAGTGACAATATTTTTATTTTTGCTAAGATGGAAACCAGACCTTGTGTCTCCCCCCATTTTCTCCTCTTATCATAGGATCATAGAACTGTCAGGGTTGGAAGGGACCTTAAAGACCATCTAGTTCCAGCCCCCCTGCCCTGGGCAGGGACACCTCCCACTAGACCAGGTTGCTCAGAGCCCCGTCCAGCCTGGCCTTAGAAACTTCCAGGGATGGGGCTTCCACCCCCTCTCTGGGCAACCTGGGCCAGTGTCTCACCACCCTCATGGTGAAGACCTTCTTCCTAACGTCCAGTCCGAATCGACCCATCTCTAGTTTTAATCCACTCCCTCTAGTCCTACCATTACCCGACATCCTAAAAAGTCCCTCACCAGCTTTCCTGTAGGCCCCCTTAAGATACTGGTAGGCGACGAGAAGGTCTCCCCGGAGCCTTCTCTTCTCCAGGCTGAACAACCCCAACTCCCTCAGCCTGTCCTCATAGGAGAGGTGCTCCAGCCCTCTGATCATCCTCGTGGCCCTTCTCTGGCCACGTTCCAGCACGTCCATATCTCTCTTGTAGGGGGCTCCAGAACTGGACGCATCCTCTTTCTGGAACAGGACTAACCGGATCATAGGCGTTGTTCTGCAGGGTGCCTCGTCGCTAGTGCGGATGTTAAAACAGAGGTGAGGACGTATTGATGGCAGCACCTTCAGAGCATGCCCTGGGGCTACTTACCTGACTGCGCTGTCCTGGTAACTAGTACGTATCTGGAATGAGTAACTAGTAGCTCACACTCGCCTGGTAACCAGTCACCGTCCCGCGGGCATCCCTATGCCTGGGCGTCAGAACCCCTTGTGCTGCTGTGGGTGCGTGTACCCCACCCCACTGCTGCTATTCTTCTGAGCCTCCGGCTCGTGTGTAATATTCTGCTCTGCCTCTGTATTAATGATTCATCCTAACCTTTATGTCATCAGGAAGTTTCATTAGAGTGCGGTTATTTTCGTGCACGTAATTAGAATATTAAATAGATGAATCCCTGAGGAATCCCTCTTGTATCCTCCAGCCTGCAGGTTGTCTTTCAGCAGAACCCATTTTCTCCTCACTTTTACGGCGATACAGAGCCACAAATCAGGACCCTGCGGTGCTGGCTGACCTGTGCTGACAGCCGCTTGAGGGACCAAACCCAAACGCGGGGTTTATCTCCTGTAGCCTGTTACTGCATGCTGCCTGGGGCAGATTCCTCGGTGGTGCATTCTCTGACAACCATCTAACGACCCCATGTTCTGGCTTGAAGATTTCACGCTTCTGTCTCATGGTCACAAGCCGACAATCCATCCTTTCAGCTCCTCGCACGCTTGTTTCCCTTATCGCTCTCTTTGTTGTGTCCCTGGCGGTGGTTATCACGTCAGGCGAACCAAAACGCCGTTATCCTTTGGATGCGGTGTTTAAGCGGTTGCTTCGAGTTGTGTCTCCCTTTGTCTAGTCTGGCCCCAGAAGCTGCACGCTTTGGGGGTTTTTTCTGGTCCGTGAAAGGGGAGCAGGGCTCATGCAGGATTACAGAGGTTCTTCTTTGTTGTCAGTATCTGTCACGCATTTAGACAGAGCTATGCTTCACGTCCAACTTTCTTACAAGTCGCATGCCCTTGCCTGCTTAGACGCTCATGTGCAAACTTGTTATTATACTGTCTTTTTAGCTTCGTGCTCTTATTACCAAGGAGGAATGTCATCAGTGATTTTAAAAGCTGGATCTGTTGGCAGACCCATTAGTTCTGGTTCTTATCCCATAGCTCCTCAATTGGGCGGCTTCCATCATCGTAGTACCTGTATCCTGCCCAAAGCCATACTTCTCTCTCCGTAGGAGCAGTTCTGCCGGTGTGGAGAGAGGAGGAGTTTGATGTTGGGAAGCAAGATGTCAGAGATGAGTGTTGTGCTACGATACAGTGATTATTGCAGCCTCCGGATTCGGTCCCTTACGCAGCTCGGTGGTGACACAGTGTCCTGTAGCAGCTGGGCTGGTTCCTGGCCACTTGTTCATGGGTAGCCCCAAATGACGAGAGACGCTTTGATCAGGCTGCGCCTTCATGGAGTGCTCGATGTGGAGCTGGAGCTGCAAGAGGTGTGCCTTCAGCAGCGAGCACCGGTTCCCCATACAGGATTCTGATGGTTTCCCGGGGAGATGGCTTTTCTCCCGAGTCTGAACGGCAGTGATGGGTATATTCTCCTTACACTGCTGCCATGGTGTAACCGTGCTGAAAGTCAGTTACGGATTGCCTTAGAATCACAGAACCATAGAATTGTCTCGGTTGGAAGGGACCTTTCGGATCATCGAGTCAACCATCGACCCAACACTGCCAAGGCCACCACTACCCCACGTCCCTCAGCACCACGTCTGCCCGGCTTTTCAATCCCTCCAGGGATGGCGACTCCACCACTGCCCTGGGCAGCCGCTTCCAATGCTTCACAACCCTTTCCGGGAGGAAATTGTTCCCAATATCCATCCTAAACCTCCCCTGGCACAACTTGAGGCCGTTTCCTCTTGTCCCATGGCCTGTTCCTTGGGAGAAGAGCCCGACCCCCCCTGGCTCCCCCCTCCTTTCAGGGAGCTGGAGAGAGCGAGAAGGTCTCCCCTCAGCCTCCTTTTCTCCAGGCTGAACACCCCCAGCTCCCTCAGCCGCTCCTCACCAGACTCCTGCTCCAGACCCCTCCCCAGCTCCGTTGCCCTTCTCTGGACACGCTCCAGCCCCTCAGTGTCTGTTTTGTGGTGAGGGGCCCAAACCTGGGCACAGCCCTCGAGGTGGGGCCTCCCCAGTGCCCAGTGCAGGGGGACGGTCACTGCCCCAGCCCTGCTGGCCACACGAGTGCTGGCACAGGCCAGGATGCTGGTGGCCTCCTTGGCCACCTGGGCACACTGCTGGCTCGTACTCAGCCACTGTCGACCAACCCCCCCAGGTCCTTTTCCGCCAGGCAGCTCTCCAGCTGCTCTCCCCCAAAACTGTAGTGTTCCTGGGGTTGGTGTGACCCAAAAGGCCAGTACCAGAGGCCGTCGGACCTCTGGTAGGACAGATCTGCCTTCTCAGCCTGGGGGAGCTTTTCTAGCGGTTTATTTAGTCGCCTGGGAATGGTGTGGAGCAGGGAAATCCCGGGCCCTCCCCGCAGAGAGCATCTGCAGTGGTTGGTCTGGATGCTCCCAGAATCGGGAGGTTTTGCCCCGAGGCGGCGCAGACCCCCGGCAGCAGCGTTGCTCACCGGGGACAGCTTTCAGGCCGTTAGCCACGCCGATGAGCTAATGGGGAAAAAAGCGCCAACTGAGAAGCCTGAAAGCAAAACCGGGGTGATTTTGAAAGATAACACTTGCTTTTAGCCTTTGTAATACAAGTCGGCGGGGGAACGGGATGGGAGTGGGAAATGCCGGAGTCCTGGGAAGCGCTGGAGCAAGGGCGGGGGGCGACGCTGGGTCGGGGGGAGGAATCTGGTCCATATTGAGCACAGTTACGGGTCCCACATGAGGCCCCGCTGGAAGGGGGGGGGCGGCAGCACATGCCCCAGAACTGTGGAAATGGCGGATGAAAGCAAAAATGTCAGGCTTTGAAAGGAGCTCGGAAAAAGGAGGCATTCTGTGTGGTAACCGAGATTTTATTGTTTCCTGATCCCTGCTCTGTGTCCCGCAGCTGGGGGGATAGAGAGAAATGAAAACAAACAGCAGTTTGGGAATGGGGGAGTTCAAACAGCCCTCTCAGCGGAGCCGGGGACGGAGCAGACCTGTTCTGGGGGGGTCTCGGGGCGATGCGGGGCTCCTCGGCAGCAGCAGGCTTGCTTTATTTTTTTTAAGAAAAAGCCAAATGATAACATGAAACGATAGCAAAGCATTGGGAGGGCATCCTCAGGATGGTAATTGCCATGAAAAGGGCCGGAGCTGCCAATAGAACCATGGAATCACAGAATGGTTTGGGTGGGAAGGGACCTTAAAAGATCAACTCATTCTACCCCCCCTGCCCTGGGCAGGGACACCTCCCACCAGCCCAGGTTGCTCCAAGCCCCATCCAACCTGGCCTTGAACCCCTCCAGGGATGGGGCAGCCACAGCTTCTCTGGGCAACCTGGGCCAGGGGCTCACCACCCTCACACCAAAGAAGTTCTTCACAAGATCTCATCTAAATCCACCCTCTTTTAGTTTTAAGGCATCACCCCTCATCCCATGGCTGCCCTCCCTGCTCCAGAGTCCCTCTCCAGCTTTCCTGGAGCCCCTTGAGGGACTGGCAGGGGCTGGAAGGTCTCCGCGGAGCCTTCTCTTCTCCAGGCTGAACCCCCCCAGCTCTCTCCAATACTAATCGCATCTTCTGCTTTGTTATACCAATAAAAGAAGGATTGAGTTGCTCGGTGGTAACCGCTGGAGAACATGGATTCTCTTAAATCTAACAAATGGAAAAGTCAAGTGGAGCTTTCTCTTCTTTCTTCCCCTTTTCTCTATTGTAATCCGGGGAGAATTGTCCTCATCGCTCTCCTCCTTTATAAGACTGTGTGTTTAATTCCACGGGGAGCGTGCGCGGCTCTGCAGGGAGGCATCTCCCCGCTCCCATGGGTGAAGGCTTTGAAAACACCTCCCGTAGCGGAGCTGGGTAACATCGCTGTCCCGAAGTCATGGCTTATCTGCACGTTAGGATTGAAGCTGAAAAAGCAAATTGTGAAAAGAGCTGACTCATACGAGACGGTTGCCAGAAGAGCCGTGGAAACAACGCTGGGCCTCGGCATCTCCCGGTTTGGCAGGAGGATGCGCCGAGCCGCAGGGAGAGCCGTGATCAGGATGGAGATGATTGCCACGGAGCCCTTGGGACGGGACACAGGGACTCTGCTGAAGCGGTTTTAATTTGGCACTAACGATGGCAGCCGCGTTGCAGCCCCGCAGGCTCTGTCTCCGCCGAGAGAGGGTTTCTCCAGCCTGTCCGCAGCCCCCAGCCTGGTGCATGGCTCACACCTGCAGCGAGAGCTGGACCTGTGGCTACCGTCTTCCCAAGCAAGCGAGCTTTAATTCACAGCGTGATTTAAAACCAAAGGCTGCTCTGGGCGCAGTCCTGCCCCCCCAGCACGCTCAGCTTCCCCGGCAGATTGCCTGTCTCACAGCCCCCGCAGTATTGCTGGGTGGTTTCGTGTATCTAATCTAATTATGTGATTTTGAACAATTAAATGCAAACCTTTCAGTGCAACAGGCAACGTGCTGTTGAATAATGCCATTGCCTCTGCCCAGCCCCTGCGCTTCACCGCTGGGTTGGGCAGTAGTATCACTGGGACGGTGTCGCCAAAAAGCCCAGCACCGGTGGGGAACCAGCATGGAGCAGCCTGGGTCCAGAGGCTGTGATGGGGTGTTTGTGATCCATTCGCCCACAGCAGCACTCGCGGTATAAATCCCAGACTGGCGGGGGTTGGCAGGGACCCCTGGAGATCATCCCGTCCAACCCCCTGCCAGAGCAGGGTCACCCACAGCAGGGGGCACAGGAACGCGTCCAGGCGGGGTTGGAATGTCTCCAGAGACGGAGACTCCCCCACCTCTCTGGGCAGCCTGTGCCAGGGCTCTGCCACCCTCACAGGAAAGAAGTTCCTCCTCATGTTTAGGTGGAACTTCCTATGCTCAAGTTTGTGCCCGTTACCTCTTGTCCTGTTGCTGGGCACCACTGAGAAGAGCCTGGCCCCATCCTCCTGACACCCACCCTTGAAGTATTTACAAGCGTTGACGAGATCCCACCTCAGCTGTCTTTTTTCCAGACTGAAGAGACCCAAATCCCTCAGCCTTTCTTTGTAAGAGAGATGCTCCAGCCCCTCAGCATCTTGGCAGCCCTTTGCTGTCCCCTCTCCAGCAGTTCCCTGTCCTTCTTGAACCGGGGAGCCCAGAACTGGACCCAGTGCTCCAGCTGTGGCCTCCCCAGGGCAGAGCAGAGGGGGAGGATGACCTCCCTCCACCTGCTGGCCACACTCTTCTTGATGCCCCCCAGGATGCCATTGGCCTTCTTGGCCACAAGGGCACATTGCTGGCTCATGGTCATCCTGTTGTCCCCCAGGACTCCCAGGTCCCTCTCTGCAGAGCTGCTCCCCAGCAGGGCAGCCCCAACCTGGACTGGTGCACGGGGTTATTCCTCCCCAGGTGCAGCACCCTACACGTGCCCTTGGTGAACTTCGTTGGGTCCCTCTCCGCCCAACCCTCCGGCCTGTCCAGGTCTGGCTGGACGGTGGCACGGCCTTCTGGTGTGTCACCCACTCCTCCCGGCTTTGTGTCATCAGCAAACTTGCTGAGGGTGCACTCTGTCCCCTCAGCCAGGTTGTTGATGAATATGTTGAAAAATATACTATATATATATATATATCTCTCTCAATATATTATAAATATATATGTTTATTTTATATAGATAGGTGCCAGCAAGATCCCCTGTCCATGCAGAGCTCTTTTCGGAGTGATACTGGGAGGACCGGGGAGACCGGGGGGTGCAGGCATCGCGCCTCTCTCCCTCCGTTGCCATGAAAACAGCCCTGCGTTAGGTTTTAGTCAGGGGATTTTATTAACGCTTCAGAAAGGTTATTAGCCTACCCGACTAATAAGCCTTTTATGTATTCCTTGGCGTGATTGTTCTTGGAGAAGGGCGGCAGGCAGCGTGAGGCCTGCTGGAGCCGATAGCCCTGCCTGGTGTGCCACGGAGGACAGTAAAATTCAATTTTCCTACAAGAATAAGGTCAACAGGACCAACGGCGGAGCTGGGGGGGGGCGGGGAGCTGATTTAGTGACCTTATTTTCTGTTTTAAATATTTTCCTCAAAGAGTATTTGCGGCGAGGGGGTTGAATTATTTTTAGCACACACTTCGATCGAGCTGGAATTATTCAGGCAGCAACAGCAATAGGTTCATTTGCAGCACTGCAAGGATTTTTCTCCTCCGTTTCTGGTTAACATAAAGAATTTTAAAATTACTAGTAAAATGGGAAACGGCAAATGGCGATACAGACCCAAACTCTGGAGAAATGCCTTGCGGGGAGATTGCAGCCCGGCTGACGGCAGTGGTGATACTCAACGCAGAGCAGGGACGAGGGGACGGCTCCCATGGCGTCCCCGGAAAATAGGATTTTTGGTGCCTGCGAGCTGCATCGTGGCTTCCCCACCTACCCCATTCCTCTGCCGCAAGGACAAGACCCAACGGTCTTACACCAAACCGGCTTAACAGCATTCCAATTTTTATCACAGGTTACAGCAATTCAAACAGATGTGTACGAGGAAAAAGGCAGAACCGTGAACATCCCCTTTGGGTCTCCTTTGCAGACCTTCCCAGAGCAAACTCCTCCTCTCGGAGCGCCGGAGCAGCGTAGGCTAGATGAGCTTCATGCAAAGCAGTTATAAATTTGGTTGGGAAAGTTTTCTCCCATATCAGTTGTCAAGGGTTTTCTGTTAAAACAGCGAGATGTGTAAATTGAAATTCCTCTATAGTTCATTATTTCTGTCCTGAATTAATTACTGTTCAGCCTTCCTGCAAGGGACTTAGGTTTGCTCTTGGCATCAGGCAGGAGGAGATTGCTGGGGCTTTTGAGAAGGGGATGAGAATTCAGAATTATCCTAAAAAAATTCAGGGATATTTGGAGGGAAAAAAAAATATTGGATTCCCAGTTTGTCGGCAGGAACGTGTGCAGCATGTATTGCGGAAAATCAGCTGAGCAAAAATGAAATACAAAGGCTGGAAGGACAGCCATGCTGCAGAGAGCACCCGGGGCCATGGTGAATCACAAAGCAAACATGAGTCAATGCTCTCATGGTATTACAAAGAGGAAAAAAAAAAAAAAAAAGCCTAGAGATGGCTTTGGGATTCACTGGACCCACAAACCAGCCCCCTACTCCACCGCCCCTCGCTGTGGTCCCACCTGAAACGGGAGGTCCACCTCTGGGCTCCAGCTCTCCAAACAGATGCGGCAAGTCCCGAGGAGGTGGGTGAGGAAGCTCGTCTTGGCTGAACCGCTGGCCCACCCGAGCGGGCTGAAGGATCGGAGTGGTTCACCTGGAGAAGAGAGGACGGAGAGCGGGTTTAGAAGGCGTCAGACCCAGAAAAGATAGCTGCCCAGAGTGGGGAGGAGCTGCTGTCCTTGCCCCGCGGGGCTGGGCCATGCCGCGGGCTCCACTTGCTGAAAATTTCATTTAGGAACTTCATTGAGCTTCCGGGAAAATCTGGATGAAGAGGTTTTTAAGAGCATGTCGGATAAACATCTGTCAGGAGGGGATTATGAAGAGTGGACCCAGCTGTGGTGCACAGGGGTGGATGAGGTGTTTTCTTACAGCTGCGTTTTCCTATAATTCTCTTCAATCCCGTGGCAGCAAGTAACGGCCTTTCCCTGCACCTGACCTTTGTAAACAGCATTTTCCATAACTCTTGGCTGCAGAAAAAGTGCCTGAAATGACACTAAACACAAGTTATTTTTGTTACTTCAGTGGCAATAGTTGCCAAGTTTTCTGTAGCTCTCCAGCATGTTGGGTCTATGATGGACTCTCATGGAAGAGGAGCTCCATGACCACATTGGGGATGTCATAGAATCAGAATGGTTTGGGTTGGAAGGGACCTTAAAGATCATCTCATTCCATCCCCCTGCCCTGGGCAGGGTCCCACCAGACCAGGCTGCTCAAAGCCTCATCCAGCCTGGCCTTGAACCCCTCCAGGGATGGGGCAGCCACAGCCTCCCTGGACAGGAGTCCATGCACACAAAGGGCTCGCTCTTGCTCCAGCGGTGGGGACAGGCAAGACATTGAAGTGTGCATGAAAACTGCAAAAAAAAATGGGGAAATTGATGCCAGCAAGTGGCCAGGGTGGAAGAGGAGGAGCACAGCACGTGGCTGCAGCAGGAGAGCGAGGCAGGACAAGGGCAACATGTTGCTCTGAAGACCAAACCCAACCCATCTTCGATGCGATGTGCCCTTTGGTGGTGCGTTTTTTGACAGTCATCTTTTGCGTAATCTGTGCAGAGTGCCCTTTGCTGCTGCTGCCCACTGCTCCATCTGTTCATCAAAGTCACACCTTAGTAAATCAGATGCCTTACGAAGAATATTATTTCTCCATAAATTATCCTCATCAGTAAAACCCATAATCATCTCAAGGAAGGAAATCGGCTGTTCCTTGGCAAGGCCTGTTTTCAGCAAAACCAACTTGTCCAACGTCCTCTATGTTTCTGTCATTTACTCCCCATCGTTATAAACTTGTGGGTTCGTTGGTTTGTTTGAATGGTCGCTGGCCAAGGATCGCTGTCTGCCCAACCTGCCTGTGGTACTCCGTTATATTCTGTGTAGTAAAATATTTGCACTCTTCAGGACTCATAAATTTCCCCAATATTTCAAGATGTTTTTAAACAAGATTAGCCTCAGCGCAAGGAGCGTTTCGGCTTGTTGTTTTCAGGCTCCTCAGTGCTATTTATTGAGTTGGCTCAGACCCAAAATGAGCAGAGGAATGCAAGGGCACTGCGGCTTTTGGGTTGTGTATACGCGTAAAATTGTAAACACAGATGATGTAGGCTTGATGGATGACCTATACCTCCATGGAAAGAATAACTTGATTCCCTACTTGATGTTTTTTTGGTGAAATATGCAGGAAGCATGTTTTTCCTTCCCAGCTACATATTTTGTGGTCACGGTACATGCGGTAACGTCAGCGGAGGTTACTCTGCCCATTCGAGCTGGGTGGTGTCAATGTTGTTGGAAAACATGGGGATATAGAGGGCCTGAGGGGCTGAACAAGAAGAGAAAGCCACAGGCAGCGTCGGCTCCAGGGGCTCGTTCTGGGGTCCTCCCCCATCCCTCGACATGGGGAGAACACCTGGGCGAGGAGAGAGAGGCTTTTGTTTCCGAGGAAGCCCCTGCAGCATGGAGAAGAGCTCCAGTTCCTTATGGCGAGCATTATAAAAGGTCTTCAGCTTGAGCCCCATGGTACTTGACGCGAGGAAGCCGAGCTCGAGAGCCATTTCTGCATTCTTGAGTGAAGAGAAAGGAAAGCACGGCAGATGTGAATTAGCCGTCGAGTGTGCATGATATGCAGATGAAAAACCCATTGCCATTTCACTTTCTAATGAAGACCCCTGCTTTCTCTTGGATGCCGTCTGACATCCTCTGGCTTGCTTTGTCTCCTACAGCAAGGATGCGGAACGAGAAAGGAGAGTTGTAGACCATGTGTTCATATTCTCTCATATTTTTGTTCTGTTTCTGCCGTATTTTCTGGAGTTAGTTATTTAGGGCGTGATGAGATGTTTACTTGTCTAGATCACTTATCTAAAAACCGTTAGCTTTTTGTTTTTCTGTGCATACGAGATCCCTTTTATTTTAATCTATTCATAGGAATATGCTACACAGTAAAACGCATTAAAATCGATGTGTATTTCCTGCAAAGCAAAATTTCTTAGTTTCTCAGTAAACATCTGTAGATCGTAGAGATGTAGGGCCTTCTGGGGGTCTTTAGCTCAACTTTCTGCTTGAGGCAGGACTGCTGCTGGCACTAGGTCAACTTAGTTCTGGCGTTGTGTGGGCACGCTTTGAAAACCTCTAAGGGTGGAGATCCTTTACCTCTCTGTTGACCGCCTTGTGAAGAAACCTTTCCTAATGTCCGTGTCCTACAAAACCCTCTGGTCGGGGTAACATACGAGCTGCTTGTGTTCAGCCTGGAGGAGAGGAGGCAAAAGGGAAATCCAGCTGTAATCTTCTGTCTCCTCATGGATGACCGAGGAGAGAGCAAAGCCAGGGCCTTCCCAGAGGTGCATGGAGAAAGCAAGAGGCGATGGTCACACGTTGGCTGGGGAATTCCAACTGGATTTGGGGAAGAAATTCCCAGGAGAGTGGTTAAACTCTGGAGCAGGCTGCCCAGAGGGTGCTGGGACCTCCCTTTGGGGGGATTTTCAAAGGTTGGCTGAGGAAGACCCTGAAGAACACCCTGAGCAACACTTTGAGGTTGACCTTGCTCAGTAGAGGAGATTGGACTGGGCACCCTCTGAGGCTTCTTCCGACCCGAATTTTTCAATGCTTCTTTCATCCCGTTCTCCTTTAAAACTCTCCTCTGTCGTGGGGGTTGTAGGAAATTTGACAGCAGGTCACCAGAGAGGTGGGGGACCTCCAGTTAAGCTGCTGGGGCGAGGGAGGTGATGGTGCAGCAGCATGTTGTCTACCTGCTAAAAGCTATTGCGGTCACTGCTTCCTGGACCTCCGTTGAACTGGTTCTAATGCACAGACCAGCGCTCTGGCACTTTTCTTCAGGAAATATTAAGGGGTTTTTAGGTTAGACCTCAGAACTCTTGTATACGAGACTTGATAAGCTGGGGCCAATAAATCGAAGTCAGCTCCCAAACATTTCAGGAGCTGGGTCAGAGGTTTCCTTTGCTGTTTTTCTAAATCGAAATCCATCTTCTGTGTCCTCCCTGGTGCAGTTTCCAGGAAGAATGTGCAACGAGCCAATAATTCCTAGGATTTTCTAAGGCTGCAACTCCAACAGAGTCAGGGAGGAGTTTACAAACCTTTTCAAATCTGCCTCTGCTCTGTTTACAAATGACATCCCGGAATTCCCCGTGCCATGAGCTCTGTGGCGGTGGCCCTGGGGAGACCGGTCTCTTTACCAGGCAGAGCTGCAGAAGTGCTGGCCTGACCTGGGGAAGGAGAGATGGAAACAGCAGCCCCAGCGCCGGCTCCCTTCAGCAGCTTCAGAACCCGCAGGAAAAGCCTCAACTCCAATGTTTGTTGGACATTGCATCATTCCTTCCATCACTCCCTTTGCCCTCAGCCGTTGGAGAATCACAGAATCCCAGACTGGCAGGGGTTGGCAGCCACCTCTGGAGATCACCCCGTCCAACCCCCTGCCAGAGCGGGGTCACCCAGAGCAGGGGGCACAGGAACGCGTCCAGGCGGGGTTGGAATGTCTCCAGAGACGGAGACTCCCCCACCTCTCTGGGCAGCCTGTGCCGGGGCTCTGCCACCCTCACGGGAAAGAAGTTCCTCCTCATGTTGAGATGGAACTTCCTACGGTCAAGTTTGTGCCCGTTGCCCCTTGTCCTGTCCCCGGGCACCACTGAGAAGAGTCTGGCCCCATCCTCTTGCCCCCCGCCCTTTAGCTCTTGCTGAGCATTGATGCGATCCCCTCTCAGCCTGCTCTTCTCCAGGCGGAACAGCCCCAGGGCTCTCGGCCTTTCCTCAGCACAGAGATGCTCCAGCCCCTTGAAGGAAGGTTGCGAGAGTGATTTATTGACCCCCCTTGGCGATGCCGTCTGGTTTAGCCTTCGGAGCCATCCCTGAGCATGCCCATGGACCCGTGCTGCCTCCGGGCTGTCCCATGTCTGCAGAGGGACAGTTACGCCTGCCGTGTCCTCCCACGGCTTCCTCTGCCCCGGGGCCAAGCCCCATCACCGCGCCGTGGCACCCGTGGGTGGGCTGGTGGCTGCTGTGGCCAGGCACCGGGCGCTGCGCTGCTCCCTCTGCCCCAGCCACAGGTTCTGCCTTGCTTTCTCAGTCCATAACGTGCTTTCGAGGACAGGGCTGGTTTCATGCTGGGCATCGTGAGCCCAGCTGTTGGTGAGGCTCATTGTCACCATCAGTGTCTTGGTTTCAACGTGTGTCCTCAAACGTCCTCCTTCGGGTCCGCCCCGGGGTTCCTTGGGGCTGCAGGTGCCTTTGGGGTCCCACAGGCTGCCTGGGAGCCGTGGGCCAAGGGCTGGTGCAAACACTGTTAACGGTTTGGAAACGCCAGCTCATACCTTCTGATTTCTGCTTTCTGCGTGTGCGTGCATCACAATGAGAGGGCACACACCATTTTTCCACAGGGCTCATCATTCGGTGCAGAGGGAAAACACAAGCGTGTTAATACTACATGAGCTATACACAGTAGCAGAAGAGAGATCAGTATGAGATCTCAGGCTGGAGAAGCGAAGGCTCCGCGGAGACCTTCCAGCCCCTGCCAGTCCCTCAAGGGGCTCCAGGAAAGCTGGGGAGGGACTCTGGAGCAGGGAGGGCAGCCATGGGACGAGGGGGAAGGGTTTTACACTGCAAGAGGGGAGATTTGGATGAGATCTGGGGAAGAACTTCTTTGGTGTGAGGGGGGTGAGCCCCTGGCCCAGGTTGCCCCGAGAAGCTGTGGCTGCCCCATCCCTGGAGGGGTTCAAGGCCAGGTTGGACGGGGCTTGGAGCAACCTGGGCTGGTGGGAGGTGTCCCTGCCCAGGGCAGAGGGTGGGACTGGGTGGCCTTTAAGGTCCCTTCCCACCCAAACCACTCTGTGATTCTATGTAAAATAGCTAGTTTAGTTTAGTTTAGTTTATTCATTTCACTTTCCTTTCCTCTCCTCTCCTCTCCTCTCCTTCCCTTCCCTTCCTGAATTAGACAAAACCAGATATTACCAGGTGCTCAAGAACCCCGTGCAGCCCTGAGCCTGGGAAGCACCCTCCCGTCTCCTGCGGGTGTTTGTTTATGAGGACGCTCGCGCTGGCAGTACATCTACCCGCTGGAGACAACAGTATTTTACCTGCAGAGCGTGTTCAGAAAGTCTTGCCCAAAGGGGGTGCAGCGTTGAACACCCCCCGCGCACCCTGGGGTTGCTGCTGTGGTTGAATCGACATTTACTGGCTTGGAATTTGGCAAATGCATCATTGAGACTTTGCTCTTGACTCAGTCTTTCTTCCTTTCCTTCCCAAAGCTTCTGTCCATCGCGCCCATGGTGTTGGTGCTCCTTCTGGGGTTTGGGTTCGGGAGCGGTGGTTGCTACCGTTCACCACACCTTTGGTGCCTGGTTTCCATCGGGAAAGGTCCGTCAGGGCTCAGCCCATGTCAGGTTCTGTCCTGAGCAGAACGGAGTCATCCTTCCCAGCGGGATTCAGCTCTTCATCCAGGCCGGGCAGCCCAGAGAGGCTCGGGCAGGTCTCCGGGCCCCTTCTAGACCTGCTCAGGTGTCCTCTCCACTCATGAGAGATATGGCCACCTGATGGGGACCATGGCCATGGAGAGATGTCCCAAGAAATCGTCCATAAGGAGATCGGGTTCTTTCTTTCCTCCTAGAGACAAAATCCTGGGGGGCCTTGTCCCTCCCCCGGCAGTGCTGCCATCCTGTGGCAGATGCTGCACAGAAGGTTTGGTGTCGAGGTTGGCCGGGAGCTGCTTATTCATTCCTCTCCCAGACCAGGAGTGAGAGGTGCGTCTCTCCTCGCCCAGGAACTCCATCCCAGGTCGACCCATGAGTTTTTCTTGCTTTTTTGCTTTTCCACTCTCTTCCCCCATCCCACTGGTGGGGAGCGCACCAGCGGCTGGTGGGTGCCCGGTTGCTGGCTCCACCAGTGGAGCTTCTGGAGCTCATGGGATCCCAGTGCAGCTCCTGCAGCCTGTGGGGTCCCAGTGGCATCCCAGTAGGTCTCCTGGAGCCCATGGGGTCCCAGTGGGGTTCCTGGAGCCTGTGGGGTCCCAGTGGGGTCCCAGTGTGGCTGTGGCAGCCCCGGCAGCCCGGGCACGGCAGCCCTGCGGTGCTGAGCCGCGGCGTTCCCAGCGTTCAGGGTTTTTCGAGAAGGTGATTTTCAAGCCTTCACTGAACCGAAAACTTTCAGATCCTCCTCCTGGCGCCGAGCGCGGCGGGGTGCGGCACTGGGGCTGGCCGAGCGTGGCAGCGCGAGCATGGAGGGGGCAGCCCAGCGCCCGCTCCCTGTCGCGATACGTCATCCGCGTGTGCGCTCACCAGCGGTTCTCACAATCACGATGGTTTCCAGGAACCACGTGTCGCACGGGAGAGGGACATCCCCAGCCCTCCTGCGCCCGTGGTGGCAGGATGCAAATCGGCGCGGCCCATCTGCCTGCCCAGCCGTTCGAGAAAATTTAAAAAAAAAATAAAATTCAAGCACTCGGGCACTTACTCTAAGAATATAAATGCAGATGGCGTGTCTCAGAGATAAATGACGGTGAAAAAAAAGGTTTCCCTTCCCACAGGGCTGGGTCTGTGGGTGCGGGAGGGTGTCAGGGTGCTCCCCCCGCCCCGGTGCTGCGTTTCGGGGGCTCAGGGTCTCCCCGTGCTCCAAGGAGCGAGAACATCTGCAAACCCCAACCTGGGCCAGATGTGGAGGTGGTGGGATGGGTGGAGTTTGCCGCGTGGGGTAAAATCTGTCCCCTCGCGGTTCGGGCAAATGTGGTTTTGGGGAGAGGAGGTGGGCAGTGACGTCCCGCTCCGGCAACCCAACTCTTCTTTTTCCAAATACCAAAACCTCTAGGCGGCTTTTCACGTGCAGGCTCCCAGGGAGGTAGCGCTCCGGTGGATAACAGGAACACGTGCCCAGGCCCTGCAACCTGGGGACCAAGCTCCAAAACAGAAACTATTCCCCACCCTCCCCTGGCTCCCCCTGGGGAAAGGGGAGCTCTGCCTCCGGCGTGGGTGTCCGCACAGGGTTTTCTCCCCGTTGCAGCTCACACCCAGGCTGGTTTTTCTCCTCGGAGCGGCCGCTGAGGCTGATGCCTGGTCTGGGGGGAGGCGAGGGAACGAGCCGGTTTCCCCGAGCACAGCCAATTTCACGGTGCCAGGGCCCACGTGCCGGGCTGGCAGCGCCGAGCGATGGGCAAGCGTCTTCTGCCACAACTGTATGCAAATTCAGGCACTCCTGCCGGCTTCTGTGCAGTTTCGGGTTGTTTTTTTAAGGTTTTCTTTGAGGTTTCGGTGCAGGGAGGGGAAGTTGCTGGTGTTGCATGTGCCTTTTCGAATGATTTTGCCCTCGAAAGATGTCATTTCCCCCCTGCAGCCCTGTCCCCTGCAGCCACCCCTGTCACGAGAACGTTTTACTCACTTCTTTAAATCCCCCTATTATTAATACAGTTTCAGAATGACAATTTCACACATGACTGGGTTTTCACGTTAATAAGAATATCAGCTTGGGGCTGGCAGGGATTAGCCGGAGCTGGGGATGCCCCCGTAGTGTCCCAGGCAGTGTCCCTGTTCCTGGCAGGGGGGCCCGTGGGATGCAGGACCTTGCAGCAGGGCAGCGCTCGATGGCAGGGACGCTGCGGCAGCGTGAGGACCGTCTGCAGGGCCGCGGGATGCTGGCGGTGTCACCGGCTGTGCGGGATGCTGGTGGTGTCACTGCCTGCACGGGATGCTGACGGTGTCACCGGCTGTGCGGGATGCTGGTGGTGTCACCGGCTGTGCGGGATGCTGGTGGTGTCACCGGCTGTGCGGGATGCTGGTGGTGTCACTGCCTGCATGGGATGCTGGTGGTGTCACTGCCTGCACGGGATGCTGGTGGTGTCATCGGCGGTGTCACCACGCAGCATCACCGCTGCGCCGGCTGGGTTGCCCCGGTAACTGATGCACGTCAAAGGGAGCAAACGATGAACAGGCTTAAACAAAAGGCGATAAATCGAACGGCACAAACAAGCCAGGTATTTGCTCAGAGGGGCCGTACGGTTTTAATGCCCTTGGTGTGTAATTATTTATGAGCAGCTTTCCTTTAATCAACGGCAGCATGGGGACCGTGCTTAAATATAAATACAGTCACAGATCGTAAACCCTTGTGAGCAAAGCTGGGCAAAACCGTTCGCTAACAAGTTTGCAGTTGAGCAAGAGGGTTCAGAGGTTGTTGAAAGCCAGGAGTGGCTGCGGAGAATAACCAGGTTGTTGAGAATAAAGCGGCGCTGCGCCACTCAAAGCCGATGCTGCGGGGAAGGGGGATCTCTTTGGAGGGTGGATGCTGGGAGCCAGCGGTCCCCGAGGACGAGGGGCCCGGCCGGGCTGCGCAGCCTGGCTGCGAGTGGCCGGAGGAGGGGGACGGGGACCTGAGCTCCCTGCGAGCGTCCTTCACTCCCCGGCGATGTGCGTCACTCCATGGACACCACCTCGCTCCCTCTCCCGCTGGCACCAGGCGTCCGGTCCTTAAGTGAGATGGTTCTTTTGGAAACACGGAGCCGATAAGTGCCTGTTGGTAGTCTCCTATATTGATCTCCTCCTCATACCTTCGTCAGTCCTTCTCCTTTCCCTCAGGTTGTGCTCCAGAGCTTTGCTGGGGCAGCATCTTCTTTGAAGCCAGCGAGTTTTGCCCGAGTGAATTTTACAAAAGTTTCCTCTGAGCCTTCAAAGGGCAGGGAAAAAATTATTCTGTGTTTGTTTGTGATGTGCTATGAAATTCAGCAGACTTTGAGTACACAGGCAGCAGCTGAAAGGCCCTTGGGACCATCCCTCGCTGTCCGTGGAGAGCTGTAGGGCAGCGGCAGAAGCCTTCTGGAGGAAGGACCAGGACGCCCACGGTGCAGAGCTGCTGGCGAGGCTCTTGGAGCCGCGTGGCAGAGACGGGGTGGGTTGGGCTGGAAGGAAGTGTAAAATAACAAAAAAGCTTTTAAAAATCACTATTTTAGCAATAAATACAAATATATAAAATATATAAAAAATATATAAAGATATATGAAATATATAAAACTAAAATCAAGAAAGGGGATGGAGGTTCAGCAGGGCCTCGGTGGCAGTGTGGAGCTCTGGGGTTCTCCTCAGCGCAGCCGGCGGGGAGGACGAGCGGACGCCGAGCGGTTGAGGGTCCTTCTGGAGGAGACGGCTGGGAAGGTCACTCCCAGCCTTCCTGGGGCTTTTCCAAGGCGGCGTTTGACCGGTGACGCGGTAAGCGTACGGTACGGGTCAGATCCTGCGCCGGAGGCAGTGTGGCTGTGGGTACCACAGCCCGAGGCGTGATGCTCTGTGCCCGGCGTGCCGCCACCGCCGGGTCCTCCCGCAACACCTCCCGATCATGCGTCACGTATTACTCAAATTGAGAGTGTTTTGGTGAAGCGTCTTTCCTCACGCTTGCTCTTTTTTTTTTTTTCCCAGAATTTTTTTTAGACTTTGACCCAAAAAAAAAAAAAAAAAATTTAAAACTTTGGAAACTGTGTGTCTCGTGTCTCCCATGCAGGCGCAGGCAGCAGGCTCGGCACACTCCTCGCCCACCCACGGGGCCGGCCGCCCCATGCCCATGCCCGTCAGATCCACCTCCGCCGGCTCCACCCCGACGCACGTCCCGCAGGACTCGCTGGCAGGAGACATGCAGGAAGCTTTCGCGCAAGGTGAATATCTCACAGAGCAGAGCCACGTGTGGTGGTAGTCCTGCCATCGTCACGTAAAAGAGGGGAGATCCGGACTAGATCTAAGGGTGAAGTCGTTCACGCTGAGGGTGGTGAGACCTGACCCAGGTTGCCCAGAGAGGCGGTGGCTGTTCCATCCCTGGAGACGTTCCAGGTCAGGTTGGACGGGGCTTGGAGCAACCTGGTCTCATTGAAGATGGCAGGGGGTTGGCCTACATGGCCTTTAAAGGTCCCTTCCCACCCAAAATATTCTATGACTTGATGACTCTACGTGCACCAGAAGCATACCTCGCCAATATTGAGACAGGAATTACGAACCCCTTTCCAGTGCTCTAAACCAAATAGTTTGAGGGCATGTTTTTAATGTTTGCAACCCAATGGAATTATTTCTGTGATGATGATCTGTCCTATGGGGAAGGGATCTTCCATCCCAGAAAGTTACGCCTGCAAGTAATTTTACAGTTAGACATTAAAAACTCATTTTACTTACAATTCTGGTGGTTGAACTGTGCAAGAGGAAGAAAACACTTTAATGACCAAAAGCAGGAAAACAAGCAGCCCTTTTATCCAGAGTATTTAGCTGAGAGCTACTCACCTCTCTGCTGGTTATGAGGCAGAAAGGAAGCCGAAATTGTGCAACGCAGCTCAAGGCTGTTCGTGATGGAGTGGTTGGCTGGCGTGAACATCTGCCGAATGGCTCGCTCGCCCTGCTGGAGACACAGACGGGCAGCAGCCCTGTGGGGAGACGGAGAAAAAAGTGCTGAACATGGGAAATGGAGAAAGAGGAGAGGAGAGGGGAGGAGAGGACAAGAGAGGAGAGGAGACAGATCTGTTCATTGGCTCTAACAGCCAGTCGTCAATTGTGGATAACCAGAGCAAACTCAACCAAAAAAGCCCTACACCAAATATTAAGTTACAATTTCCTTCAGTGACATCAAGACAGTACTCGTGCACGTAATAGGGGAGTACAGGATNGAGAGGAGAGGAGAGGAGAGGAGAGGAGAGGAGACCATAACAAAGAAGCAGAAGGACAGATAGAACAATGAACTTTTTCTTGCTCCAAGGGTCAGAGCTTCTTCTTTTGCACCTTTTCTATATGATACTCCCCTCCGCGTTGAAAAAATGCCACTTTGTGAGCTAAACTCGTTGCTGCCAGCTGCTCCGTCAGTAGACATGAGACGTGCGGGGTTATCAAGTAGCTTCAGGTGTATTCCTCTGTCCACCTCATCCTCCGGTTCTTTGGTGGAATCGGCATGGTTGGATCAAATGGGTAAGCTGTCCATTTGTGAATAATACGGCTTACGGCGTTTTGTAGAAAATCAGGGCAGCAGTTGACATACATATTTTTATTCCCCCACTTCTGTAGGTAGTGTGAGTTTATACTTAGCTGCTGTTGCTTTTTTTTTTTAAAAAAAAAGTTTTACAGTCACGCGTTTCAAAAAAGTCAAACTTCTCCATGTCAAAGGCATTGTCGGCTCAAGAAGGGCTCCAAACTATAAAGACAACCAGATGAAATGGAAACTTGTTCGGCTCAGTGGAGGCCACTGCCTCTTCCTCGGATACCGGAGAGGCTTGGCTGGCTGGCGATGCTGGAAGGCGGCAAGCAAAGACATGACTGTCAGTCTGATGTCAAGAAACTTGGCACGTATTTTTTTTACCTTCAGGGACCATCTCACTGCAGAGCAGGGGGAAATTATTTATTTATTCTTCAGTCCTGCCTGCTTCAACTCTGCTCACGGTGAAGGGAGCCGCTCCCAGTAGGAACAGCTGCTCATACTCTATTTCTCAGGAGCGGTGTCTCTCGGGTTTTATGCACTCTTTCCTTCTCTTTTGCTCGTTTTGGTTCATAACTCTTCATCTTTAGTACTCCAGAAGCATCCTGAGTGTAGAGCTGGGAGCAGGACCTGGCATGGCTGGTATCTCTCGGACAGGGAGGTTGTTTCTGAACATGATCCACATTTCCGGAGATGGGCATCCACTCGTATTTTATATTCGTCTTATTGACAATAAAAGAAAGAAGGACGCGAAGTCGGCCTCTCCCTGATGCACTGGCAAGGACTTCACCTGTTCGCGGGCAGAGACAACAGCCAGGCAGCAACTCTTCATACGGACCTCTTGGCTACCCATGGGAAATGCCAGCGGGTGTTGGACATCTCAGTGGGTGTTGGACATCTCAGGGCCTGTAGTGCCAGGGTGCTGCCGCCTCTCGTGCGTGTTGGCCCTTTGCAGTAAACGAGAGCCCTCGCCTTGTTGCAGAGGCCAGGTTGTTTATTTCTTTACAAGATGACAAATTGTATCATACGGAGTCACAAAACTGGAGGTGGTGTTTTCTCATCCTGGGTAGGGAAGATCGTGAATATTAGTGTCAAATACCTTTTTCAGATGGAGATCTCCTTTTCAAAACAAAGAAAACATGAAAATAAACTTCCCAGAACTAATGATGTATCTCAAAATCAAGCAGATTTTAAATAACAATTTGCATTTATCAGCTGCTCATCGGATATATCCTTCTAGAACGATCTTCCTCGACTAAATGAGCTGCTGCCAGAAGAAGGTGAGGAAAGAGGCTACAAAGCGGTAGCAGAGGAGCAGGAAGTGTCAGTGAATACTTTTAATTGGTATTTAATTCCTGGAGTGCTAGAGCAAGGACTGCCCGCCCGTAGCCCCAGCGTACTCAACAGAGGGAAAGTTCTCCAGAACTTCAGCTGGTGAACAGGTCAGGAGATGGAGGTCGTCCGACTGAAAACGCTGAGTATCTACAACTCGTATGGGAGAAGGATATGTCTTTTTCCGATCCCACCGGTAGGAACAAGCTCCTCATCTCTCTAAACACTTCCAGAAACGACAGCAGAAGCAGGCATTTCCAGGGAGGCAAGATGCCAAATACCAGAGGCACAACACTCCATCTGTTGCTGTGGGTGGTCCAGTCGCCTCCTCTTCATCTCTACAGCAAGTTTGATGGTACAGCCGAGAGCTCTCAACTGATGCCTTTGGCAGCTGCCTCTCCTTCCCCCCCCCTTTTACAGATTGCCTTTCTTTTTCCAGGCTGCGTAAAGTGGAACAGCAGCGCAATGAGTCCTACCAGTTACTGGGAAAATCTGCTCTATCTGCTTCATCATTTTCCCCTTTCCTTTCTTAATTAGGAAAGCACAAAGAGACGAAATGATCTCCTTTCTGCTGCTAGGAGTAATGAACACATGATTATAGTAGTACATTAACCATCCTACTGGATTTTTTTTTCGTTTTACAGTGTTGCTTTGGCATCCCAGTTTGCTCTCTATCCATCTGCTTTTTCCTTCGGAGATACAGGCAAAAGCCGTGACAAAGCAAACTCCTCTCCGCACGGTTTGCAATCACCAGAGCTGTCTTCCTCAAACTCCTGGCTTGGGGAGAAGCTGATGTAATTAATCAAGGGCTCATTCATGCCTGTTACCTGAATGGCTGGTTCATAAGGGGATAGTCTCCGTCAGGACCTGTTGGTATTGCCCAAAGTGAAAACTTGGGGTTTTTTCTAGGTTTTTAACACCTGACAGCATCTCAAATCTGTGTTGCAACGAACCAGGTGTTGTATAAAACCATTCAGGGCTGGGCTGGGGACTTGTGCAGCCGCCGCATCCCAACAGCTCGGTGCCGGTGGTGGTGGTGGCTCCCCAGAAGCAAAAAAATCTATAGGCAATGCCTGAAATACACTTATTTTATGGGTTTTTTTAACAAAAACATTTAAATTATTTTTGCTAACTTTTGCATATCAATCAATTTTAAAATGTCACGGTGGGAGAGAGGAGGAAAAGGGAGTGAAGATCTCGGTGCTGTTCCACCTCCTTCTGCCGTGACCTGGAGCGGGCAGAGATGCCAACGTCTGGTCTTTCCTCCTAGGGCACGAGTCTTCTGCGAGCTTCCCCGTCAGTGCAGGGAGGTCTAGAGAAGGAAACCTTTAAAGAATTGGATCTTTAAAGAGTTAATCTTGATCATATAGTCTTAAGATTAGATAAGTTTCCTCCATAGGTGATCTCTTGATCTTCCACTTGGCCAGGAGGAGGATGCAGTAATACGGCATTAGAATAAAACGCCAGATGGGATTCCGTTTGAAGTACTCAGATAGAGCGGCCGCCATCGAATTAGAAAACTAATGTTACGGTTGATCATCTCGAAAGAGAAGGAAGCAGTCCCTCAGGATTTCTCAGGTGCACGTACAATCCACCGCTGCCAACAGAAAGGTGGAGGTTCCTCTTGCAATAACCACGGAGATGGCTTATTCTTCTCTACTACTAGAAAAATTCTTGCAAGAAAAAAATGGCCAGCAGACTCCGTAATAAGTTTCCTGGAATGATCCTTCCGGAAAGGCAATCTGCACAATTAGTGCTATTTCATATTAATCATGCAAAATCAGGCAAATTCAAAGCAAGTGGAGAACACAGGAAACAGGATAAAATGTCTACGTTTTCACATAATAAAATAATTGAATGCCACCAGCCAGGAGGGCTTCGGGTGGCTTCTGCACGTACATGTCCAGACGAGCTCGTTAACGTTATTCATCTGTTTCACGGGGGAGACAGGCTGGAATTTTACAACCTTTCACTCCCCGAAGTAACGCCGGGATGAGCGGTGGCCATGCTTCACCGTCACGGGCAGTGACAGGACTCAGGATATCTAGAGACCTGGATAAAGTAGAGACCTCCATCGTGTCAGAGGTGCAGAGGAGACCCCCTAAGCCATGGGCCCCGGGCTTTTTGGCCAAAATCTGCATTTTTGCCTGGGAATCAGTCACGGTGCTGCCTCGGGAGTGATGCTGGTCAGTTGGGAGCCTAACCTGGAGGAGAAAGATGCCGATGGAAGGCGCGGTGGCTCGGTACCATGCTCTGGCAGCGCTCAAACAGCTAAATCCCGTAGGCGAGATGTGGGAGCTCTGACAGCCCCCAGCCAAGGACGGAGTGAAGCCAGCGCGGCGTGTGGGAGATGAAAGCAGCACGTCTGGAATGGGAGAGGCATCCGACTTCAAACAAAAGCAGACGTGTCATGCACAGTTGTCGTTGCTGCAGTTCGGTACAGCTGCGAAACGTCGCATCAGATGTCCCCGGCCATTCCACATGTGTCACCTTCATGCCCTCGCTGGAGTACTGTGTCCAGCTCTGGGGCCTCAGCACAGGAGAGACACGGAGCTGTTGGAGCGGGGCCAGAGGAGGCCCCGGAGCTGCTGGGAGGGCTGGAGCCCCTCTGCTGGGAGGACAGGCTGAGAGAGCTGGGGGGGTTCAGCCTGGAGAAGAGAAGGCTCCGCGGAGACCTTCCAGCCCCTGCCAGTCCCTCAAGGGGCTCCAGGAAAGCTGGGGAGGGACTCTGGAGCAGGGAGGGCAGCCATGGGACGAGGGGGAAGGGTTTTACACTGCAAGAGGGGAGATTTGGATGAGATCTGGGGAAGAACTTCTTTGGTGTGAGGGGGGTGAGCCCCTGGCCCAGGTTGCCCCGAGAAGCTGTGGCTGCCCCATCCCTGGAGGGGTTCAAGGCCAGGTTGGACGGGGCTTGGAGCAACCTGGGCTGGTGGGAGGTGTCCCTGCCCAGGGCAGGGGGGGTAGAATGAGTTGATCTTTTAAGGTCCCTTCCCACCCAAACCATTCAGTGATTCTATGAAATGGCAGGACAGGACCCCAAACACTGAGATCTAGGGGCATGAGCAGGCACTCTGCATCAAAGCAGTGCTCCCGGAGACAGCGCCAGTGTGGACATCTGGTGCCTGTGTGGGATAATGGGACGCCTAAAGCCATTTTCTGTGCGTAGCTCCAGCACAGGGATGGCTGAGGTGCAGCCGATGAACCTTTATGGGGATCCAGCCAACCTTCAGCTTGGAGCCATTGGCTCCACAACCTGAGGAACTTGGCTACAGACCACCTACCAGGGTGGAAAACATGACCCCGTACTCAAAGCCTCCAAATAAAACCAAAACAGTGCAGTGCAGGAAGGTGCCAGGGGAAAGAGGGCTCGGTGGGGACAGGGAATGGCGAGACTGATGTCTCTGCAGCAGGAATACGGCTGGGTCTGCCAGAGGGGCCGGCATGGGGAACCAGAGGAGATGGCAAAGAAGATCATTATCTTCCCAGCATCAGCAAGAGGCAATAAGCATCATCCCTGCCACGCTGCAGCTCCTGCCGCCCTCACTCATGGCTTTGATGGGCAGCAGCCAGTCTGACGGTTCATTTGCAGAATCCCAGCATGGCAGGGGTTGGAGATCATCCCCTGGAGATCACCCCGTCCAACGCCCTGCCAGAGCAGGGTCACCCAGAGCAGGGGGCACAGGAACGCGTCCAGGCGGGGTTGGAATGTCTCCAGAGACGGAGACTCCCCCACCTCTCTGGGCAGCCTGTGCCAGGGCTCTGCCACCCTCCCAGGAAAGAAGTTCCTCCTCACGTTTAGGTGGAACTTCCTATGCTCAAGTTTGTGCCCGTTGCCCCTTGTCCTGTCCCCGGGCACCACTGAGAAGAGTCTGGCCCCATCCTCTTGCCCCCCGCCCTTTAGCTCTTGCTGAGCATTGATGAGATCCCCCCTCAGCCTGCTCTTCTCCAGGCGGAACAGCCCCAGGGCTCTCGGCCTTTCCTCAGCACAGAGATGCTCCAGCCCCTCAGCATCTCCACAGCCCTTTGCTGTCCCCTCTCCAGCAGTTCCCCGTCCTTCTTGAACCGGGGAGCCCAGAACCGGACCCAGTGCTCCAGCTGTGGCCTCCCCAGGGCAGAGCAGAGGGGGAGGATGACCTCCCTCCACTCGCTGGCCACGCTCTTCTTGATGCCCCCCAGAAGACCATTGGCCGTGTTGGCCACAAGGTCACATTGCTGGCTCCTTCGCAGATTTTGGCCCCTCACCATCCCTGGCCGTTCCTGGGGAGCCATGGCGGAGGTTTGGGGAGCTGATGGGGCAAGTGGGTCCCTTGAGCTGGGTCTCGCACAAGACGAGTGTCCAGACTGGAACTAGGCAGGGTCACGGTGGGTGACAGCAAAATGCCACCCAGGGAGAGGATTGCTTCCTCCAGTGATGCAAGAGGAGAGCTTGGCTGAGTGGGAGAGTTCGGTTATCTTCTATTCCCCTCAAACCTCAGTGATACCAATTGCAGTGGAGAGGCCGGCTGTGATAATGGCTGCACAAGGAGCACGGACGAGCTGTGCCATGGCCATCACCCGGCGGCCCCTGCCATGGGGAGAGAAGCATCTGCCCTTGCGCTGCCATCCTTGTCCAGGGGAAGAGCGGTGTGACAGCTAATGAGCCAAACCGGCGATCAGGCAGCTGGGCAGCATCACCATGTCTCGCTAAACCCAGCTGCTGTGGTGGGGCTCTGCCGTACGCCAGGGTGTCCGAGCTCCATCCCCGGGAGGGGACCGGGTGGGGACCGGTGAGGGACACATGGCCAAGCATCGTGGCACAGGGAGGTGGGGCAGCGGCAGTGTGGCACGTGCGATTCCCGCTGTCTGTGTGTCTGCTCTGCCCCCAGGTACGAGGAGGAACCTCCGCAATGACCTGCTGGTAGCAGCCGATTCCATCACCAACACCATGTCGTCGCTGGTGAAGGAGCTTCACTCAGGTAAGAGTTAATTTCATGGCTCATAGAACCATAGAATCCTTNGGAGCTGGAGAGAGCGAGAAGGTCTCCCCTCAGCCTCCTTTTCTCCAGGCTGAACACCCCCAGCTCCCTCAGCCGCTCCTCACCAGACTCCTGCTCCAGACCCCTCCCCAGCTCCGTTGCCCTTCTCTGGACACGCTCCAGCCCCTCAGTGTCTGTTTTGTGGTGAGGGGCCCACACCTGGACACAGCAGAAAAAGGAGAGCTTGAAGCCACAAGTTGCAGATTTGTCTTTAGGTTTATTTTTTATAAAAGCGTAATGCGAGATTGTGTGTTCATTTTTTCAATGATAAAATGAAAAATCGCTTTTACAGCTAGCCGCACAGAGAACTCCAGATACCTTCCGAACAGGCTCTCCATTGATTTTATCACTAAGGCAGTGCTCTGCGGTTACAGCCCTGGCTGGTCGCACCGTTGGTGAGTCACGAAGCAGACTCCCATCTCGCTCGTCCTGATCCGTGCACATCTGACAGCACGGGGCAGCTTTCCCAGCACCCTGCGGGCATGTCCTGGGGCACTTACAAGGCAGAAGCGCCACTTCCCGGCCCCGCTTCTGGAAACGGGAGCTCCTTGACAGCCCGAGCCAGAAGCCGGGGCAGATTTGAGTGAGTCTCCCCAAACTGTTGCTTAGTGACAGTGACACTTGAGTAGCAGGTGACCCCCCTCTGCAATGAATCCTCATCAGACACCAGAATCCCAGACTGGCGGGGGTTGGCAGGGACCTCTGGAGATCACCCCGTCCAACCCCCTGCCCGAGCAGGGTCACCCAGAGCAGGGGGCACAGGAACGCGTCCAGGCGGGGTCGGAATGTCCCCAGAGATGGAGACTCCACCACCTCTCTGGGCAGCCTGGAAAAATGGCTTTTTCCATTTTTTTTCCCATTACTATCTGTCACAAATAGATTGTAAATGTACGCGAGGGTGGTGGCAACAAAGGACTAAACTGCGATGTGGAAAAAAAGATAATTATTCCCTTCGTGCCTCTTTACTGTGCCGGTGGAGGTGAACACCCTGATGGGACCGGAGCCGCTTCTGCTGTGGCCCAGGGACGCGTCCCGTGGCTCTCGAGCTTTGTCGGGGATGGAGAATGCTATCGTTTAGGATTCCAGCAGCTCCTCTGTGGGCTGCCTTCTCTTTTAAGAAAGAAGAGAAGCGTTCTGTATGCAGCCTGAACCTCGCCGCTTCTGTTTCGCGCCTCCCCCAGCCCCTTGCTGTATCCGGTAGTTGCATCCCATAATCCGCTCCCCCCCCACCCCCCGCCATAAACTTATCAAACTCTATGTTAAAACCAGTTCGGCTTTTTGTTCCCACTGCCCTTAACGGAGAAGTCACAGTTATAAAGCGGGTTGATCTTTTACTGCTCCGCAGTAAATTCTCCCGGCCTGAGCCCCGCGTCTCGGCTGCGGGGGCAGCTGCGAGTTAATAAAGTCTTTCATGGATGACAGCAGCATCGCCGGGGCCGCTGCGGGGAACGGCCCTGTGTTTCGTCAATAAATCACCAAGCTCGAGACGCGCAGCTCCCTTCCCTCTGGGCTGAAACCCGGTGAACAAACCCGCTGCCCAAAACAGATGTCTGCAGTAATTTTTTTTTTTTTTTTTTTTTTGCTTTTAATAGAAGAGCGGGTTTGCAGGGGTGCGGCTGAGCGCAGGGGCTGGGGCAGAGGTGGAGCATTGGCCCGACCCGCGGCTCTCCTGCCCTCCGAGAGTCCATCAACCGCAGCCAGCCCGGGTTTGTGCCATTGACGGCCCTTCCAGGCTGGTGCAAAGCACTCACGGTTCACAGGGGAGTGAAAGTGGAATTAATTACAGTCTCCTACTTGAGGATGTGCAGCTACTAAAGAAGGCTCCCTTGAAAGTATCTGAAATCATTTCATTTGTGTAAATTAGGAAAAGCATGAGTTATCCTCAGCTGATGAGAGTCAGTGGGATTTAAGGCATATTGTCCCGGAGGTGAGCTGTGAGAATAGACACCTCCTCCAGCCCCGGGCTCCCCGATATAGCTGCAGGCATTGTGTTTAGAGCGGGCTGCGCCACACGCTGCTGCACCGCCCACGCGCCGCACCTCTGCGCCAGCCCAGAAACCACGTTCCTTGGGGATGGCAACGCTGCTCGGGGCTCCCCCTCCCTCGGTGGGCTCCCAGGGACGCGCCGGCCGTCCCCCTGCTCCTGAGCTGACAGTCAGATGCCCCTAGAATCACAGAACCCCAGAATTGCCTGGGCTGGAAGGGACCTTTCAGATCATTCAGTCCAACCGTCAACCCAACACTGCCAAGGCCACCACTACCCCACGTCCCTCAGCACCACGTCTGCCCGGCTTTTCAATCCCTCCAGGGATGGCGACTCCACCACTGCCCTGGGCAGCCTCTTCCAATGCTTCACAACCCTTTCCGGGAGGAAATTGTTCCCAAT
>VWZL01000525.1:0-10382 GCA_013396915.1 Stercorarius parasiticus | reverse complement strand
CCAGCCTGTCCAGATCCCTCCGTAGAGCCTTCCTACCCTCCAGCAGACCGACACTCCCGCCCAGCTTGGTGTCCTCCGCAAACTGACTGAGGGTGCACCCGATCCCCTCCTCCAGGTCGTCGATAAAGACACTAAACAGAACTGGCCCTGACACCGAGCCCTGGGGAACACCGCTGTGACCGGCCACCAACTGGACTGAACTCCATTCACCACCACCCTCTGGGCCGGGCCTCCAGCCATTTTTTGCCCATCCTGGTGCTGCCCAGGGGACACCGTCCCTGTTTTCACTCCAACTGAGCTCAAAAAGACGCTGATCTCCAGGGAGCGGGCGCGATGCTGCTGGGGGTGGCTCGACCCCTGCCCTGACGGGAGGCAGGGTCAGGGCCCAAAGTAGCTGCTGGGCTCCGGGTCACCTCTCTCGTTACTCGCAATGCGTCTGGTTTTGTCAGTGATCTCTTCTGCACTCACTGGGTGCCATCGCTGAGCAGGCAGAGGTTGTGTGACTCCCAGATGTCTCATCAGCCCTGCTGTCAAAGCAACAAAGAGAGCAAATGTTTATGAGATCCCCTTTGATCAGATCAATGCGAAATGCTTCGCTTTTTCAAATGGTGCCTTTTATTGCTGGGGTTTCTCCCTTTCTTTGCTCTCAGCAGCGTGTGAAGTGGGCAGAGGTGATATCGCTGCTCATAATAACTATTACCTGTTTACACAGGTCTCATTGAAATGTTGCGCGCGGAGATAGGAGCCACCATCTGCAGAAGAATGTGACCTTCTGCTCCCACTCGCTGCTACATAAATACGAGCCTGGCCATAAATTCTTTTCAACTTAACTGGAGTTAGATATAATGAACCACCAGCTCTCAGACATAAACCAAGCACCTGTCTCTTGGGGCACAGGCTGTCACCAGCTCGGTGGCTTTGCCCCCGCGTGAGCATCGCTGTCACTGAGCACCTTGTGTGGGCAAGCCCCGCAATGCCTGGAGGGACCCTCCGTGTTTTAGCCTCACCACAAACCATTTCCATTTTTCTTCCTCAGATTTGACCTCAGCCTAAAAGTTGTGACTTCCCACGGTGTATGTTGTGCGGTTCTTCATTTCCTGCAGTGCTAAAATCAGCGTGCACAAGGGACTTTGGTCCTAATACTACCTGGGCCGGGTAGTAGTCCACTAGTGGTCAGGTCTTTTGGACCATGTAGACACTGCTTCCAGCTACAAACTCTAGTGATCTGATCAGGATGAGGCAGGGACTGTTTCGCCACCAGCAGTGAAGAGACACTGTGCCACAGAAAGGGTGATGATGCACCATTGGATGGAACATCCAGGTTCGCAGAATCACAGGATGTTTTGGGTTGGAAGGGACCTCAAAGATGATATACTTCAAACCCCCCTGCCCTGGGCAGGGACACCTCCCACCAGCCCAGGTTGCTCCAAGCCCCGTCCAACCTGGCCTTGAACCCCTCCAGGGATGGGGCAGCCACAGCTTCTCGGGGCAACCTGGGCCAGGGGCTCACCACCCTCACACCAAAGAAGTTCTTCCCCAGATCTCATCCAAATCTCCCCTCTTGCAGTGTAAAACCCTTCCCCCTCGTCCCATGGCTCCCCTCCCTGCTCCAGAGTCCCTGCCCAGCTTTCCTGGAGCCCCTTGAGGGACTGGCAGGGGCTGGAAGGTCTCCGCGGAGCCTTCTCTTCTCCAGGCTGAACCCCCCCAGCTCTCTCAGCCTGTCCTCCCAGCAGAGGGGCTCCAGCCCTCCCAGCAGCTCCGGGGCCTCCTCTGGCCCCGCTCCAACAGCTCCGTGTCTCTCCTGTGCTGAGGCCCCCGAGCTGGCGGCAGCACTGCAGGGGGGTCTCCCCCGAGCGGAGCAGAGGGGCAGAATCCCTTGAGTTCCCCTTGGGAGCCTGAACACTCCTTCTCCTTCCCCCCAAAGCCAGCTGTGCCTGACAAGCCCATTCTTCCTTGCTGCAGACAGGTTCCCCAGGTGTCTGTTCCCTCACCTGCTTGTCTCATGTGCTCTTTTTTCTTTTTTTGTCTTTGAAGCAGAGGAAGAAGATGAAGAAGAAACAGAAAAAATGCAGAATGGGAAGGACCGAGGTAAGGGGACAAACCGCGGTCTTTGAGCTGTGAATCATTTTCCGATGTGCTCCTCTGCGGGAAGGAGCTGGGTTTGCCGGCTCCGTTCGGAGCCCCAGGAGAGGGCCGTGAGCGCGGATGGCTCCAGATGGCTCCGGGGGGCAGCAGCCCACGTTGCTGCTGCTGCTGCTGCTCTCACCCCACCTGCAGACACGGCCCCGGTTGCTCTGCCCGCTCCAGTCATCACCACGCTGCCGGCTCGCTTTCTCCAACATCTGCCATGGCTTGAGATGATGCCGTGGCCAGGGTTTCTTCGGCGTGTGGCTTTCAGGAATGTTTTTCTTTCAGCAAAGGTCGTGCGCAGATCTTTGAAAAGTGTAAGAGGATGTGGAGCCGCCCTCAGTGCTGTAAGAAATCCCATTCAGAGCATTCAGAGAAAAAAAACAAAGCGTGGGCTGGTTACCAGTGAAGCTCCCCAGCGGTAGGACCGTCATCTGCTGAGCCACCGCCTCCTGTGACCTTGGCTGGACAAATGGAGCGCTGTGTCCGGTTCTGGGCTCCCCAGTTCAAGAAGGACAGGGAACTGCTGGAGAGGGGACAGCAAAGGGCTGCCAAGNGAGGGTGGCAGAGCCCTGGCACAGGCTGCCCAGAGAGGTGGGGGAGTCTCTGTCTCTGGAGACATTCCAACCCCGCCTGGACGCGTTCCTGTGCCACCTGCTCTGGGTGACCCTGCTCTGGCAGGGGGTTGGACGGGGTGATCTCCAGAGGTCCCTGCCAACCCCCGCCAGTCTGGGATGATGCTGTGAAATGTTCGGCATCCCTCTGCTGATGGCCACCCCGTGTAGGCAGTGCCATGGGCTACACGGGATTTCACAGGAGGGTTCTTTCATCTCCGCTGTTGCTGGGCTGCAGGTCTGGATGCTAATCCTCCCCAGACTGCTTCCGCCTTTGGTGCAAGCGAATCCCGAACACGTGCTGGCAGAGCGATCCCCCCCGGGCTGGAAGCGATCATCGCAGGGGTGGAACGCAGCCCCGAGACTCGCCAACAGCCATGCAGCGCAGGGTTGAGCTGGAGGGGCTGCAGGAGACGCGTTCCTCCCGTCCCACCCCGCGGGAGAACGGAGCAGCAGCTCCCAGCCCGCCTCGGGGCAGGACCTTCCTCGGGGGCCTCCTGACTTCTGCTCTCCACGTTTTAAACCCCAGCGCAAGAAGCAGACTCGGACAGGTTTGAATCAGCCCAAGCATTTCTGTCTGGCTTGAGCCAAACCCAATTTCAGCATCAACACACCGGAACTTTTTATCCTTTTTTTTTGGTGAACGCACGTTTTCCCTCTGGCTGAGGCGAAGGGGCAGGGCTCGCGTTTCTCACCCAAACGGCCTGTTTTCCTGCCCAGCAGGTTCTGCAAAAGCATTCGGGTGTTTGGAAATGCTCTGCTTCCTGGTGGTTTGTCCATCCCTATTAGACATTATAAGTTTGTAGGAAAAAGTGCAGTAAGTTTGATTTTGCCTAAACCAGGAGTTTTCAGGGCAGAATCGCACTGGCTCTAAATCACAGGGCTCTCTTTGCCCTAGAACATTCCTCTGCAGTTAAATATTTTAGATGCTTAGCAGATGACCCTTCTGCTTTTTTTCCGAATGTGCATTGTATCTTGCATGGGAAATAGGGAAAGGGGGATTTTGAAGAGCTGAAGTATGATGAATGGTAGCGGAGACGTAGCAAGACAAATTCGGCTCTGTTACTCATTGCAGCAGCATCGGAGCTGGGGGGGGGGACGACGGACAGAGATGTGTAACCAAAAGCAGAACTTGGTCCAAAAGCCTTGGTGTGGAATGTAAATATTATCTCTGCCAGAGAGTAAGTGATTTCTTAATGCCGCAACGTTAGTGAGAGAAAAATCTGGCACAAAAATCGAGGAGCGATCGATCCATCAACTGCGGTCCTCCCGCGGAGCGCGTACGCCAGGGGAGCTCCTGCGGGCACTGAAGCACGCGTGGCCATGGGGAGTGAGTCCGGCCCTGGGTGGCTCTGCCCCACGTCACCTACAGGGACCCGTGGCCAGGATGCTCCAACGCCGAGCTCTGCCTGCCCCGGCTCCATTCTTTGCACGGTGACTGTGTGCACATCCCCATCTCAGCAAAGCTCTTCCGTTCCTTCCACCCGGAACAGACAAGAAGAAAAAAATCACTTGCAGCCCGTGTATTCCACAGCTTCTGACCAGCGCAGACAAGGGAGACGCCGGTCCTTGCGGGGACGCTGCTGCTGCAGTGTGTTTCCTCGGGAGACAGCATCACCCTTGGGCTTCCTCACAAGTTTCTTCACAAAGTTACGTCATATTTCTCTGTGCCTCAGTTAATCAACCTCAGGACTCGCTTCCCCGCTGGAGAGGCTTACGTCCATACGCTGGATATAGCGGCGGCGTGGTACGGCTCTAGCAGGATGAAATCATTCGGGAAGACTCCAAGTTGGCTGCGTCTTTTGTGGTTAGGATTACAAATTGAGCAGCATCTCCAGAGAAGAATCCTGCAGGGTTTTCCAGGCACAGAAGAGCACAGTCGGGAGCTGGCAAAGCCACATCCATCCAGTTGTGTTAGACGTCATTTTGAGTTACCCCGTCTTGAAACCTGGCGTTACGTATCCATTCATGGCACGTGCACCAGGCGTTATTCCAGGTCAGACGCCTGCTTGGCCAGGGCTGTCCCGCAATCTCCGTTTGCCATGGTGCTGCTGCCTCTCTCCAAGACAGCCTGCTCCTGTTGGCCTGCAAGAGGTGGACCCTTGACAGTATCAGCTGAAAGGAGACGCTCCATGAGCTGGTCCCATGTGCATTGGCCATTTGTATTTTATAATGCCCAAACCAATAGAAACGGGATTAAAGTGCTGTGATCTGCTCGCTCAAACTGCTGGAAGGAAGGGCGTGGTTTGCAGCCCCATAAAATTTGTTAGACAAAAATACCCAATTTGCAACACACCTGCCCACAGTGATGAAAACGAGTCCATGCAGCCATCTGTTCAGAGAATCATACAATCACAGAATGGTTTGGGTTGGAAGGGACTTTAAAGATCGTATTGTTCCACCCACCGCGCCCTGGGCAGGGACACCTCCCACTGACCAGGTTGCTCCAAGCCCCATCCGGCCTGGCCTTGAACACCTCTTGTTCTTGGAGGACAGGACAGAGTCTGTCCTCAGCAGGTTTGCAGATGACACCAAACTGGAAGGAGCGGGTGATACCCCAGAGGGTCGTGCTGCCATCCGGAGGGACCTCAACGGGCTGGAGAAATGGGTCGGCAGGAACCTCCTGAAGTTCTCCCGAACAAGGGAAAGTGCAAAGTCCTGCCCCTGGGGAGGAACAGCCCCAGGCAGCGGGACATGCTGGAGGCCACCCAACTGGAAAGCAGCTTTGCAGGGAAGGTCCTGGTGGACACCAAGTTGACCATGAGGCAACAATGTGCCCTTGGGCAATGAAGGCGAATGGTGTCCTGGGCTGCTAATGCAAAGCATTGCCAGACGAGGGAGGGGATCCTTCCCTCTGCTCAGCACCGGTGAGGCCACCCCGGGAGTGATGGGTCCAGTGCTGGGCTCCCCAGTCCAGGAGGGACATGGGCAGGCTGAGAGAGCCCAGCGAGGGGCCGTGGCAACGATTAAGGCATTGAAGCATCCATCACACGAGGAGAGGCTGAGAGAGCTGGCATCAAATCAGGGTGTACACATAACTGATGGAAAAGAGTAAAGAAAACGGAGCCAGAGTCTTCTCAGTGGTGCCCGGAGCAAAGACAGGAGGCGACGGGCACGCAGCGAAACACAGGAAGTTCTGTGTGAACGTAAAGAATGCTTTTTTACCATGAGGCTGGTCAAACGCTGGCACAGGTTGCCCAGAGAGGTTGTGGGGTCTCCGCTCTGGGAGATACCCCAAACCTGATGGGACAAGGCCCTGAGCGGCCTGCGGTGGCTGACCCTGCTCCGCGGGGGGGATCGGACTGGGCCACGCTGGGATTTCTGGGATTCAGTAAGATCCTGAACCCTTTTGTACCTACCTCCTGTGTCAGGGGACTTGCCATTCACCCCGACTCCGTAAAGCTGTTTGCGGTCGCGAGAAGGGTTACCCATTAGGGCAATAAGAGATGGGGAGGGCAGATTTTTCATTTTACAGGCAATAAAATTGCCTGCTTTCTAAGCGTGCCTTTCCCCTGTGTTGCAGGTTAGACGGACGGCCGCAGGCTGCACAGGAATTCAGGTAAGGATGGATATCTTTTTTCTTCCCGTCTCCAGCAGCACTGCTCTGTAGTCGCCGTTGCCATGCACGGGACCAAGTCCCTGGTCACCTCCTGCCCTTGTCCTTTATCTCCTGTTTCTGCCCAGGGAGGGTTGTGCCCATCGCTCCACAACCGCTCAAAAGGATGTTGAGTTTTTTCTTGCTAAGACCCAATTCTGCTCCTGCTGCAGACAGAGGGAAAACATCATTAACTTCAGTGAGAACAGCATTATCTCCTATTTTATTAGTATTGCTCCTATAGTGAGAGGCCTCAGCCAGGAAATAGGACCCCATTGTGGTGGCCACTATCCAGATGTACTAAAAATACAATCTCTACCCTCAAAGAGCCTGCACTTTTAGTTATAATAAGACACAACAGATGGACAGAGAAACAGGTGGTTGGAGATAGCAGCAAGGAGAAAGCCTGAGCCCTGTGGTGACAATGCCTCTGGAGGACCTGAATAAGATCCGTATCGTGACCCATCTGAAAAGCTCGTAGGAGGGCACCGGATCGGGTTTCCACGCTCCCCATACACTCGCTGTGGCAGTAGCCACAATGCCCGTCTTTTCACCATTCCCGGTGGGAAGGAGGAGGGTTCTCCTGGCAGAAAAGCATAGTGTGGGCGCTCTCATAGTTAGCCAGAAAGGGATGGGGACGGGCGCAGTAGGTCCTTTCTAGGACCTGTCCCTTTACACCGCAGCTTGGTCAGTTGTAGAAACCAGACAGTAGAAATTCTTTTATCTTTAACTTACCGGTTCAGCCCCAGCCCACGGCGATAGATAGTCGTGATGGATCTGAAACCCAATTTTGTGTGATAAAACTGCCACAGTTGTCCTCGAAAAGTAATTTGCAAAGGAGGAAAAAGGGGGTTTGCCCTCTCTGCCGCCCTGCCATTTCAGCGCCGGCTAGAGATAACCCGAAAGTGGCTTGAGAGTTTTTCTGATAGTTTTTACATTAGAAATTCAAATCCTGCCTCATCTGGGAAACAATCTGGTAACTCAAGAAGGAGTGAAATTATACCATTAGAGAGGAAGCCGGCAATGGAGAGCTGTTTATACTGGCTGTGTGCGGCTTTTTCTTAATGTCCCTTTAACTCTAATGGCTTTGGAGAAAAGGATGGCTTTGACCCTGGCCACCCCTTAGCCACTGATGGGGAGATGAGAAGCGCCCCGTTCCCTGAGAAGCCCAGCAGTGCCTCCAACAACACCAAGCACCGGCGCTGACGAGTGCTAAATTAGAGAGAGAAAACTTTCAAATACAAGAGAGAAACTACTTTCACCTTTATCCTCAAGAGTGAAAAAAGACATGAGTAAGAGAAAAAAAATTCTTTAAACTGTGGTGGTTCTTCTTCAAGTTCCTCACATTCCCATTTGTGGTACCAGGGCCTGTGATGGGTCCTCCTGAACCTTGCTGGTGGTAGGGTCCAGCCAAGCCAGACTGGTGGCTCCGGCCACCCTTCAGCTCTGGTTGCCCACCGATGATGGAGGGGCTGGGGTGGGCAGCATCGTCAGGGGCCGACTGTTCACAGATCTTGGCTGTTCCGGGGGAAAAATGCCCAGCACCGACCTCACCTTGGCTTGCAAGGTCAAGTGTGTCCGCTCATGGGCCCTCGCTCGCAGGACCTGGGGACCTGCCACAGCACCGTGCTCCTGGTGTCATTGACTCAGGAGCTTGGATTCTTCTCCCAAGGAACAGGCCATGGGACAAGAGGAAACGGCCTCAAGTTGTGCCAGGGGAGGTTTAGGATGGATATTGGGAACAATTTCCTCCCGGAAAGGGTTGTGAAGCATTGGAAGAGGCTGCCCAGGGCAGTGGTGGAGTCGCCATCCCTGGAGGGATTGAAAAGCCGGGCAGACGTGGTGCTGAGGGCCGTGGGGTAGTGGTGGCCTTGGCAGTGCTGGGTCGATGGTTGGACTCTATGATCTGAAAGGTCCCTTCCAACCTGGGCAATTCTATGGTTCTGTGATTCCTCTGTTTCCCGGGTTGTTTGAGGTCCAAGGTCAGGAGCTCTGGGGTCGGCAGGACACTTGATGGCCATGGTGGATGCTGCACGTTTGGTCCGCTCAGAGCTTGCCAGGGGTGGCCCCAGAGATGCACAGCCCCAGCCAGAAGGTCCCAGCAGAGGAGCTTGGCTCCTGCCCCATGACCATGCAGGAGGTGATGTGCAAACCCGCGCGGGGCCAGGCTGGAGCTCTGCCATGCCGACGGCGCGTTGTGTGTTTCCCATGACGCAGGCACGGAGGGTTGCGCTTACGACCGAGAGACGTCTCCCCGTCCTTTGGAAGAGGCACGTTTCAGCTGACACATCCACCATCGTGCAACTGTGACCGATCTCAACCACCTGCTGATGAAAGCGGCTTCCTCCGAACCACCCGGAGAGTTTTCCCCGTGGGCACCTGCCTCTTAGGTCATTGCATGTACTATTCTCCTCCATGTGTTTACTAACGGTAATCAGACAATGCCCCATCCAACTCAGCAATTTATGGGAGGTTTAAGGGAAAAAAAAAAAAAAAAACAAACAAAAGGAAAGCTAATTCTCCCTGCGCCTGCTAAGTGTACTGATCTTGTTTGGTTTCCTCCCAAACGGTGTCATCATCGCGTCACGCGCCGTCATCTCCTCTTGCCTTCCGCCCCTCGGGATGCATGAAAAAACGTGTGTAGAGCCTCCTTCACACAAAGGGGATTCTGCCTTCAAAAAACCCACCGTCTCGAAACCCCGCTGTCTGCCAGTGTCTGGTTGCCGTCGTGCGTGACGTCGCGTGGCGTCCCGGGCGTCATCGCTGGGGACACGCCACAGCAGGGACGGGCCACCGGCCGCCTGCTCCCGGCGTTCCGGGCTCTGCTTCTCTCCAGACTGTTAAAACCGTTCCCTTTACAAGCAGGGAATGCAGGGAGGAGCGTTGCCGGGCTCGGACTGGCACCTCGGCCTTCATTTTCAGGAGTCGCGTTCAGTTTTGTTTAAAATGAAGAGAAACGCCCGAGCTGTGCCGTGCGGGGCTGGCAGCTCACCGCTCCGCCCTCGCTAGGCTTTTCTTCCCCAGCTGCTCAGAAAACATCGTAATCAGTTCCAATCACTGGTGATTTGCTTTTTTTTTTTTTTTTCTTTTCGCCTTGGTGCTTAGGAATGTTATTTTTAGTGGAAGGAGCCGAGTGCCCTGATGCATCCATAAATATTTATCAAGGGTGATGAATGGAAAGGCGCAATAAACCCCAAAACCAGCCCTCAGCTTTTCTCCCTGGCTGAACCCACGCGCGGCCTCGGTTCCCGGCGGGGGGAGATTGTGGGTCCCTGCAGCCCCCGGGGAGGGGGAGAATAAACGGCCGTGGTGGCCACGGGCTTAGTGGGATATAAATATTGTGAGTGAGCTGTCGAGAAGGAGAGGAAAGTGATGATAACCTGGTGCGGCGCCTCAGCTTTACCCTGCCAGAGCATGCCCGCGGGGACCGGGAAGGTTTCGCGTGTGTTTTGGGCTGGATTTGCTGAATTAGGGCCAGCAGTGGCTTTGGCTGCAGCCGTGGAGGGGTTCAAGTGCAAGAATGGGAATGTTTTGCTGGTGGTGGCGCTTGGGGAGCGGATGGAGGTGTTGGGCTGTGCGAGCACCGGGGTCTTCCTCCTGCCAGGTTTGCATCGCGTGGGGGGGACCTCCCGGCACCTCCTGTGGGAGAGAGCCTGGGGGTCCCAGCCGAGCCCCCCGGTCCAGGGGCAGAGCCGCGGTGTCCTCCAGGGACTGGGTGCCTGCCCCGGCGGCAGTGCCAGCAGCCAGGAACTGCTGGGGCCATGATGGGAGAGCCCAGGGCAGCCTGTGGGGTGGTGGGGTGGAAGTTGACACCTCCTTAGAGGTGCCAGTGCCCAAAATGGGGCACAGAACAGAAAGGGATTGTGCGGATGACACCAAGCTGAGTGGGGCAGTGACACGCCTGAGGGACGGGATGCCATCCAGAGGGACCTTGGTGAGCTCAAGAAGTGGCCACCTGTGAAGCTCCTGAGGTCCAGCAAGGCCAAGTGGAGGGTCCTGCCCCCAGGTTGGGGCAGCCCCCGATGCCAGCCCAGGCTGGGGATGGA
>VWZL01000523.1:86908-126242 GCA_013396915.1 Stercorarius parasiticus | reverse complement strand
CCCTGCCCCGGCCCTACGGGAGCCGCACCGAGCGGGGCTCGCCCTCCCCGAGCATCCCTCGCTGCCCGCGGTGCGGGGGACGGGCGCGGCGGCAGCCCCGCGGTGCGGGTCTCAGGGCCGCAGCAGCGCCCTCCTCTCCTTTCCCTTTCCTTCCCCTCCCCGGCGCGGCGGCCGCCTCCGCCCCCGCGACGGCGGGAGGGTCTCGGCCGGGGGCGGCGGGCGCGGGGTTGGCAGGGGTGGAGAATGACTTGATGCTGGAAAGGTGAGTGCTCGGATTGTCTCGACCCGCGCGTACCGAGATGAAGCTGCCATTTGTGAGCTGTGAGTGACGAGCGTGTAAGTAGCATGAATCATTTAGGGGGAAAAGTGAAAAAATAAAAAAAAAGAAAAAAAAAGGAAAATCAACTCTGGAGCGATTATAAGACGCTCCTGACAATTATTTTAGGAGCGGCTCTTTAAAAAGATTCAGTTAAGGAAGATGCTCTTTCGCCTTGCTCAATAGGCTAACCCTCAGCTTTTTCTGAGTTATTATGTCCATAAATATAATTTGCCTTGGAGAAAGTCTTACAAATTTGTAAGTTCAAATACGTGTTCTTTCTAGAGCCATCTACCCATCCTGGAGACCTCTTTGTAGCTTCGAAACTGATAGTTTGCCATGCAGAACGAGTCTGCTAGTAACCATTATAAAACCAATGCTGTGTTAAAATGCAGTATATAAATAAACTGTACATACATTAGTGGCAGCGTAAAATCACTACTCTCAGACGTGCCAACTTTCTCTGTGAGAGCGACAGACAGACGCAATAAAGGCTATGTTTATAAAATGGGCTTTGCTTTCTGAAGGAGGGCTTCAGATTGGCTGAGGAAAATCGGCATATTCGGCTAAATCACTTATTTGGAGAAGTCCCCTGTAGGAGCAGCACAATTTTAAAAATGGAACAAACACCAGAGTAAGCCCCTGAGCTATCAGGAGACCTCGTTTCACTGTGACTTGAGTCCTGTGCTTTCCTTTCCTTATTCCTTAGCCTATGCCAAACCTGCAGGATGTCTTAGGTTATCCAGAGATTTTTCTATGCAAGTTCTGATTAATTAGGGGGTGGAAAAAAGGGTCATTGCAATTATGTAATGGCTCCCTCTAGCGTGCTAGAGATACTGCTGCATTTGGGGTATGTACTCGGCGGGTGTGTGCCCAAGTGTATACACATACGGTAACTCTAGTTTCCTTTCTGAGGGAGCAGGAGAACACCAGCAGGATAAAAGAGTAATTTCACTATTACAGTGGCACATGCTAAGTAATATATTTCTGACAATATTTCTCATGGTTTACTTATGTTAAAAAAAAAAAACCATCACGAAACCCAAGATGAATTGGACATTTTTTTTCAGGAGGCTAGTGCCTCCATAACTTTTTTTTTTCTCCAGCCTAGTGAATGCCTTTCTTTTTTTTTTTTATATGACTCAGCATTACAAAATAAATACTCTGACTCCACAATGAAGTCAATAGATTTTAGGGCACTCTGCAGTTTGTAAAACAAGTACTTGAGGCTCTGAATTAAGGGAAAAACTATATAACCCTTTATCCAAGTAACTGGAGCCTTTGCTTGTAAAATCTGCCTTTTTTTATCAAACATCTTGCAGCTTACAACATCCCATTGATACCAACGACATGCACGGAATACTTAGAGGAAAAATAAAATCTGAATCACTAGCACTAGATCCTCAAACCTATTGCTGGTGACCAGGTGATGCTCATAAATGAAACAATTACCCCTTGCCCTACAAGTCACTGTGGGTTTTAGTGTTAACTTCAACAGAGCTACTTTTTTAATACTCATTTTCAGATATGGTTGATTACTAGAAATTCCTAACAATCTATTGGAAGTCATATCATCTTGACATCTTTAAAAATTGTGGCTCTTAAACCCAATAGAGACTTAGCTGCCTAACTGGAAAAAGCCAGATAAAAAATTATGCCTGCATATGAATATATGCCTCTGCCAGGATGATGCTTGTTACATCAGACAGTTTATAACAACAAAATGGCATTTATTGATTTTAATCCACCTGTGCAAGTAATGAATATTTTATTTGTTCGATGATTTTACAGTATATCTAAAATGTTTTTTCTGTCAAATTCGTAGCACATACTACATATTTGATAGCTTAGACTTGGCATCATAATTTTCTATACATTCATCAGGAAATTGCTGTGTTTTTCACATAGAAAAGTCAGAAATAAAATGTATTAAGGTAATGCCAATGAGGGCCAATAATACCTATGTGCTGTGCCGCATCACTGTGTATTGAATATACGGTGTATATTTATTGGGGAAAAAGAATGAATCAAAATAAAAACAAAATTTAAAAATGCTTATTAACAGCTTGGTGAGAAAGCTGTACTGTGGAGAGTAATACATAGACAAAATCTGAATCCTTAGTAATAGGAATACACATATAGAAGGCTTACACTATTTGACAAATCAAGAACACATAAAATGGACTGTATAGGGAAAGCTCAACAAAGGAGCGATGTCCAGTATAACAACCCTAACAATAACCTGTATGTGGAGGGGTTAAATTATGCTTTGGAAAACTACTTTTTGATACTTGAAAAGTTTGTTTGTTGGAAGCTGTAGTCTGACATCAACCAAAATAACTGATAGTAAAAGGACACATCTCAAAACCAACTTTTTAAAAAATGCTGATTAATCATGAACATAATACAACAGTATCCAGAATTTTTCTGGGAAACATTCATAACGAAATGTAGTAGTTTATTATTCTATCTACTTTCAAAAAAGGAAATATATAAGAAATATCCTCAATCAGAAGTGTTGAAATGAAAATCTTTAGTCTCAGCGTGGAGGGTACTTAAGCATAGCACAAAAGTCTCAGAACAAATATCCCTAAACAAATAAAAGAAAATAGGAAGGCAAGGAAAAGATCAATATAGTTAAATGTCAAGGTTCAATATTTAAGTTATTTGAGCCTAAAATGTATCATTGGGAATGCCCAAATCCAATCATCTTGAAAACAATAGAAAGAAGTAAAATTAGAAAGGCCAGGGAGGGAATTTGAGGAACAAAGAATCCATGTATAAGAGAATGAATTACCTGCTAAAAACCAAATATAAGCTTTACCGATATGAGGAAGCCATGACAGAACTGGCGGGCCTATCAGTTGACCAGCTATAAAAGAAAAAGTATTGCATAGAAATTAAGTATTTATTCATAGCAAATGAAGACATTTCCTCAGGTCAACTTTTTTTTAGTAACAAAGATGAGATGTGGGTGTGTACTGAGGTGTCAACAGAGAGATTCATAAAGAGTGAAAAGCATCTAACTAAATGCTAGTCATCAAGCGTTCTTACAGAATCTGAAAATGAAGTAAATGAACTGTTAAAAATATGCAGTCATTAAGATCAGTTACTATGTGTGAGGATTAAAATGTACAAAATCTGTCTTTTAAAAGGACTAAAAGGGTGATCAAGGAATTACGGTGTGGCGACCTTTACTTTTAGTACTAGGAAAATTAGTTAAAATGTCAATTAAAAATAGAAATTATATGGCATCTAGAGAAACGTAACAGAAGTACTGTCCAGAAACTCAATGAAATCAATAGAAACCTTTCCACTGATTTGATTCATTCCATAATAGCAAAGTATCACAATTTACATAGATTAAAAGGACATTTCTTCCATTTGTTAGTAGTTTCAAAGTAGCAACAGAACAATAGATAAAATTACTTTTGTCGCTCTGTATGTATGTAGTTTTACGTCCATTTAAATGTGAGTCCACACCAGCAAGACATGTAGAAGAGGGGATAACTGCTGAGAAAGGGAACAAGAAATAACAGTACAGTAGGTAAAGGCAAGAGAAGGTAAGTGTCTGCAAGTTATGTTAGTGGACTAGTGGAGGGAAGGGAGCCAAGAAAAGAGAGAAATAGGAAAAGGGTGCTGTAGTGGGGCATAGGGCTATTTGAAAAAGACTTTGGGTAAAGGGAATTAGCAAGTAGGAGATGAGCTTGAGATTGTCCCTGAAACAATTAATACCTACTTCTTCTGTCTAGCTGGGAAGTATTACTTTTACAGTTTACCTGTGTCATTTTGGAAACGAACAAAGAAATGCACACAAAGATTCATTAGGCTTACAGAAAGGGTGACTTGTTACGCATGGATAAGTGGCTTAGGACTTGGATTCCCATGCCTCTTTTCAGACATGTTATGTAATGACTGCTTAGCACAGAATACAGAAACATTTTTTTATTTTTTTTTTATTACAGTGAAAACAGGACATGCTTTGAGATCAAACCCAGTGTGTTTCAAAAAGACGAAGTAGAAGTTTTCTTAATGATTTAATAAAAGTAAGCAATTTATTTAAGAGCAATTGAACTAATGAAAACCGGTTTCCTACAGGTGTGTTTTTTAATTTTCCCACTGCCTACTACCAGCTTCCTCCTGTGTTTTCAGTGATCGTTACCCTGCAGATGTGAGTGGCTGGCTGAGAGAGACGTGCTGCTGGGCCAGGCAGCAGCTTCCTGGAAAGGTACAATCGCTATTTTTCCTTCTCTCAGGTAAGGTATCAATTTATCTCCCTTACATACCTACCAACTGGAATTAAATTTAAATTATGATTACCTTTGAAATGTCTATCCCCCTTGCAATTTTGATTGAAATTGTCCAGTAGGCAGAATGATGGAGAGACAGAGAGACACTCGGGTAATGGTCAAGTGGGCTGTTTGTTTACTTACATAGCCTCCTTTAAAAAAACCTAGGACATTAAAAATTAAAGCATTTTAGCCATTTTATTATAACATGGTGCTAATCCTGCGGGTATGATATGGCACAGTAATATGATCGTACGATATGACTTGGCATGTTGTCATAATGCATGCACTGATGTTACCAGTGAGATAGGATTATTCTGCGTAAGCACAGACATTAGATTTTGTAACATGGAATAGAAAATATTTGCATTTTCAAATAAAAGATATTCTCTGAAGCATTTAGAAACTTTTCTGAAGCAAATATTTTATGGATTTTTCTTAAACCTGGCAATTTTTGTTTTCATGGTAAATTGCATTAAACCCTATCAAGATCAGCAATACGCTTTTTTTCACTGAGTAATGAAGTACTTTACTGATGAAAATCTGGGAATTATTTGTGGCAAGTCTGTTAGAAATTAGAGCACATACACCCTTTATTGTTATAATGATTTAAATATTTCTTTAGAAATTTAGAAATGTAATTAAAATTTATTAAATACTTGGTTTAGTAGATGTTGTTTAGTTTGTCTTCAGTTATTGTAGGTTGGTATCTCCTACGTCCTTTAAAGATTATGTGGCAGGACAGGACAGATGTTTGTCTTCTTTTTCCCCTCTGGGTTAGGCTGCACTCTGGAAAGGGGGGAGGGAGATTAAGCCTTCCCTGAGAGTGCACAAGTGAAGAAACTCACAGAAGTGCAGGATAAAAAAGAAGGAGAAAGCCGGAAAAAAAAAAAAAAAGACAAGAGCGATCAGAAAGTGCTGAGAAAAGCAGGGAACAGAACTGCTATTCAGATCTTAGAGAGCAAGGAAAGAAAATATTCTCTTGGGCTTGGGGAGGGGACTGTGTGTAATCCTCTGCATTCCTGCAGACCTGCTAAAATAAGATCGTAGACGGACAAGTGGACCAGCTGTCTCACAGCAGCGTGAGCCAGGGGATGTTCATCTACACCTTTTCTATTCTGTCTCACTTTGGATGTTTTATGAAGCTTTGTTTTGGAGTAAAATCTGATCTTTGGGGTTTAAGTTTTTTCTGGGAGCGCTGGTGCTACTCGCTTTAAGGAAAAGGTAGAAGCAGCTCCATCTCAAAGATCTAGATAAGGGACATACTTTGTGCAGAAAGAAGTACTGGTAGAGTACTGAAAGAGGACAATGCCAAAATTAACGTAACATTTCAAGAAGAACATATCTGGTGATATGGAAGGTTAGGAAAGTCCAAGAAAATGGGAGCCCCGACAAAAGTCTTGACAAATGTGTTTCATGAGAGCAGCCTAAGGGCAAAGGCATGGGCTTTGTGGAACGGCAAGAAAGATGCTCTACCAAGTAGACTTTAAGGTTATGCCCAGTGAGGTTAGGTATGGAATGAATCTTTTCCCTTCTCCTCATTAAAAAAGCAACCAAACAAAAAGACTAAACAAATACAAACCCAACAGATTCTGAGGAAGCTGCTGGATATTTCTTATGTTCTTTTTACAAGAATTTCCTTAATTAGGCACGCACTGAAATCTCAATATAGTATGTCACTAGACCTCTTTTAAGAGGAAAATAACTGCATCTTCTAAGTTACAATATTATTGAGATCAGGCTGATATTGTTGTTGAGTCAAGCTGAATCTTTGGCTAGCATGGCAGAGACAGTAAGTTTTTTAACTGGAACATTGCAGGTTTCCCACATTTCACACCTTCAAGCTGCAGGAGGTTTGAGTCACTTGCTTACATTTTCACAAATTTAAGCATCAGGGTATTGCTTCTTATGGAACTGTAGGTTTTTATTGTTCACTCTCTTCTGGTATTTCAGTATAATAATTGCTTCAGAGCTAATGTTTACTGGCAGTAGCCAAGGAAATGTGGCAGAGTTCAATGCATCACTTTATCCTCTCAAAGCACTACTTAGAGGTTGAGAGCTCTAACATCAGTCAGAAGGTCAGCAATTTGCTTGTGAAGGTAAGGCCAATGTCTTTGTGGAAATTCAGAGCTGGTACTGCCACCTCCAAGAAGTGGCAGGAAGCAGAGGATTGAGGAAGGCTCCAAAATAATTTAGATGTGAAATACCACATATTTCTGAGCAACAGCAATTCACCTCTGCTGGTATTCTTAGTTACTCCTCAGGTGGGATGAAGATATCATGGTCTTTGAAACTTTGGATTTCCAAGTGCAGTGCTTAGTTTCCTGAAGAGAATAAGCCTGAACTATAAGTGCAAAGCAATCTGTGTGTATAAATTTTCAGGAGACAAAGTTCCTACTGGAAACAAAACCAAAAATAACAACAAAAACAACAAAAAAATGAAGCCAGGTTTTTGATTGTCAGTTATTTCCATACTTTTGTCATTTTAGTTTTTCTAAGTTAGCATTTTGCACCCTCTGACAAAATTGCAGTGTCTCCCTAGGGTTTATGAAATTTCTTACACATTGCATAGTAAAGATTCTACAAGCTGAATTTGCCTGTTATGTAACACTTTTGTTTCCAAAGTATTCCCTTATTCAGTTATGCAGTTAGTAGCTCTACTTTAAACATGACTGATTGCAACACTGTAAACAATTCTGTTGCTAAATCTCACAGAGAAATGGAATCCCATTTATTCTCTCCTAGCTACAATTTCATAAGATTAGAAAGAAAGGAAAAGAAAAAAAAAACAACAAAGACCCCCAAAAAAACAGGTAATGAACCTGTCTCTAGTCTCCACCCAAAAAGTCCAGGGACACAACTAGGAGTAAATAATGATAATAAAAAAATCTGTTGAGTCAAGTGTCACATTTGTATGGTTGCCTTTTAAAAGGGAGCAGTATCTTTAGACTTTTTGTAGGTGGAAACCTTCCTTCTCTAGTTTACACATCTATTTGAAACCAAACATTCAGTTTTGTTCCTGCTAACTCTTTTCATTTGTGTACTCCTGTGTGAGCTCCAACATAAACAAGACTCGTAAACAGCAGACTATAGATAAGATTTCAAAATGTTATGTGGCATTTTACCCACATATCTGTCAAGTAAAAGGTTAGAATCTTCACTTTTTAAAGAAAAACATACCAATTAGCAGCAAGGCAAGGCTGTCTAGAGCATGAGGTTTTCAAAGTTTGACACATCTGTAGATGCAACACAACCCATTTATTTGTGTGAAGTTCCCTTTCATTTTCTGGTGGTGAGTGAGGATCCAGGGAGGGCTCCACCTCTGATAAATTTGCAAGTGCTCACAGGAATTACAAGATGAGGTTCTTTGCCTGATGTGTCCAGCATAGCTACAACTGGATAACAGGGTAGCAGACGATTGCTTCGCCTTGTTTGCCTACCAATTTGAGGCCTCAATACTGGTTTCAGTGGCGTAATTGCCAAATAGGGTTGTCAAATGCTCTTATCCCCACTGCGCAGGAAAATAAGGGAGACTTGAGGGCTTGCTTCTTGGCATGGGCTAGTGGTACTGCAGGTCATAGTGAAAGCTGGAGAGTGATGACAGCAGCCTGTGCGAGGCCACCAGTCCCATTCCTGACGGGGCATTGGCAGCCAGCACTCAGGGGCATGCAGGGCTTTGGCTTCATCCCCTCAACACATTGGCCATCTGAGATGAGATGAGCTGACCTGACAGTTGGCTGCCAGCACAGAGCAGTAGGAGTTTGTGCCCCCTTTAGAGCCAGGGGCAAGCAAGAGATGAAACTATGTTTCTAAAAGTCATAATTCCCTTCTCTGTTTGCTCCTGGGATGGTTCTGCTATGCATCCCCCTTTCTGCAGGCAAACCGTTGTCTTACAGTCTTGTCATAAGTGATTAGTCAGAATCCAGTGCTATAAAAAACCCAGAACCAAATGTAATAACCAAGGTGCAAAATTAATGTTTAAAAAATCCTGTAACCTGCTACAAAAACAGATCCTAAAATTAAAATAGGAAATACTGTATCCTTGAGACCTCTAACAATGCTTAGTGAATGTATCTGTCTTTATGAAAGGGGCTTGATTTTTTAAAATCGCAGTGTCCATGTCCTGAAAATTAGGACCTTTAAGGCATCTTATTGATGAGTACATAATGTCACTTGTTACTCTGAAAATCTTAAAAAAAAAAAAAGCACATATTGTTGGATTATGTATGGGAAAGATAGAGAAAGAAAGATAAGTAGAAACAAAAAAAACCAACTTGCAAGTATAAATTCTAGTTAGTATTTCTAGTTAAATTTTATCTGTTAGGTACCAAAATAATTTTTAGTTTTATACAGGAAAGTGTATTCACGGCTGCTGGAATTTATAGAGTCAATAAATTAACATAAATAAATTGCTACAATTTTCTGTTTTATTATAATATCTTAAATTGTTATCACACTTAACAGCTTTACATACATCTAGAGATAAAATCTGAATTGCAAATAAATCACTACAAAATATACGTTGCAGACAGTTTTTATTTAATGTGCACAGTCATTAAGTATTTAAATGGCTAACTTGTGCCATTTGCCTGTTCCATTAAATGTGTCCACTGTAGTGTGTAAAGGGGAGTGTACTATATTAAGGTGGGTAATATTTTAAATTAAGATTTGGTTTACACTACAAGTGTTTAATTTGGATCTAATGAGTCAGTTACATTACTAAAATAGGATAGTTATTTTAAATATATTTATTCAGATGTAGGGAATATATAATTGATTTTTATCCTTTTTTCACTTCTGTATCTCTTAATAGCTAGTTCCTGTTTAACGTCTAATGATTCCTATTAAACCTAAATTAAATGCTTTTTGGAGGATTGCTATTTAAAGTTTTACTGAAGAAGTAAAAATTACTTTTAATTAACTACTTAATTTACATGCCAAATTAAGGGTATGTAAACATCTCTGGGGCACAAGAACATGCCATTTTGTTATGGTGAATGATGACCTGGCACCAGTTATATCCTTATTTCTGCAATGGCGGGGCCGTATACCCTCATTGCATGGGAAACTCCTGCTGACAGAGTGCTGCAGTGCAGCTCCTCTGCAATGCTGGCTGCCACCTGATGTGTGAGAGCACGAAGCCTGTCTCAGGGTGTATCTGTCAAGTTCAATGTCTCACCCTTATCTGAAGGTGCTTAATGATTCAGGGTATCGAAAAGACTGAGTCCTTTGTGAAGACTGTGGTAGACAATTTTGCTTTTTTGTCCTGGTAGAGCAGTCTGACATAAATACAGTTTATCTGGAGAAGGACCTGACACCTTTGGTGGACAAACCTGATACAGTGGAATACGGGGTTTTGATAGACACTCATCACTGTAGCATAAGAACAGTGATGAGTGTCTATCAAAACCCTGTATATCAGAGAAAAGAAAACCACGTAAGACCAAAAGAAAGATAAAATCACTGCTAGTATGTGCTGTGTGCTGGTTTTGTCTGGGTTACAGTTACTTTTCTTCATAGTAGCTAGTATGAGGTAATGTTTTGGTTTTGTGCTGGAAACAGTGTTGATAACACAGGGATGTTTTAGTTACTGCTGAACAGTCCTTACACAGTCAAGGCCTTTTCTGCTCCTCACATCGCCCCACAAGCAAGTAGGCTGGGGGTGCACAAGAAGGTGGGAGGGGACACAGTTGAGACAGGTGACCCCAGAGTTATTCCGTACTTTGTGATGTCATGCTCAGCATATAAAGCTAGGGGAAGAAGAAGGAAGGGAGGGACATTTGGAGCAATGGTGTTTGTCTTCCCAAGTAACCATTGCATATGATGCTTTCCTGGAGATGGCTGAACACCTGCCTGCCAATGGCAAGTAGTGAATGAATTCCTTGCTTTGCTTTGTTTGTGCATGCGTAGCTTTTGCTTTACCTATTAAACTGTCTTTATCTCAACCCATGAGTTTTCTCACTTTTACCCTTCCGATTCTCTCCCCCATCCCACCAGGGGTGTGAGCGAGTGGCTGCATGGTGCTCAGTTGCTGGCTGGGGTTAAACCACAACATGGTGTCAAGGACCTAAGCTGTATAAAATACATTAGATCATCAAATTGTCTGAATTCAGACATTATTGAGCTCTTATTACAAGACATAATCATATAGAAAACTGCTGAAGAAGTGTATTTTAAACTACTTTGCTATTTTCTTCTCTAAGAGAAAAAAACATTCCTGATCATTGTCTCTGATCTTTAAAGGCTGTGGTCATGTTAGTATAGTATTCATTTCTTCAGCAAACGTAAATTACCTCCATGGTATTATGGCTGTAATCCTGATTCTGCTCTCTTGCAGAACTTTACCAAATAGCTACTTGTTGAGTTTTCCTACTAAAGGCTTATCAAAGCACAGCCAGATTTTAATCCCTCATCTACATGATCATCTCGTTATCATTTGACCCATGTGATGCAAAAATCAAGTCCCCAAGCTACTGAATTTATAGAGAAACACATTTAATTAATTAGTGAACCTTAAATCACAACTTATTTCAGCTTTTTTGTTTGTTTGTTTGTTTGACTGTTCTTCAGCATTTCATATAGCAAGCTTTTTTGTTTACAGGTGACGTTGTTTATTGCATTGTGTTAACCTGCAACTGTCTCAAACAACTGGATACAGTACCCTGGGAATTGGGCCCAAACCTCTGAAAAGCCACTTATCATACAGTAAGTGCATAAAAGAAAAATTGTAAAAAATACCAAGTAGATTCACAGGAGGATTTTGAAAAACCTCAAAGAGACCAAATTGTTGTCTATGCTGTCTAACTCAAAGAGTTTAAAATAAGAACTAATACAAAGTTACAGCTGGCAGACCTAAGCAATACATGTGCATGTGCACACAGTGTATAGCCTCTACTAAGAAAGTAAAGTTCATTTGCAGATTAATATTTAATCTCTTTATTCTATTTGGTGAAAGTATTCTTTGTCAGTATGCTCATTTATAGTTGAAGTTGTGGATGCTCTCTGGCAGATTCTAATACACATGTTCTCTTTCCAGTCAGTGGACCAAAAAGAAAAATTACAATAGTGTTCACACCTGATCACATAAAGAGAACAAAGATTGTTAATAAACAGAGTTAGGCAAATACTAATACTTCGGGAGACTTCCTGTTGTGTATGAGTGGCATGAATTTAAAATGATTAAAACATTTAATAGTCAGCTATAGTATAACCTACACCTAACTCTTACTCTACTGAATAGAAGAACAAATTCTCGTTGGGTTTAACAGGCCTTTTCTGGTATTAAGTATATTTGTGTATTTAATTAGGAAGAAAAAATGATAAAAACACATGCTTTTTCCCTTTTGTGGGATAAATAGCTCATGTCAAGATTAACAGTAATGCAGCTAGTATTTCAAATGTACCAGGACAACTACTTGTAATATTGACCTGCAGAGTAAATAAGTATTGAGGTTTTGTCATCCTTTCTAAATGCCACAGCACTGCAAATCACATATGGACAAAATAGGAATGTTAAATGGAAAGATGCTGTGTTCCACAACAACAAGGAAACTGAGACCTATGAGCTAAAAACCAGTGATGACTAGTGGCAGCTCCTAAACAAAGGCATATACTGTTTTTCTTTCATTCTTTTTTTTTTTTTAAGTAAAAATATCAAAATCTCTGTATCATTGTTTCTGGCCACACAACACTTTTTGCAAAAACATAAATGAGAATTCACTTCCAATTATGTTGTTTATTTGCAATCAAATAAACAGCTTTGAGTAATTTGCGTTGAATAATTAATTCATTCAATTCATTAGAAAGGAAAGTCTAGGAGACAGATAGCCAGATTTAAACATGGAGAATTATCTTCATCCTTCTGAAATCAGATAGAATTTTGCCATTGATTACCACAGCAGCAAAAGTACACACAGTAATACTGAAAATAGTTTTTTTTATCTTAATATAGGTGAGTACAACAATGATTTAGTTTGCAATCAATAATTTATAATATTTCTACCATACCAGCCAGAGTAGAACTATCCCAGTAAAAGGTAACGTAAATTATTTAAAATTAAGTATGTAAATATACTAGGCTGTCACACTGAAATACTGTTCTAATTTGGTTCAGAGATATGTTGAAAAAGAAAAAGTAGTCTGTTCCAGTGGATTTTGATTTTTATTTTTTTTTCCAAATAAGATACTTTCAATCAAAATATTTCGACTTACTCGTTATCAACACTGACTCACTAGCACCACAAAGTGGAGAGGAGAGCCGCTGGTACATTTTTGCTAGGACCAGTGCAATCCCACCTGACATTAACTGATGTGATTTAATTTAACGTGATGTGTTTTTAATTGTAGATGTTAATGTTTCTAGCATTGTTGCTGCATTTCAAAGAATGAGTAATAAGCAATCTTCTATCAACACTGTTAGAGCAGATAGCTGAAGAGTTCGCATGCATTATAGTCTATGTCTCCAGATGTGTGGAGTATGTGCCACAAATAATGTGAATGCATGTTTGAATTTAGGCGGCTAGTGATCAGCGTAACATGTTGAGCTCTCAAGCAGATTAATTTCTGTATCACTTTATGATGACACATTTTTATCTCTTTTGCTATTTCAATTACTTTGATAAATTGGGGAGGGGGATTGTTTTCCCACAGGAGCATCAGATAGAGAAATTTTTAGTGAATTTTTTTTTCCTCACTCAACTCATCTACATGTTACAGTTTAAGAAGCATACTGCTAATTAATCAAGTTAATTACATATCAAGATGCAAACCTTGTGTGGCCAGGCCTTTTTTTTTTTTATTTCTTCTGTTAGTTCTTTTCATAGCTAATTTAAAAAAATGGATCACATACACCACATTCGCTTTAGAAAGAGTCACTGATTTGCTGCTGCAATTTTTTGCTTCTATTTCCCACTGCTTCTGCCAATACAACTGAAAACAGTTGCCCTTAGATGCTTCTGATAGTGTAATATCATTAGAGTTAAAGATTTGCAGACATTAATTTAACTGACAATAGATTATAGAATCTTGCTGCCTAATAGCTGAATTATGGGAAAGATTTGTATGATAAACAAACTGAAATGCCCCTTGCTTGAGGGAACTCCTGGGAATAAAAGGTTCTGTTATGTCTGTGGCTTTTTTTTTCCCTCAGCTTTTCTTTTTCTTTTGAGAGAAGAGAGATTAAACTCCTGCCATAAACTTTTCCCCAACATTTTAAATTGATACAAGCCTTACCTGTGATTTCTTTCAATGTTCCACTTTCCTCTTTTTTGTTTTACAGATGTAGGTGTACCTGCCTTTTTGCAGTAGGAGCTGTTCCATTGAAAGGCAGCATATTTATTTCAGAATTAACTGTATCACAAGCCTCTTTTGAGAAAGTAACAGTGCTCATAGCATGCTGTCAGGGGTCTTGCCTTAATGAGAATCAAGAATATGCTTTAGTCCATGATAAAACCCAAGCTATGGTTTAAATATGTATCAGCTGTTTGTGGTCAACCTTCAAAGGAAAGTCAATCTGGTGAGAAAATCAAATTTGTAAAGTGTATGTGACTCACAGATAGTAACCACTGTGCCTTTTCCTTTGCTTGAGTATAAAGCTGTAGGAAGAGAATTGGAGACATCATTTCTATTGTTTACTTAGTCTGAATATATTTAAATGCTTCTTTGTACGTTTACTTACAGTGTGGTGCAAGATAACAAAGTAAATTTCATAATTATTATTTCTTCATCATTGTTACACCTGCAACTTCACAAATGCCTCATATTTTCAAAAACAAGACTCTTGACCCCAAGCACTCATAACCAAATTTACACATGATGTGTAAAGAGCCCTGAAAGAGGACAGTGAGGTTGGTTGGCACAACAGAGCAGGGAGGATATTCTAGGCACTGAAAATAGTTTTGGGAATAGAAATAGGAAGTCATGCATGAGATATGGATACACACAGTAGGCAGGACTGTATCTGAGCCAGGAACGAGTAAGGACTCAGTCCAGTGGTAAGCTAAGGCAGACTCTTCTAAAGCCTTGAAATTGCAGAGGAGAAATTTGACCTTGTAATGTAATGAGACGGAAAACCACCTGCAGGACTGAGACATGACTTGACATGATCAGAGTGGTGAACAAGAAAGATAACCTTGGTCGCAGTGTCTGGAGTGGACTGGAGGAGGGAGATTAGAGGGAAGAAGGTTACGGTGGCTAAGAGGTTACAGGAGGTGAGAGATAATGAAAGCATGAAGTAGGGAGGAAAAAAAGATGAATACAGAAGATACTGTAGATGCAGAAAAGATATGATTTGGCCAAGAAGCCCACATTTTAACACTTGAAAGTCAATGATTATGTAAAAAAAAAATGTATTCAAGGCTTCTGCTGTGTTTATTTACTATTCTGTTGGCGTGCTGCAGCCAACTTGCTGTAGTAAAAGTCACAAAGGTATCTAGATCATCTATATCTTTAACTGTCTCTACACATTCACATCTATTGATAGCTATTTTTATATTTTGACTGTAGAGCAGCAATATGGAAATCAGGTGACACAGGTTTATTTTGCTGACTCTATCACTGATTGGCCCTGTGATCTTGGACAGGTTATTTCTGTTTGCGGGACTACAGTTTCTCCATCTGTAAAACAGCAAAAGCAGTTTTTTCCTTTCTTTGTACATTTATAGATGAAGAAAGATAGATACTGTTCAATAGACTGAATTCTCTGTTGAACTCTGTTAGCAGATGCTCCCGGGCCATCCCACATGGACACCTTCACAACCACCACTGGGATGCAATGGTCCCTTTATAGTTGCAACATACCAGTTCCAGATACTGGGGTGGGTCCAGATGTGTTTAGCGTTGCAAGAAAGTTAAAAATGGCTGTGCCCGAGTAGGTAGTTTTGACTGGAGATGCGAGAGCTCAGCTGCGTCTGAAGCCACCACAACCAAAAAATATTTGCAGACACACTTCACCTACCAGTTGGCTTGGGGGATTGTGTGGCTTTGAAACATGTGCTATCAAAAGACAGTGGTGGTATTCTTCCCTGGGAACACTTCGTTTAACATGCCAAAGGACTTTACCAAAATACTGGTAAAATAAGACATAAAGCAGCCAAAATACTTATTGAGAATTTCATCTGTGAGTACCAATATATTTGGGCTGTCATGGCTCTAGTTCAGAAAAACTGCAAAAAACCAAATGATCATGCCATAGAAGACAGAAAAAAATAATCTAGCCATCAGATTCCCAGGAAGCAAGAGCACCTCAGCAGTAAACACAAATATAATAGCGACTATTTGCTAAATCACAGAGTTGGACTCTGCACTGATAAATTAAAAAAAAAAAAGGTGGAAGCTGGTAAAGAATATTCTTTTCTCTGTGGCATATTCTTTCCTCTTGTCTTAACAGTCATCTTTGTATTGCTAGTGCTGAAGCTAAGATCCCAAGAGGATGCGGAAGAGGGGGGAGGTCCTTCACCATAGCGCTGGTTATAGCTGCCAGTTTTTCCCCAGCTGAAATTCTGAATTAGTCAGAATTCCTGAGGAGGTAATTTCTGTGGCTCATTCCTCCTGGTTTTCTTCCTGTAACCTGTGGATATAGGAACCTGTTTGCAATGGCTGCTGTGCAGATTAGTCAATATTTAGAAAAAAAAAAAAAAGAAAAATAGGGATGAATAATAGCATTTAAAATGTTAACTGTGCATTAAAAGAATGGATCAGTAAATCGTGTTTTGTGTTTACTATAGGAAAGCATGTTTTTAAAAAGCAATGGAGTAATTTTCTTAGAGAGCAGAAAATTCTTACAGGGATAAATTCAGGAAGAGAACTTCCTAGCATAGTGAAAGAATACATAATACAGAAAAAAAATCTGCTGAATATTTGAGATACACTTTTTAACTTTATAAATTATATTGTTGCCATTTGCTCCTGAGACAATTAGCAGGTGTCAGTTAGAAGACACAATAGATTATGTACCCAATTACTTTCTCTTTTCAGACAACAGTTTGCAGTCACAAGAACGTGTGAGAAGGTTTAATCAAAGATTAGAACTTTTTAATTAAATAGGGCTGTATGTGACTAGTCATTTGACATTAATTACTGTTTTAGTTGGATTCCTTTTGATTTGTAAAAGGCCCTGAGCACTGCAAAAATTATGTCACATTATAGAAACTGCTGATTATTAAAACAAAAAGTTTTCTTCATCAGCCCATCACTCTCCTGCAAAAGAAACATAATTTCAAAAGTGAAACGGCTGCCTCAGAGAAGGAAACCAGTGAGTTTTAAAAGCAAAATAGCAGATGGTACTTCAACTGACTCCCCTTAGAAGGGACAGTCTGAAAGCACTTAATTGTAATGATTGATAAGGTCTTCTGTCAATGCTCAGCAAAACTTTCAAGAGGCTAAACAGCTGGCATGAGGTTCATTTGGAGTTTTAACTAGTTGACTACCCTTTGGGGTGTCTTAAAGCTAACTAGCATCACCGATATTAATAGAGGACATAAATCAAAATGAAACGCTGTAGCAGAAACTGATCAGAGACTTCAAGTAATATTTTAATTTGTCAGCCTACAGAGAGGAGGATAAATGTTAACAGTGTCCTTGTGTGATAGCTTTAAATTCAAGTCCAACGGTGGCATCAGTGTTTGCGAGTCATTCTTTTGTGAGTTTCGCTTTTTCATACACTCCACTTATTCAGACTAAAGTGGGAACAGTGACAATGAACATCCTTATCTGAATAGCCTGCAGAAAGAAAAGGAAAAAAGAAGAGAAAGATATAAAGGAAGCAGGAATAATTCTTAGCTCATGTAAAGATTAGGGGTGAACTTTACACAAACACACACTTGGAGTCATTGTGCCTTCTGTGGTGAACTTTTAGAGAGATTTGAGCAGGGGGCATATGTCTGTCTGAAGGTGAATTAAGAAAGAAAATCTGTCCCTAACCTGCAGCGCTACAGTGCAGTTTCTGCACACGGGGCTTGGGTTCATGTACTTACAGCTCCTTTCTTAGCCTACTGAAATGATTCTCCGTGCAAAGCGACTGGATTTCTCTGCCACAGAGCTTGTTCTTGGGGATCATGGGATGCCCAACACTCAGGGTGGGCAACGATGGAGAAAGTTTGGAAATGATTGAACTAGTGATAGCCAGATTGCCTGGAATGCTAAGTACAAATCTGGACCCTGTATGCCCTTGTTTTACCACAGTCTTATCATACTAGTAAGTTTTAAATTGGCAATGAAAAAACTGTTTTGCACCCCAAGTTACCAAAATACATTGTACTGAGAGTCTTTTTTGGGCAGAAGTACTGACATGGTAGAATGAAATAATATTACTTGGAATTAGCTAATCCCCACAATTTGATACCTGATTTACATGCAAGTCAGCTGCTTTAGGCCATCAGCACAGGAGGTTAATCTGCAGTTTGAATAACAGTTAAAGAGAATAAAGTTACTTGATGGAAAACCGAAGGCCAGTCTATAACCTGGACTGAAATTCAGCAGACCTGGGTTCATTTCTATGACAGTCTTCCTATATGACTAGGAAAAAAATGTCATACCATTTCTCTGTTATTCAATTTTCTAACGAGAAAAATGGCAGTACCTTTCTACTTCACTTACTAGACAGTAAGACTTTGAAAAGAAAAGATATCTCTTACCGGCATTGGTGCAGTGCCTGGGACAAACAGGTGCTTCTAAATACCGCTGTTATTTCTAGCATAAATTGTATTTATACCTATTTCTCTAGTTTAACCTTCAGGCTGCTACAGTCTGGAAATCACCATGGAAACTGTGGCAGTAAATGTGGTATTTAGCAACCAGTCTTCACACCATGTCTAGGTTAAATCTTTTCCTAAAAAGTCTGAGTCACAGCGTATTTCCTATAGGACTGAAGCGTCTCCTGAAATGGACAGAAGTGTTCACTCCATTCATATAAAAAGTTTCCATTTAAAGTGAAAAAAACTGTCAATTGTGTATAAAGCCAAGCATTGTAGGAAACTTTATTTCTAGAATGAGTGGGAAAAGGTATGCTTTATTATTGAAGAGATATTGTTTTTCAAGAAAAAAAAAAAACAACACTGAGGAGAAACACAAAATTATCATAGCATTTTGTATTCACTGCATCAGTTATTTCCCAAAGAAAGCCTATCAGTTAAAATGATGAATTTTAACCTTTACCGATTCTTCTAGAGAACATTCAATTTATATTCTTCAGGCACTTTGCTACTTGTTCACCATACTGATGCAAAATTATTGTTTTTGTAATATTTATAAAGATCTAGTTACAAGTTTTCAAGGACGTATTTAACTTTTTTTTTCAAACCGAAACCCTTTAGTATAAGTTAAGATAGAAATGAAACAAAAAAGTAACGTATGATACAGTTATATGCTTTAATACATTAATATTTAAATACAGTATTATATTGAATAGAAGTCTGGTGGTCAATAGAAAATACAAAGGTCACGTTATCACCGAGTACAGAAAGCTTTAAGAGTTGAATACCAATGGATAGACATTTCTGCATAGAATCTTTTCTTTTTTTTCATTGCTCCTGTGAGATCCAATAATGCCCATATGAAATCAATGACTTCAAATTCCCTTTATGAAACCTATCCTGTAAATGTTGTTGGCAGTACTAAATTTGGAAAAACAAAAAAAACAAACAAAAAACCCCCCAAACCAGTCCGAATATATGTTCAGATTTGAGCTTTGCCTTATTTGTATCTTAAACTATTTCTGTAGCCATGATGTCAATATTTCTTTAGGTACTCTAGGCTTCTGAGCATCATTCTTAAGAGAGCAGTAGTGTTACAAATTAATATTACAGCCCTCGACTGCTGCTGCAGTGCTGCAGTTAGATGCTATCCTTGCTCTGCAGCGTAAGGGTGTGTTGGGCTGATAGGCCTGGGATACAAAATTGCCACGACGCTGAACAAGGAGATGGTGAATAAGAGTGCCACGAGGAAATAGATGTTTACTTGCCTGCTGTAAAGATCACTTTTTAAGGGTAAGGTTCACAACCATAAACACTTCAGAGAATTTTCTTTTCCTTTCTTTTTTTTTTTTTCTCAATTTCTTTTAATTCATTCCTTCAAAATGCGTGGGCCATGTGGATTCCCTCTGTCGGGGAATTTGGACCTTTTCTGGAGAACATCTGAGCAAGCATAGACATAGGAAGGTCTGGGGATTGCCAAGAGTGAGAGAAGAGTAGGAGGCAGTGAAAGATACAGCAATGAAATGGGATCCTATAGGTCTTGGGCAAAATGAAAGCCTTCTTCAGGGATGACAGAAGCAAGGTCCCTACTAACTGCAGAGTACTGTGCCATTTGCTCCAGCTGGGAATCAGCCAGGTTGACTAAAATAAAGTGTAGAAGCAAGGACCTACCTTTAAGATCATGAAGGCACTGGGATGGGGGGAAATGGTTTATAAACTATTTATTTATTTATTTATTTATCTGTCCTAGTCACTTTCAGTTTTTCTGTCTAAAAAAAATTAGCTGTCCTAGTTGAAAGATTGTTAAAGCCTTGATTTTCTGTGTTTTCAGTCTTCTTTAGGGAAGTCACTCTAGAGAAAAGGTCTAGACTGGTCCGGATTTGGGGTCTGGCCAAAGCTCTTGTAGATACTCCAGCATAGCTGAAATACTTGGAATGTGTTTCAGGCTTTGCTATGGAGTACACTGAGTAACGTCTGTTTTATGAATTTTGAATCTAATGATCTAGACACCTAGCAATTTAATGCTGTCAGAAGTTCAGTGTTAATATGCATGGCCTCTAGCAATAGGTTAGTTATAGTGGGGATATTACTAGTGGAAATGTTAGTCACCTCCTAAGTGATATCAGAGATTTGCAAATGTCACTGGTACAAAACCTTCACATGTTGCTACCTGAAGCGGTATTTGTAGCCTAAGGACCATCTCCAAAGGAAAGCTTGTGTGTTAGTGCAGGTTCTTTGCTCTATACCAGGAACTGAATTTTGCTGAATTAGGCACCTAAGAACAGAATATACAAATGCTGGAGTACTGAGCAAGGTGGTTTCAACTAGAAATGATAAAAATAGGTGCCTAAACATCCTTTCCCTTCCAATATGAGAACCTAACTCTGGGACGCAATTAGCTGTCTGGGTGAGGCTGGGACTCATTTAGGAGTCTGCCTTTCACACAGTAGCCTGGTGGTTAGAACAATTGCCACAGAATCTGGAGATTTGGAATAAAACCTGTTTCTCCGATCTCATAAGGTACTGCACTGAGTAGAGAAGAGCCAGATTTGCATTCTGGTCCATACTCTTGCTGATACCATAAGTTTTTTATCTAATGGCTGTTTAATGTGAGCTGGGTAGGGAAGCCAATGCCCAGTTCCCCCTGCTATCGAGTACTTCAAGCACTGTGCTGTATTGTTCCACAACTGTTGTATGTGAAGGTAGAATTTATGTTTGGCACCCACCTTTTGAATTCACTCCAAGCTCTTCTGAAGCAAAAGTTTGATGTAAGTACGTGCACAGTTCTTTCCTAAAGTTAGTTTGTGTTAAATTTGAGAATCTGACTTAGAACGAACAGCAGTTGATTTGACTATCAATCATTTAAATCAATTTTTAAAAAAGTTAATGTGTATTTTTTCTACATTTCATTATTGTGCAGTGGGAAAAAAAAACTATCTGTGACAATGACAAAAGTGCACAGATCCATTTTAAGCTTGGCTAACTGACACAGGAAATATTCTATATCAGTGAGTAGATAGCCAGCAACTTATTCATCCACATTAGGAATGAACAAGCAAATGAAATAAAAATTCCCCTGCAGAACTAAAAAAAGTTCTCAGTTTGACAGAGGGGATGAAACTATAAGACAGTAACATTGAACATAGTGATTTTCTACTGCATTTACCTCAGGCAATAGCACAGTGATATTTAAACAAGATAGTAATTATATGAAAGATGTCAAATAAAAACCATTCAAAATTCAAATTTATATAAGACTCTGTGAAAAGAAGGAGATATGTTAGGTCTCCTAACTTATATAAGTAGCTAACACAAATCCAAAGACAATTCTTTTTCAGCATGTCATAAGAGTTGTGGGTGTAACTGGTATATCTTTGGTAAAAATGAAGAGTTCTTAGATGTAGATTTACTTTGATGTCTCTTGTTACATGTCAAAGTCAGTACACACTAAGTCACTTTATCTCTAGGGAGATTTTTCACCCTATATTTTTGCCAGTCTTTGCAATTATTGAAGGGATGGCTGAAGAATGCCTTTTAATGCCTTATATGGTCTACATGGAACATAGGCGAAGAATTGTGCTATAGAAGCACATCCCCTGCACTTCAACATAAGAAAGGACTGCAGTTTTTCTAAAGTACCCCATCTAAAATGCTTGTATTGCAGAGGATAGATTGCTTGAATGAATGGTTTCACTCCACAGATTCACCCCTATTACACTATACTGCTTCCTAATGTAAACATACTTTCTAATCTCTAAGTCTTCCATCAAACTGTTCTAAAGTCATTAGATTTTCAGGTATTGTTCATGGGCTGCTGTTGGTTTTGTATCTTTTCCTTTAAAAAAAAAAAAGGGTTACATTTTCTTTCTCTCTTAAACTGCTAAACTGGTGTCAGGTACAACTGAATAAACAGGATATCTCAGTGACATCCAGGCAGAGACATATCAGAGCTGCCACTTGTTTGCACATCTGAAGAGTTTTGGGTTTTTTTCCTCAAGACAAACTCTACTACAATTTGGATCATTTTCTGATAACATATAAAAATATTTCTTAGAATAAAGACAACAAGGATTTATTCCTTAGATAAAAAGTTTTGTATTAAAAGGAAAGATATTAAGATCCAGAAACATCATCGACGGGAATTTATTGATATTCCGTTGATGACCTCGGCATAAATGTCATGAACTACAGCGCACTGGGAGGAATCACTAGCTTAATGGAAAATCATGATACAAGAAAAAAATTGATGACATGGGTGACTATAGTGTAGAAGGAGAATGAAACATACTTGTGTCGAGTGCAGTATCATTATCTTAGAGAGCAATAAACTGGGAGCTAAGTCAGATGGGAGTGAAAAAAAGAAGTAAGAACTAGCTGTAATAGTCTGTCAGGGAACAACACTCCCTCGTGAAGCAGCTCCCTTAAAAGGCAATTACAACCCTAGTATGTATCAGGTAAAATTAATTCAGCAGAAACAGTAGAAACAGAGAAATAATAATGTCTCCATACAAGGAATTCTGAGCTTAAATTTTCGTTTATACTGAAATCTTCCAAACTGCTGAAAATATTCCTCTACTCTAAGACATCTACATTTTATAGGATTCCTTTTTCTGAGAAGCGGATGACACAGAGTCTTTGGAGACTTGTCAGACAAAAGTTTTTGGGTCTGGTTCATTTCTATCCTCTTACTTCTAAGTTTTTTGCCAGTATTAGATGATGTCTCCTCCAAAGCTCCTGCGAAAAAGGCAGGAATTCTTGCTGAGTAAGACTATATATGAACGAGGTGATGCCTTACAATAGATTAACTCATAACCAGTAAACTTAAAGGCGCATATGTAAACCTTCTACAGTGCTGAAATGGAAATATCAAGATTCAAATTGAAATTAGTTTGAAGACAACAGCACTGAGTTTAATTTGGTGACATTATTCATTTACACCATCTGAGAGAAAAGGTATTTGGAGAGATTGTGGGGGAGAAGGTGTTAACAAATGGAAAGCTTTAAGATTATACATCCTGTCATTGGGGTAATGAAAACTTTTGTTTTCTATTCCTTTTAAAGAAGTAGAATTTGCCATGGAAATATTACTAGCATTCCTCCATCAGGGTAAGAGAACTAGGAGGATAAATATTTGATCAGTGGATTGTTGAAGACAGATAAAAAACACAGATCTTGTGCTAGAGTCAAAGGGATGACAAAAGAACTACTGATAGAAATTATCAGCATTTTTCCTTTGCTTTCCAGCTGCTGGCCCTGTAATAAACTGTAATAAAAAAATAAACATATATACGCTCGTTACACATAGGAGACAGCCACCAAAAGTTAACATAAATGTTGGTTAGATCTTATGTCATTGTTTGCTTATCTCTTGTCTCTTGGCCCTTAGACCAGAAAGTCCCTGCATGCCAAGTACAAGTAAACAAAAGACACAGTCAAAAATACCTGGTGTGAGAATTAATTATCAAATTAGAGATCTCCTTTTTCATATGTAAACAAAAGACTTGGAATCAAAGAGCTAGTGTGGCAATTTCAGTAATGAAGGTGCATATAGCAGAAGTGAAATCTTCCACCTACATGGCCTTGTCAGCCTTGGTGCGTTTAGAATATGGCATAATTCAGAGCTGTGAAGTAACATTTTTCTACAATAGGTCTCTAGTCTGTCTATCATCTAGCCAGTATCAAAAGGTCAGGAGGTACTGTGATGCATGAGATGAGGCATTTGCCGCTGAGATCTTGGAAGCAAGACTAGTCATTAACACAAATATTGTTGGCAGTCTAAATTGTTCCTGTATCACAACCCAGAGAGCTAGGAGATGGGAGCTCTCATCTTGCCTAGCAGAAACTTCAATGTTCCCTGCGTACTCACAGTGGTGTTCCTCACAAGACAGAATAAATTGTGCTCGCTTGGCAGAGCAAAGCCTTCAGGCCATCACAAATTTTCAGTGTCTCAGAGAAACCTTTGGAGTCATCTTGCCAAGAACATTTTTATCTTTTTTAGAGATATGGGACTTCCCCTCTTGTGAACCAGTCTTATTGTTCCTTGAGTTTTGGCTAACAAGGTCCATGAAGGGAATGTGTTGCAAAGAGCTGCAGCCTGTAGGCAAGTGGACAAGCAATAAAACTCTGCTTATTCCCACCCCACCAGCTGTTAACACTAGTAGAAGTTAGGCAGACACCTGCCCTAACTGATTTTTTAGACAGAGTATTATGCTTCATGCAAATGATAGACCATCGCTACAAATGTTGGAAATAATTTTCACAGTTAACATTATGAATAGTTGATGTATTGCTCCTATTCCATTTCTAAAAGCATTTGCCCTTTTATGTCTTTTTCCATTTGCATTTCTTTCCCTTTCATCTCCTTTCTTTATCACAATTTTTTGTGGACCCTGTTTTGCCCTTCTTTGCAGAATTGAAACTTCACAAAGTAGTCCAGAGGAGGCCAGGTTAAGTGAGCATTAGAAATACTGTAAAGAGATATTGTCAATCCAATAAGTAAACATTTTCCAGCTTTGAAATGATATGAACATCTACCTACTAACAATACATTGTCAAACATGGAGAGGAGTAAAAAAAAAAAAATGAATAAAAGAAACATTTTGTTTGGGCTCAAACAGTGTGATCTTTAAGACATTACACATTTTAATTTATTTTATTTTGTTCTAAAATTCTCTAATACATAATTTCACAAACGTTAACATAAAATTGTTATTGGAAGTTACTAATTACTCTATTTTGCTAACCACATGGGGCCTTAATTAAAAATTGTAATCCATTGCAAAATATACATGTGTATAATGAAAACACAATTCAAATATGTTGTCAAATAACTGGATTTTATTACTTAAGCTAAAGGAAATAGATATATTTTCTAAAAAAATGCTCAGAAAGCATGATATTTCTCAATGTTGCAGTTGTTCTCTGATATCCAGCAGTGAAAACAATAATTATTATCAGTTCTTCATGTTCTTAGGGTTGGCATTGATAATTGTTTGCATGAAGAATGCAACCATGCAAAAGCACAGTAGCACTTTAGAGGAAGAGAAGCTGCCAAAGTCTCTGGTGAGGCTTGCCAAAAAAACCAGTCACAGTAGGGTGTCTCTACTAGCTCTCTATCATAGTGCATATACGTCCTGCTCTTAAGGATAATCACCTGCTACTGAATAGAACTATTCATTGAGGCTGAGGGAGTGACTGAAACACAGTCTCAAAGCCTTTCAAAATCGCAAAGTTGCCAATGCTCCCATTTTCTCAGGAGTCTCCTGATGCTTGGTTAACTCAGGCTTAGTACAATGTTAACACTACCACCCAGCTTTGAAACTGGAGTCAGCTTATAGCTGGCCAGCAGAAATCTGGGATATGTTGCCATATGAATCTTTACATCTGTCTATGGAGCCATGTCCTCAGCCTTTCAATGTATTAAAAAAAAAAAAAAAAAGTCTTCACAGAAAATTCAGTCCTACTCATGCTATCATCCTTCTTTTTTATTTTACATGAGACAAGGTTAATGGAGCCCAAGAATGAAAATGGTATGGTGAACTCAGATATATGTCACTCAGCTGAGAGTAAGTAGCTAGTTTCCATGAATAAATTCTTTCTCTGATGTGAAAGAATTCAGATGAAAAGAGTGAGATGCTGATTTTGAGAGCCTACACACCTTGGGGGAATAGGCACCAAAGGGAATGAGTTTGAAAAGTGGTGATAAATTGCACTCCCTGTCTTTTGAACTGTAGGCTGGCAGTTAAACCATTCATCCAGTAAGCAGATTTTCAAATCTTGAAGCAACTGATGCCTCCTGCTCCTCCATACAGCAGTGGCCTTAATCACCAAGCTCTGTGATCTCCTGAGACAGGAGCAGCAATTTGGTGAGGAGAACTGCTGATAAATGTTTGCCTTTGCTCTTGCAATTAAGTCACCGTATCCAGAAGAGTCAAGTGACCATAGAAAGGGTTCTCTGACTGTTCTTTGAGTGGAATAGAAATTATGTTCTTGCTCTATGTCAGAATAGATGTGTACTTCCTATGCCATTTGCTTACAAGGACAATAGTCCTGGAACTAAAGACCTGAACAAAATATCAGATTTACCTCTTTTCTACTAAATGCCATAACAACTAGGAGAGAGTCTCACTCATAAACTTGCTATCTCTTCAAATATCATGACTCCTGCTTCACTGAGGTTCCACCCCAGTAGTCAGGTGGAACACGTCCTTTCCTGGGGCTGCTGTTAAGGTTATGGCCAATACTGGCTCAAGGCTGGTAATGGAACTCCAGCTTCAGTGAAGAAGAGTTCTGAGCATTAAGCAGATGTGAAAAAAATACATAGCAATATTTTCAAACTTTTCCAGAGAAGCAGATAGCTTGCTGACTTACTATCCTCTGATTAAACACGGAATTTAACTGGGCAATGGGCATGTATCTTCAGTGGCCAGGTCTGGACAAGTATGTCCACTTTTAGCAGTAGCAAACTTTAAGCCACACAGGAGGGCATTTTATGGATTTAGGTATTGTAAGGATTAGGCAGTGCTGAAAAGAGATGACCTAGATAATGTCTGGGCTGTAGTCAAGTTTGGGCTTCTAAATCCCAATTTAGACTGACCTTAAGTGATTCCTAAATTATCATAGTTTCATTTTAGGCTGAAATCTTATATTGGATCTGGTCCATAAGGTCTTTCTTGGATCTGGTTTGTGATGTTAGGCCCTCAGAAAGACTTTTTTCCTTTGAGTTTTGAACAGAATTCTTTTTTCTCCAAAGAAAGTCTTTCTGCATGGAAAACATCTGTGATATTTATATATTTTTGTAGTAATCCCCTAATTCATTAGAAGCAGTATTTCCATTCAGAAGATTACTATGTAAATATATGTGCATAAATCTAGAAAAGTTAACTTTTAAAAGGGACAGACACTTTGGTTTTTAGAAGCATTTTTATTTGTAATGTTGTTTCCAGCTGTGATAAATAAAGGTCTGAATTGCAGCAGAAAATGTAGAAATCGAGACCCTGATCCTGCACTGAATTCCAAGTGGGCAGGAGGTTTGCTGACACATAGTTCAGTGCAGGATCAGGGCCCTAAAATCTGAACTTACAAGGGCTGACTTTTTTATTCTTCAGTGTTCAAATGGACTGCTTAAAAAACCTATAAATGCTTCATCTAGACAGCAGGGCACCATTTCAGGAACTGATTACCCATTATAGTACTGACAATAAAATAGGAAAATACCCCAAGGGAGAAGGAGCAGGGCCTTATGACTTTCCCATTGAACTCAATGTGAAACTTATAATTTCCTGCCCCCACTTTGCAGGATGCGTCAGTTTTCAGTGGCTGTTGCTCCTAAGCTTCTTTCAAGGAAATCTGAAAGGATGGGGCTTATTACAGTGGAAAACCAGAGAAAATCATGGCAGAAATCTGAGTTCCACTACAATAAAGATTTCTTTCATATATACAAAAGAACATATATATATATATATTTTATATTGGCTTCTGTCTCCCCCAAAATTAATCAGCTAGAAGTAATACTCCTTTGATTTACATTTTGTGTGCTAGATTGTGAAAATGTGCTTGCCATACATAGACATGAGCATATCTGTTTAAGAGATCTCTTAAGATTTATTTTTTCAGAGCTATTTTTAAAGGATCTTTGAAACAATACTCAGGGAGAACAAATCAGACTCACATACAGACTCACACATTCTCCTTTCCTGCATCAGAGCCAAGAAACCAATATACACCCTCCTCCTCCCCACACTGAATCTCCTTCGTGAAACTTCCAGCAGTCTGTGGTAGCAGAGAGCACCTGTCTGGATAATGCGAAGGGATAAGGGAGTATGTTAAACAAGGGCAGAGGGAATTGGGGAGGGATGCAGGAGACACAGAGCTAATTGAAGCAAAGCATTTTATTAATCTAGAGTGCTGTCTCCAGGCATGCCTGAAATCTAAATAATGATACTGAACTTCAAAGGCCTTATTCTCCATTCCTTATGCACTCACTACCCTTATTTAAGTCAATGGGACTTCTAAGTACATAAAAATGCAGAATCATACCGTAAGCTGTAAGAATCAATTGGCAATAAAGTCTTATACTCTTTGAAAACAAAAAAAAACCCCAAAACCCAAACCACCTTTATCTGGTCAATTCTTTCCTGTCTATTAGTAGCATGAATAGTTTGAACATCAAAGTATGTGATTTTGACCCTCTGGAGAGCCATCTAAAAGCCTGAATCTCCTTTGAGAATTATTGTTTTCCAAGTGATTTATTCTGCTGATCTGTTCTGCTGTCATTGGACACTGTGCATACATGGCACATCAAGGATTGTGTAGAACCTGACTACAAAGTTGAGCAGCTTCTCAGGTGGGCTCCAGGATTTGGCATGTGTGTTTTAAAACTCTTCTGTTCTTTCAGCGTCGTTGCATATTGAATTATGTTAATCTCATTAAATAAACATTAATTACTTGATGGTTTCATGGTGCTTTGAAGCTGTAAGGTATTCTGAAAGTGATCATTCTTAATTATATGTACTATTGTTATTTCATCTTTATTTTTCAAAAGGCAAAGAACTGATTATCCTCTTCCTTAAAGGAGTCCACTTACACAGAGGCACAGGAGCCAGTTCTTCATCTGCCTCTTCAAGGGGTGCTCATAAGGATGTCATTTGCTGAGACAGTTGCACCAAAAGCCCAGTTATTGTTACCTTCAGAACCGCAAATCCATGGCTTTTCTCATTTTTGCCTTCCTCTAGCAATATCATCAAAATGGACATCCTAGGACTCATGTCTCTCTGGACTGTGGAGAAATTGGTCTTATCCATTTTCATGTGTAATTGCATGTGTTAGGTAAGGTATAATAACTGAATATGCTATGGGAGAGACTACAGTATAATGCTGCTAAGTGTCTTTCTCAATTGCATTTAAACATTAAAATTCACATGAAATTTTTGGGGTTGATTTGAATTTTAAAATTTCCATGGCAGAATGTTTTCTAAACGTTTTCTGTTACTAAAGAAGTGTAGTCAGCCTGCTGATGTTGGCTTAAAACATTCATAATAATTGGCTGGTTGATATTTTTTAATGAGAAGAGTATTTCATGGAGAAATGGGAGTTCATCCAAATCAATATAATTTGTGAGAAAATGTCTATTTTAATTAAATTGATTGGAACCCATGATCACAGCATACAGCAGGAGAAAGCTAGTCTCCAGCTTTATTTGCTTTGTTTTATAACTAAACCAGATTAAAACAAAATCGGTTTTGATATGAATTTATTTATTGGGTGTCCATGGTAAGGTGTTGGTAGCAGAGGACTGCAGGGGTGGAGCCGCCAGGGCTGCCCCATGCCAGATGCAGCCAGTTCCAGCCAGTTTCATTGGACCCACTGCAGGGCACGGCTGAGCCCCGCAGCCAAGGTGGTGGTGCCTTGGGGAAAATGTATTTAAGAAAGGGTAAAAAATGCTGCACAGCAGCTTTGTGAGAGAGGAGTGAGAGAAACAGCCCTGCAGACTCCAATGTCAGTGAAGAAGAAGGGGGAGGAGTTGCCCCAGGCGCTAGAGCAGATGTTACCCTGGAGCCTGTGGAGAAGACTGTGGTGAAGCAGATTGCTCCCCTGCAGCCCATGGAGGACCACAGTGGAGCAGATATTCACACTGCAACCTGTGGAGGACCCCACTCCAGAGCAGATGGATGTGCCCTGCTGGAGAGCCTGCGCTAGAGCAGGGGAAAAGGACGAGAAGGAAGGAGCAGCAGAGAGGAGCTATTATGGACCGACCCCAACCCCCCATTCCCCATCCTCCTGCACTGCTCTGCATGGGGTAGAGGAGTCAGGAACGAAGCAGAGAAGTCGAGCCTCAGAGGAAAGGGGGGGTGAAGGGAAGGGGTTTTGGTTTAGTTTTTGTTTCTGACTATCCTCCTCTATTTTTAATTGGCCATAAGTTAAATTAATCTTCCCCGAGCTTAGACTCTTTTGTTTGTGGCAGTAACTGGTGAGTGATCTCCCTGTTCTCATCTCGATCCATGAACTTTTTCATCTTCTTTTCTTGCCCAGCCCACTGAGGAGGGGGAGTGAGCAAGTGGCTGGGTTGGCACATGGCAGCCAGCCAAGGCCAACCCACCACAATGAAGCTTTGTCTAAAAAAATATTTGGGGATTTTTTACTGTGAAATTTTCTGGAGAAATTTTCATGAGTGCTAATCAAACCTGAGTTTTGGTCTTTACATAGAGAAAATCTTTTCTTTAAATGTTGTCATAAAAGGTAAAAGCTAAATCAGCCTCTTTTTCTGAATGTCTTTTCTTCAGTGTTCTCTAAGCAGCTTGTTATGCAATTACCCATGGCACCTGCACTTGGGGGGCTTAACTCCGGTTTCAGACTTCCTTCAAGGTAGAGGGCAGAGAATCACATCTCCAGTCTTCTAATTCCAATGGTCTTTCTAGACGCTGTTTCAAAGTCTGAAAATTAAAGAAAATACCTTTTCCCTTTGCTCTCTGTCTTCAGAGATAAAAGAGCAGCTATTATTTCCGCAGTCTGACTCTCCTTACTGTAAAACATCCTGGAAAGATATTGGAAACTACTTCATTACCAAATGCTCTTCTCTGCATACTGTTTCTCAAGGGAGATGAAAAAAGTAACAAATAAGAGCTGCTACAGCTAAGTTTCTCACATATTTCTGTAAGTAAACTTCTAAGATTAGTACTGCAGTATTTGTTAGCCAGAAAGGGGATGTGGAAGGAGAGACTACAAGAACCCTCCCAAACTGGTTATATTGTTTTACTAGTGCAATTCACATTGGTATAATTGATGCTTTTCAGGTACAACCTGACAAGCCATTCTTAAGTAATAATGAGTATAATTTGCACACATAAATAACGCCATGAAACTAACAAGTGTGAATGAAGCTAGACACATGCTTAGGTCTCTGCTCCAACTGAAGCTTATTTAATAAAGAAGATATCTCTTCTTTATCCAAAGGTAATTTCACCACCACTAATGGACACTTACTGTTACCAGGTCGAGGAAAAATGGGAAGGAGGAAGGGAGCAAATGTGTCCAGCAGGTCAAGGGAAGTAATTTTGCCCTTCACTCTGGTGAGGCCTCACCTGAAGTATACTGCATTCAGCTCTGGAGCTCTCAGCACAGGAAAGACATGGACCTGTCGGAGTGGGTCCAGAGGAGGGCCACAAAGATGATCAGAGGGCTGGAGTACCTATGCTATGAGGACAGGCTGAGAGAGTTGGGGTTGTTCAGCCTGGAGAAGAGAGGGCTGCAGGGAGACATTATGGCCTTTCAGTACCTAAAGGGGGCCTAAAGGAAAGATGGGGACAAACTTTTTAGTAGAGCTTGTAGCAATACGACAAGGGGTAATGGTTTTAAACTAAAAGAGGGAAGATTTAGACTAGATACAAGGAAGAATTTTTTTTACGATGAGAGTGGTGAAACACTGGAAGAGGTTGCCCAGAGAAGTGGTCGATGCCTCATCCCTGGAAACATTTAAGGTGAGGTTGGACGGGGCTCTGAGGAACCTGATCTAGTTGAAGATGTCCCTGATCATTGCAGGGGGGTTTGTACCAGATGACCTTTAAATGTCCTTTCCAACCCAAACTATTCTATGATTCTAGTAAATTATCATTACAGGATAATCAACAGAGAAGACAGAAGGAGTACCAGCAGGAGTGAGATGGATCTAATGCCTCACATGGAAGCGGCCAGTGCATCCAAAACATTTTGGCAACATTAATGTATACCCAGGCAGTGGGAAGATTACAGTACGGAGAGAAGTTCTTATGAGAGTCAAGTGGAGACAATAGTATGCTGGGAAAGAAGCTCCATCAGGGAAAAGTTGCCTGTGGTGGGAGAAGTGCATGAGCATGTACTGAAGACATGTAGTTAGGGTCAGCAGTGAGATTTTTTTGAAAAGGTGTTTGGAGTTCTTGTGCAGTAACAGGACACCAAAATTGAGGGCAAGGCTGCTGAGGTATGGTGCTGGGGGATAAGGTGGTGTGAGGTTTTCACCAGGCTGGAAAATTCTTGTGACATCTTTCAGAGCCAGTGAGAATTTGAAATATATCCAATGCTGTTACTGGGCTGAAAGATACACTGCAGAAAAAAAAATAAAAAAAATCAGCATATAACACTGTTCCATTCCATTGAAATTCCTCTGGTTTTGCTAATGTTTGCTTAATGTGTACTAGCACAGTAGATGCATTGTAGAGCAACCATTACTTCAATTATGAGACATAATAGAAAGTCACTAAAAGATTTTTTAATGATATTTTTATGTTATGTTTTTATATAAAGAAGTAATGCTTTTACAGTTATTTTTTGCACATCAGACTAAATTACAATAAGAAGATAACTAATTAAAGTGGGCTGATGGTCTGTTGATTTTGCCATGCTTTTTTCTATTAGTCTTCCTCATTGAGTTCTGGCCTAGATCTTCTCTTTCACAGATTACCAGTCGCAAACAATGGTCTGCTTGGGGAAAGCATGAAGAAGCAGCTAGACAGCAAAAAGGAGGAGGAGATTTAGATATATTCAGTGATATGTAGGTGCCTTGGTCCATATTCACAATTCTTTAAATCCTGGCAAAACTCCTTCTCGGGTTCTTTGAGTAGCTGGAGATGTGTATACTCTGTCTGTCTAGCGCTGAACATATTGATGCTGAGGTTGGGACTGAACTTGCTTCAGACTGTGGTTTTGATCCAAAAGCAAGAATTTTTTCATGCAAAATCCTTTTAGAGTCTCAATCAAGAGGAGAGAAAATGACAGTATACCCTAGTACCAGCCTGGGTAAATTGACACTTATATTCTGGTATTCTCTAGTTATTCTCCAATTAGTGCTAAATATGAGATACAGACACTGTGTCTGGAACTGTCTGGGACTCTCAATCCACAGTCGAACATCCTAGACACTTGGATACAGAGCCATAGTCTGGTCCAAAAATATTTTGTCCTTTACATTATATGGAAAAATGAAGAATACATCTTTTCAGAAAGTGTATTAAAGATTTCGTATTAGAAAATTTTGTTCTGTTTTCCTCTGTTCTAGCTTCTGAACTTGTATTTAGTCTAATATTCAGTTTTTGTGTCACTTCTTTTCTTAATTACTTCCAAGTTACACAAAATTCCTGAGACGAAGATTGCTGTAGAAAACATTTATTTATGCATTTTCCCAACTCAGACCCTGAGATAGGGGAGCTCTGTGTTTTTCTAGAACATGTTGAGACAATATATAAACCAAAGAGAAATTGAAACTCTGGAGCTGCTATAAGCCATTCTAATAGTTCACTTAGTCAGGTTCCTTAATCTTTTCACAGCAGATAAGTAGCTCTTTTTAGTGAGATAAAATTATAATAGCTTGATCTTTTCAGAGGCAGACTAAATTTACTAGACTAACTAGCAACAAACACTTGAGTTTAAATTATTGGGATTTCTACAACTAGAGGTAATGGCAAGATGACAGTTGAACATGAGAATTTATGAGATATGTTTGAAGTCTACACATTAATATTGTGCACTGACAAATACTATCACTAAACAGAAACTACACAAATGACAAAGTACTTGTTAAAGAATAGTGTTTCAGTTATTTTCTTTTGTGATACAAAGTATAAAAAATTACCATTAAATTATTAATATTTCATCTTGCTTAAATGTCTTTCTCACTTATTATTAGAACTGCTGTGAAAAGGAATTCTAGATGATAAAAACATTCGTCCTGTTTTCGTAAGGAATTCTTAATTTAAAACATCTTTTAATTCTAACTAGTTTTGAACTAACACAAGTCTACTAAAAAAATCTGTCTGGGATTTGATGTCTTCTTTGTTAAGTTTTGTCACATCAGTGTTAAACACTGGACTTTTTTCTTGTACCTTTTAGTATTTTTTCCTTTAGAAGCCCCCAAATTTATTGGTGATCATCTGTAGTTGAAAAATATGAGCAGAAGCTTTTCCTTTCCTTTGGCGATACACATCATCTCACTGCATAGGAACTTTTCACCAACCCGTTTTCTAAGGGAAACTGTATGACTGTATAGATGATTCCATATGGCTTTTTGTCATGTATTGCTCTTAAGCGTTGAACTACTTAACTGAGTTAATTTTCTCAAAGATTAGCAGTATTTATTTTTTTTTTATATAAAGAAGACTTTCCCACATCTACTGCTACATTGTTTGAATTAATTTCTTCTATTCCTTTTCCATTCTGTTTTGTATCAGCTCTTCATATTTCCTGATTAATTTTCTGCTTTTACTCTTTCACCTGATTTGCCTTATTCCTCCCACCTCTCATCAGAAAAGACAAGACTACAGTTTTAGTAATGTCAGCATTTATGTCTGTGTTTAAGTGTTATTATTTATTGCGTCTGCAGCTGGAAGATAATCTTCATTAAGCTTCCCATTCTAAACTCACTAAACTTTCTGATACATTGAGGAGCGTAATTTTTCATGAATAGCGGTTAAACCACCATACCATGTTATGTATGAGATCGTGTATATTACCTAACATGATCAAGCTTTTATTGCAAATGTAGAACAAGTAACTTTCCAAAAGCACTTGGCATTACTGACAAGTCATAATATAATCGAAATGTGCTCATGTGAATTTTCCCATGAAACATAGGTTCAAATTGATGTTGAGAATGACTGTATATTAAGACATCAATTACTGTGAATTTTATATTTCTTAGTAATTAAGTGTTGTATGGCATAGGTTTTCTCTGTAGGCAAAGTTTGTATAGGATGAGTTAATTTCTATTGCCACACAAATATAGAATATGTACTTTCAATTATAATCCTTGTAAATAATTACTATCTGAATTTAATGCAGTGGAAAACCAGTCATCTGAGCTATATAAAGTAAAGAAAATAGTAAATAGGGATCATTCTTTTAATTTACCTTTACACTGTATTAATTAGACACCTATAACTGAGCTATTTGCGTAGGCTTCTTATATTATTAGTGGGAACAGGCAGTCAGTCTGTGATTCATATAAACCTAAAGTAGATGTCTATAATTGGTCACATAAATTCCATCCTCTACTGCCTATTGATCTCCATTGGATACAAAAAAAAATGAAAGTGACTAGTAAATATGCAGATGTTTTGTAGACCTCTAAAGTTAGGTGAGATGTCTCCTGACCACTTACGTAAATGCTGTGGTATAAATATATTATGTTCCTGAATTTTTTATTGCTAATTATTTTAAGCTATTGCAATACTTTTATTCTGTGCAAAATGTATATTGTACTCTGTAGTGCATAAGGCTACATGGCAGAACTATTTGGTCTTTCCATTAAAATGGTTATTTTTGTAGCTCTATCATGTTAGTTGGGAAAATATATTAGCTTAAACTTTTCATAGTTTGCATTATTTTGTTTAACAAAACATAAACTATAAGAATAAGATATTTTTTAACATGAAAATATTTTTGGCAATTTAGAAAATTACTAGAAAAAATTATTTTGGATATAATTTATTTTCAATAGAGATTGCAACAGTATGAGATTTGTTTATTAATGATCATCTAGAAAAAGAGCAAACTCACCTTGAAAGCATAGAAGCAAAATGAAAAATATGATTTTTATGAAGTTTTCTGGCATATCACAATACATTTTCTTTTTCAGTAACCTCCTGTCATCACTGTCTTTTTAAGACTTTATTTTGTTTAGAATCACATTTGGTTTTTTTGCTCTATGGCTCTCTTTTTCCTTGTTTCCCAGCTTCTCTTAAGTTTCACTGAATTGCAGAATCAGAGTGAACAAAAAGAATTACCCTGCTCTGTCTCAGCTTGGACACTATTTGCAGCTGGCATACAAACATGAGAGCAAAGCTTGTAAAGAGAAATTGTTTCTGTTTCCTTTATAAATAACAAATAAACTAACCAGTGGAACTAAAATCCTGAAGAGGAAAGTACCGGTTTTACCCAACCTCATTCAATTGCAATACACTGTTCAGCACCTCGCTATTATATTTGTGCCAATATCTTAAGCCATAAATCTTGACTGCTGCTGTAATTTAAACGCAAATCCTTCAATAGGAAATTAATATAAAATTATGTAAAAGAAGGAAGTGACAATAACTGTACAAAATTAACAGAATTCTAACTAAAATCTGTTTTTCTCTAAAAACCTTTTTCTTTAACAGACTTTCAGATTTCCAAGTGGGGAAAAAAATTCGGCCTTAGGTATTTGTTTGACATCAGTGAAATTTATTGAGGGTATTTAATTAGAGAAACTTCTCTAATGCCAAGAAAGATTCTAATAATCATATTTGTTGTTTGTGAAGAAAAATTAAGGTATGATTTTTAAGCACATATTCCAGTGCTTCTTGGTAGTTATTAACCAAGTACAGTCAGAAAATATCTGGCAAATGAGTACTTAAAGTAGATTAAATAAGACATGAAATACACATATTAATGAGGGAGAAGGGGTTTTAACTTTCCTTGTAGTGCTTTTTGTTACCAGGCTACCCTGGTAACCCTGCCAGTGCTCATAAAACAAGCAAGGTAAAGCAAGTAGTAAAGGCCTCAATATAAAACAGTAACTTCAACTGCAGTTATGAAACAATATAAATGTTTTCTATTATTTTTGCTGCAACAGATCCATTTTCTTGTTACAATGGCTGTTTTCTTGTTCAGAATGACTGATCAGAGAAGAATTTATCAAAAATGTTAGGCCATATCTAATCTTAATTAATTTAACAATAAAAAAGGCACTAATTTTATTGTAAGTCTGTGCAGGCACCAAACCCAGTATGATCTCAGAATATAGGATTATATGTATTGAACTATATCACATGTACTCCAAAATTATGAACAAATTATGGTGATTTATTTAAATAAAAGTTTAGTTGTATTTTCGTTTTGTCCTTTCCTTTACATTTTAATTTATCTTTTGATATTTTCACATCTACCCAGTCTTTAATCTTCAAAATGCCAAAACCAAAAAGTCATATTTAAGCACAGAAATAACACTGGTTGTGAATCTGTATTTCTTGCTGCACACTGAAAATATTTTTATTAACACTACTCTTCTAATTCAGAAAAGTGTTATTTTTTTTTTTTTATAATCTGTTATTGAAGGATTTGTTAGTTGTTGTCTTTCACAGATTTCCTGATCGGTGCATAAATACAACTATTTTTCTAATGGAGATTTAAAAAACTGCGATTTGAAAAATTTTTTTGGACCAATGGCACTTCCTGCTGAACAATTTTTCCTTAATTATGTTTCGTTGTTTTCCTCCCAGTGTATCTATGTATGTTAGCAGCCTGGCTGGATTAAATGGATCGTTCATGCAGATATGCAGCAGAGTTTGTCCTTGAAATAGAATCTTAGATCACAACATTGCTGATGACCTACAGATAGAAAAAAGGCACGGCATGTTGGGATGAAAAGAAAGAGGAAAGAAAGAGGGAAGAGGAAAGGTGAGGTGAAGTGAAGCTAAATGAAGTGAAGAGAGAAGAGGACATCCTTCATAGTTGTATGAACTTTGCAGGTACAGTCATAGAAACCAGTGTTTTCCTTAAATGTGTGATTACATTGAACTGTTACATTAATATTTAACTTTTGAGTTAAACTGATGAGTTCAGTTTTAGAAAATTTTCATTGATGACAATTGAGCAGAACCACAGAAAGAATAACATTTCTCCCATATTAATGGAAACCCCTCAACAGATACATTGCTTACTTTCACCCCGGAGAGGGCCTTTACTCTTCAGGACCCGGCCCTTACACTATCATTTGCACATCACATTTTACTGAGAGTGCAAATATTATCATCCTATAAGGTTACTTGCATTTGCATGCCCATGCTGTATTGTAAAGTGACATTTAGCAGCATTTACTTTTTTGGCTGCCATTTCCTCATCTTGCATAATACATTTTTCTTACATTAGAAGCTGAGGCACAGGAAAATTTTAAAGTTTGAGTGCACCTGTGGGATGACAGTGTGATAGACATCTGTGAAATAAATGCAGACTTATGGTGAAGAGGTTCAGCTGCAACCCCCTAATATGACATTTTATAATATGGCAGGCTTAAATGGTAGAATGTTGAACAATCACAGAAAAACATTACATCACGTAAAACTGTAGTACAAGGGGAAAAATGACAACAGCGTGCAAAGCTGCAGCTTATCCTGCTTGCCATATGGTATGTCACTCACTGTAATAACACTTACATTCCTTCAGTAAGTGCCCTTAAATATCAGGGAGTGAATAAGGCAGTACACAGATTGCAAAAGGAATTTGTAATCATATACATTATGAACTTTGTACTTTCAGGAATCATTCTACCCTTACATTAACAGAATACTCTTTAAAACAGCCTTTATCTTACAACGTTCCCAGGGCTAGATAATGTAAAATCTACTTGTGCAAATGGTTAAAAGCAAGTCTTCCTTAGTAAATGTAAAACAAAAAAAACCCAAACACCTCAAACTGTGAACAAATAACTGCTGTAATTTCTTTCCCCCTCCGCTTTCATGTTACTGTGTTTTTCACATAAATACAGTTTCATATATTTATGTATTTTTCAGTGTATTCTGTTCTAAGTGATCCTTAGATCCACCTAAGTGATCCTAAAATGTAGAAAGCACTCAACGCAAGTTTCACGACGCGGTTTTGAAATAAACAAAGCAAGTACTTTGTCATATCACGCCTGGAATTAAATTGTAGAACTCATTGCCACAAGATGTTGCAGAAGCCAAAAGTGTAATTAGATTCTTAAATGGACTGAGGACAGGGCCCATCTTCTCTATTGAACACAGAAGTCTGGAGCCTTCATCTCAGGAAGTCCCTCAGACTGTTACTGCTGCAAGACCATGCCAGGAGAAAGGATCACTTTCAGCATGCCTGTTCTCCATACTCATCTCTATTGAAGATGATTCCTTGTCCTGATTCTATATCTGCTGTTTTATGGATGTATTTACACTGGACTGAATTCGGATCCAGCAATGAGTTAAAAATTTTCTGCCTCTTTCACTGGATACCGAAACACGGAGAAAGAAGAAAACAAAACCCATTTACTAAGTTTGGGTTTTTCCTCTCCTCTCCTCTCCTCTCCT
>VWZL01000523.1:0-86821 GCA_013396915.1 Stercorarius parasiticus | reverse complement strand
TTTCCTCTCCTTTCCTCTCCTTTCCTCTCCTTTCCTCTCCTTTCCTTTCCCCTTTCCTTTCCTTTCCCCTTTCCTTTCCTTTCCTGAAAAATATAAAAGCAATCTGAGTGTGAGGCAAACATGAATCATTACATTATTTATTCTTCTTAGAATGGGTGAGATTTTAGATATAAGCAAGTCGCTTTCTATTCTGATGGGCTATAAGGGACAAATTCAGTCCTTTATTCATTATGTGAACAAAAGATTATTTTGACATTGTTCTCTGATTTTAGTATCTTCTTCATATATCCTGCAGTTCATTTATGTGCTGATACCATCCCTATCCTATGGGATCATGAACAGATGACTGGAAGTTAAATATACATTTTACCATTTGCAGTTTCTAAGATTTTCTTCTCTGGCAGGAAAGTAAGTATTTTTCCATAGGCTACTTTGTGAGAAATCAACCCTTCTCCTAATTTTATTGGTAATGTTTCTGGCTGTACACCATTACTTAAGCAAAAATCTTACTGGTTTATCTGTAAAATTCTTTAGCGCCTTTGCGATCTAGCTGGTGTGGCAAATCAGTTAAAATGTACCACTAAGAAAAATCCTGCTGTGACAGAGAAAAAACCAACTTGACTATACAAGTTTCTTCTATTTCTAATTTCTACAGAATAACCATTCTCTTGGTGTCACTTAAGGAAGCAAAAGTGAGTTGAGCTTAGGATCTGAGAACATATGAGGTCTTACAGGGCAAGATGGGTTCAACACACATGCCATCACTTTTGAACTGGTTCCTATAGCATGATGTCTACTATATTTTCTTTTCAGATCTTTGGTAGATTTTTCTTTTTTCTTTTTTAACTTTCCAAGCTAGTGGAGGATACACCAATAAAAAATAGATCTCACTGTGGGAGATTTGGTAGGACTTCCTTGTTATTTTTCCAACAACTTTGACCTTATGCACATGAGTCGGGACATTGTTTTTCTGCTGACTGACAGATCCAATTCTTTATGAGACTTAGTAAATGTCCTAATACTTCTGCTCACACTTTTCATGTCCCTACCCACCATGTGGCTTATGGGAACTTCACTCATTTCAACTTTCTCCCACAGCTTTTGTGACCCTGAGAGTTTTCTCTGATCTGTTTGTAGGATTATATTTTTTTACAGGCTATTTCCTCTGAAATGACAGGTCTCTTCTGCAACGTTTCTGTCACCGCTGGTAATGCACAATGGAGAATGCCCTTCTGATTTTTCCCATTGCCCTTTTCCACAGTTTACTACAGTATCATTTGTTGCTTCTCTCTTTTCTTCTTCAGTAATGCACTGGCTGAGCCAGAGCAACTGACCTGATGGTTTCATCACCTGGGATCGCAGACCTGTCTTTTCAGTCACAGTACTTGGTATCTGGGGATCAGGGTCAATATCAGTCTTTGGCAGAGTTTTTACGTTTCAGGGTACTATCTCATATGTGTGATTTACAGATAGTTTCTCAGGAGCCAACAAGATGGAGCTTCAAGTACATTTTCTTCAGCTGTAACATTGGAAGAAAATGTTAGTCAGAGCAAGCAGATTATCTAAACAGAGCCTGATGAGTCTGTGTCCCTGCTCATTGATCTTTCTTAATCCATGTTTGCTTAATTCATCCTAATCCACGACCTTTGCTCCCACTTTAGCTTTGCGGTGCCCCACATTTCAGCAGCGCGTCATGCCTCAGCACAGTGTCAGTGCATTAGGACTCTAGGATATCATCATCCTTCACCATTGTCAGAGAGAGGGGACCTGGATAGCAGTCAGGTTAGCTAGCTTTTCTTTACAAAAGACTAAAAGAGTAACAGCTGGAAAAGGGTTGTATCTTGTTAAGATTAGAGTTCTGTCCCTATGTAGGGGTACCAACACTTTCTTGTTTTTTAAACACAATCTTCGAAATGGTAAAATAAATAGAAATTGAATGGTAGAACACAGCTAGTGCACCAGCAATTGTATTTTATACAATGTTTTTGTGATAGCAATACCGTCACAAGTGAGAAATTCAGCTCCAGCTGGAATGGAGAAGTTAGTGAAATGCATAGTGAAATCTGGATCCTTTTATGTCATGAAAGTATTATTTCCTTGAAAAAGGAGAAGACTTTTTCTAGATTCCATAAATTAACATAAAATAGCTTTTCCATTACAAGGCTTCTCCCATATTAGGACATAACATTAAAATATTGAGTGATATTATATACAAGCTTTTCAGTTGACCTTTCACCTTGGAACGCAGACAATTTTCACTCCAGAGTATCACTGTGAGTCAGTATAGACAGACTACTTGGAAACAGAAAAGTTTTCTCTTTTTTTTTTTTCTGTTTGATAGACATGCTTCGTATCTTTTAACATACATGAGGATACACCCCTTGGAATCTTATTTATAAATTATGTACTCTTCTGTCTGTATTCATTTGCACAGCGTATTATATACAAAATGATTGTGTGGCTTTGAGTCTCTCCAATGTACTTTAAACAGGTATACTTTAAATGTGTATCTTTAAGCACAATGAACTTACTTGGAATGACACTGGGCCAACATAAATTGAAATGGAGAATGAGAAGAGACACAGGTAAAGCTGGAACAAAGGAGCAGCAAAAGTAGATAAAAATGTTAGACAAAATGGTACTGAAAAGTTACATGCAACAGCTGTGTAGGCCCCGGGGTAGTTCCACAGTAACTTGAACATATAGTACTTCACGTAGCAAATAGAAAATGACACTTGCCAGAATCTGACCTTGCCAGAATTATTTGAGTAATATTTCTAGTATGATCAAACAACTTCCTCATTATTTTAGGAAGTAAGAGGTTTTTCAGAAAGCTCTGTCTACTATTTCTTATTATACTCTCTGCTTTCATAAATGGAGGAATATAGGATATGTCATCACATTTAGTTTTTAACCTTTTTATCTAGGTTCTTGTTTGGTTTGCAATATATGTGTGTCTGAGTATTTTACAAATGTGAATTCCTTTACTTCTTCAGGGAAACATAATTATTGTTGAAAGACAGAAAACAGAAAACTGAGGCACAAAGAAACTGAAAGCAAGATCTGTAAAGGTATTCAAGAACCTAGAAAATAAATTAGGCAGTACTGAGTTGTTTCAGCCTCAGAAAATGGCAGGATGGCAGGCACTGAAGTTTTCTCCATTTAAGATAAATTATTTTTTTAATTTCATATCCAGTTACTACACATGACAAGGAGATTCACCATCTTGATTGTGCTGAATATTTAGCATATCTTATGACTAACATTAAGTCTGGCACAGATCACAGCAGTCACAAAGGTAGATACTTTAGTACTGTATTCTAATGGTTAAATCACTTTCCCAAGAAGAAATTCCTCTGTCATGTTAGCCTAGAGGACCCCTAATCCTGCCTCTCAGAACAGGAGGAGCTAGGTGATGAATGTGGGAGTCCCTTGCCGTTAAGCCTCTTGCGTATTTTATACTGAAAAATAGAAGCATCATGGGACCAGAAGAAAAGTAAGGGAGAAGAAACCTGGGTGTGCATCCTTATTTCTATAATTCCAGGCACAGTGAGGACAAACCTAGCTTTTAGCTTCTTTTCCGTGAACTGCTTTGGCATTCAATCCATTGAGATCTAATGCAAAATTCATAAAAACCCCAAGATCAGGTTTTATAATTACTTTATCTCAGGTCTATGCTCTGGCCTTTAAATTGCAATATCAGATTTCCCCTTGCTTAATTTCCTTCCCCCATGATTCTTGTAATTTTGGCTACATATTGGCCATACCTCAGCAGCTGATGTGGTGGGTTCCCTTTCTTGTTTTGCATCCCCCCATGCTCTGTAATCTGAAAGGTACATACCTAACAAGTAGGATCTGTATTGCCTGGATAAAAGTGATATGAACCGTCTCCTCCATTTCCTTCTGTGGCTGCCGTCTCACCTCCTGACTCTGTTTTTTGTTTGCTTATTTGTTTATTTGTTTGTTTTTCCCCTGAAACAACTGTCATTGTATTGCAATTTGCATGATGTTACAATCCCTGAGATGGAAGGAGAAACAAAATTGAGAGCTGTAGCCCATAATCACCTCCCTTAGGTACCCAACTGTCTAGATACCTAAAACGAAGGACTTAATGATTAAGACTGGAGTTGCCTTAGATTTCGCTATAGTTAGTAAGGCAAAGCAGGCTTCTCCAGAGATAACTTCTATCTCTGGAGAGAGTGAAAGAGTCTCCAGAGAAACTCTATAGTCAACCTATATTGTTCAATCAGGTTTTAAAAATATAAAAATGCAAAAGTTAGGTTGAAGATTATTACACCTTTGAATCTAGGTGAGGTGAATTCTACACATATTAAAGAAGGCACTTAATTTTTTTTAACTTTATGGTGTATAAAGTATCCTAGTATGGGTAAATCCTTGTAGAAATCATAGAATCATAGAATCATTTTGGTTGGAAAAAACTTTTAAGATCATCAAGTCCAAACGTTAACCTAACACTGCCAAGTCAACCACTAAACTATGTCACTAAGCGCCACATCTACACATCTTTTAAATATCTCCACGGATGGGGACTCAACCACTTCCCTGGGCAGCCTGTTCCAATTCTTGATAACTCTTTCAGTGAAGAAGTTTTTCCTAATATCCAATCTAATACTTCCCTGGCACAACTTGAGATCATTTCCTCTTGTTCTATCACTTATTACCTGGGAGAAGAGACCAATCCTCACCTCCTTTCAGGTAGTTGTAGAGAGCGACTAAGGTCTCCCCTGAACTTCCTTTTTTCTAGGCTAAATAACCGCAGTTCCCTCAGCCACTCCTCATAAGACTTGTGCTCTAGACCCTTCACCAGCTCCATTGCTCTTCTTTGTATGCACTCTGGCACCTCAATGGTGGTGTTCTACTGAACACGGTATTTGAGGTGCTGAGTACAGAGATACAATCACTTCCCTAGTCCTGCTGGTCACACTGTTTTTAATACCAGTCAGGATGCTATTGGCCTTCTTGGCCACCTGGGCACACTGCTGGCTCATATTCAGCTGGCTGTTGACCAACACCCCCACGTCCTTTTCCACCAGGCAGCTCTCCAGCCACTCTTCCCCAAGCTTGTAGTGTTGCATGGGGTTGTTTTGACCCAAGTGCGGGACCCAGCACTTGATCCTGTTAAACCTCATATAACTGGCCTTGGATCATCAATCCAGCCTGTCCAGATCCCTCTGTAGAGCCTTCCTATGCTCAGGCAGATCGACACTCCCACCCAACTTAGTGGTGTTTGCAAACTTACTGAGGGTACACTCGATCCCTTCATCCAGATCATTGATAAAAATATTGAACAGAACTGGCCCCAATACCGAGCCCCGAGGAGCATCACTTGTGACTGGCCACCAGCTGGATTTAACTCCATTCACCACCACTCTTTGGGCCCGGCCATCCAGCCAGTTTTTCACCCAGTGAAGAGTAGGCCCGTCCAAGCCATGAGCAGCCAGTTTCTCCAGGACAATGCTGTGGGAAATGGTTTCAAAGGCTTTACTAAAGTCTAGGTAGACAACATCCACAGCATTTTGCTCGTCCACTAAGCAGTTCACCTTGCCATAGAAGGAGATCAGGTTAGTCAAGCAGGATCTGCCTTTCATAAACCCATCCTGAGTGGGCCTGATCACCTGGTTCTCCTGTACAGGCAGTGTGGTGGCACTCAAGATGATCTGCTCTATAACCTTCCCCAGCAGCGAGGTCAGACTGACAGGCCTGTAGTTCCCTAGATCCTCCTTCAAGCCCTTCCTGTAGATGGGTGTCATGTTTGTTAACCTCCAGTGAACTGGGACCTCCCCAGTTAGCCAGGACTGCTGATAAATGATGTCAAGTGGCTTGATGAGCACTTCCGCCAGCTCCCTCAGTATCCTTGGGTGGATCCCATCTGGCCCCATAGACTTGTGTGTGTCTAAGTGGTGTAGCAGGTCACTCACCATTTCCTCTTGGATTATGGGGGGTTCATTCTGCTCCCCATCCCTGTCTTACGGCTCAGGGGCATGGGTACCCCAAGAACAACTGATACAACTAATAAAGACTGAGGCGAAGAAGGCATTAAGTACCTCAGACTTTTCCTCATCATTTGTCGCTATGTTTCCCCCTGCATCCAATAAAAGATAGAGATTCTCCTTAGCCTTCCTTTTGTTGCTAATGTATTAATTAAATATTTTTTATTGTCTTTACAGTAGTAGCTCTATTAAGTTCTAGCTGTCCTTTGGCCCTTCTAATTTTTTCCTTGCATAACCTCACAATCTCCTTGTAGTCTTCCTGAGTTGCCTGCCCCTTCTTCCAAAGGTTGTAAACTCTCCTTTTTCCCCTGAGTCCCAGCCAAAGCTCTCTGTTCTTCTTTTGGCACATGGGGATGGCCTGCTCCTGCTCCTTAAAGATTTCCTTCTTGAAGAATGTCCACCATTCCGAGACTCCTTTGCTCTTCAGGACTTCCTCCCAAGGGAGGCAAATGACTGTTTTCAGTGGGTTTCTTGAAGCTCATTAATGTTATTTGGGTATCAAGTAATTTCTCTCTCCAGCTCAGTTTTGGTCTGCTCATGGTTTATAAATGTTAGTTTTTTCCTAAATCTCTTCTGATCCAAGGTACTTCCCTCCTAAATGAAATCCAAGCATGATTCAGTGGATTGGACATTCCAACAAATACTTTCAATAGGCATTACAGATGAGAGGGGTTTTATCCCCCTGCCCTGAGCAGTCGTCCTTCATTATTATCTACCAGGCTGGGGACCTTCCTACACTCCCTATGTCTCGCCCTCAAGATTTGTGTCGTATGGCCACATCTTCATGCTATAAAAAACTTTTCAGGTGGGCTGCAACACAATTCTCTCATTATTTCAGAGATGTTAATCTGAAGTCCTTTCCTCAACCCTCCCATCAGTAAATACATACACACACCTACATATACACACACACAGATCAACAAAAATATATAAAAATATATATTTTATATATACATGCATATATATATATTTACAAATAAACCCTTGTATAAAGTATACAAGGCCCAGAAAGGATCTAAAGCCAAGAACTGCTCATGCAAATACAGCTAATCTCCCCTAGAGGAGACTACTTCTGAGGCTGGCTGCCAAGGATCCCTCCCTGGGGTGGATGCAGTTAGAAGCGTAAGTGTAGTCTGATTCACTACAAATTGTACGCTCAGCTTTTCTATGCTAGAAAATGTTGTGTGTCATCAGGCTGTTCTCTTATCCTTCTTTTTCTATTTTTTATTTCATGTACCTTTCTTATCTTTTCATTTTATTGTAAATTCTTTGGGGTAGGTCTTATTTTCCTATAGGCTTGTAGAGCCTGTTTTGATTAAGCAAGACCATAAAAATAACGTATTTCAATGTCTGTCATGGTTTTGGCCAAATTGGCCAATGATGAGACAACAGATGCTCTCCCCCCACCTCTCGCACAAGGAGAGGAGGAGGAGAGATAAAGAGATTTACAAGTTTAGAAGGAACTAAACTACCTTAATGAAATATTAATAATAAAATAAAAAGGAAATAATAAAATAGATACAGTATATACAAAACCATACTAAGCTCCCAGGATGATGTCACTGACAGGTACTGGGGAAGTCCCAGACTGGACTCAGTGACGGGTGGGAACTGGATTCTGGAGTCAGGAACCCACAGATCACGATCAAAGGCAGATGAACAAACAGGGTCGTCCGCGGACATCGGCCATTGAAGAAAAGAGAGCTGACCCTTTGATCCCTCATCTTTTATACTGAGCACGGAGCAGATGGGATGAAATATCCTTGTTGGTCAATTTTTGGTCACCTGTCCTGTCTGCTCCTCCCTGCAGGTGGGACCCCTCTATGCTTTTCCATTTCTGACCCTCCAACGGGGCAAATAACAAAATTAGGTGACCTTGGTTGTTACAGCAATAAGTATAAGCAAGAGCCATTCCTTGGCATGAACTATAATCATTGGTTTTATCACTCTGAGAACAAACAGTTTTCTGTGTAATATGCTGTTAATTTCAGAGAGTTAGAAGAGGCCTAGCTAAGAAATAAAATTACTGAACAGAAAGTTGGTTCAGTTCTACCTCAAACCAGGACAATGCCCCAACTAAATAAGCTGTAAATGAATTTAATTAGCCAAAGAAATATATTTATAATGTATTATACATAATTTCTTTGTGAAAAAAAGTGGTTTTAAAAATACAAAGGCTAGAAAGTGCTTTTTTTTGATCCTAGAAGAAAAATTATGTAATAATTCATTGTACACAATCTAATTCACAATTATTTCCTTTAAAAGATCTTTATGGATATCTACATAAACAGAACATAAATACCCTTGAAGCTGAGGAAACATAACTTTTTTATAACGGATTTCTTTTGAGCATACTGGAGACATAACTTAAACTTCTACATTCTGAGAGAACAAATGAAGACTAATAATAAAATTTGCAACAAAGGTAAAAATATGAGATGCCTCTTCTGCCTTCATATCCTTTGGAAAGTATTAGCTAATTATACTTAACATGGAATGAGAACATAATTCCCACTCTTTTGACAAGTAACAAATTGCACATTAGCACCTTGTAAATAATATTACTGAAAACAGTTGTCCTTGTCTGTAGTTTCTTCTTTGTAAGCATAAAATTAATTTGAGGCCCATCATTCACAAGATGTGCATTATAATATCAAAGCAGCAGTTTTAAGACACTGGGAACTGAGAATTCTGTACACCCTCTGCACAGAGGGAGAAATTTGATGCTGTAATAAGAAGATAAAAGGAAAGGTACGTGAAGCCTATGGTAGCAGCATGATCCCTTGTGGTAATCAGATTTTCAGTCATGATTAATTTGAGTCAGTCATTCTACTAATAATATTATCCTGACTATAATCTAAGCATAATATTGGTTTCCATTGAGAAATGTAAATTGCAGATTGTTAAGCATTTTTAATTTTTTTATTAGTTGACTAATTAAATTGAATTGCTCACCTTTTTTTTTTAAGAAATCCATGCAGACATGAATTTTAATACTTTGCATTTAAACACATCATCTTTCATCCAAAAATCCAAAGGTGCTTCACAGTACAAATATTAATTTGTACTGTACAAATGATCTCACAGCAGTCCAATGATATATATTACTAGCTGTTATTTTTTTAAGGCTGTTTTTAAAGTAAAATGTTCACATCCTTCAGCAGGATATAATAACAAGAACAACTACATGTTTGCAGAATCCTTTCGAGTCAAGGGACAGTGCTTGCTGGTAGCACAAAGATTTGATTCATGCAGTAACCTTACTGAAAGGTAATAACTCATATTAAAAGTACGAAGGTTTTTTTCCATTAACTTCAAAGGGGTCAGGTTTTCACTTAATAATGGATAATGATAGCAGTGTCAGAGACAGATATAGAAAGGGAAGAGTCAAAATCATTAGGTATTTTATACACCAGTGAGACGCAGAATGTATACAGGTTTGTTATGTATGTTTAGTGTTTCCCAATAGGATTCTTAACTTTTGTTTTCTCTTTAAAAAAATGTATGTGTGTAAGAGTATTGTTTCCTTCAAACATAAGGCTAGCCCAAATGCTGGATTTGTTTTGATCCTTAAAGCTAAGATGCAACAGAGTAGTAAGAATCTACTTTCACAGGGATGTTGCAGTGGAGATCTCTGTTGATTACGTGACATCACTGTAACCACACTTCGGAGTTGATGAGCAAAGTCAAATGAGTCATGACAGCAAGCGTTGACTACAGGAAGTGATCACACTGCTACCATACATGGTATTTAGTTTCCCTCTTATGTTCAGGCTTTTTAAAAAAAACAGGGCAAAATTTTAGTTTTCTTCAAACAGGAACTAATTCCAGAGTAATTTATTTTTCACTTTTTAATCCAGATTTAAACTCAGATACCTGAAACCAGAATGTGGCCTTCATAGCTAAGGGTAAAACTTTTAAAAAGTATGCTATAATTGTTAAAAATGCAGTAAACCCAAACACATGATGATCTCAGAAATGCTATACTGAGTACTTCGTTTTAATCAGATCTATGCACTGAGACAGAACACTTCAAATACAAGACTAAAAAAAGGAGCATGCCTACCTGAAACAAGGTCCTTGTATACAGTGCTTACTTTAGGGTATTGTTTAAGGCTCTTTCACTAAAATCAGAGATAAGGTGCTTGGCAACTCAAAGGACTGAGTCAATTATGTTAAAAAAACCCAGCAGAACGCTCATAAAGTGCATGTAACAGCTGCATGAAATGGCAATATGCTATTATTACAAGGAAAATAAAATGGATCATTATAAATGAAACACACAGAGGATTGTTATCAGCAGAACAATTGTTATGTATTGAGCAATCAGAAACACCCACTTGGAAATCCTTAATGAAATGCTTAACATTTTATAAATAGAATTTCCAGGGAATTTAGAGATCAATACAACTGTCTAGCCACCTTCCACCTGTCTGGAACTGCCTTCCAATAAGAGTAACAGAGGGAAACAACTTAAGTAGCTTTAAAGTGGAGCTTAAAACATTTTTGAATGGGATTATAAGATGCAGAAAATGCCTGTTAGAGCAGAGGATAGGAATCAATGACTTGGGAGGCCTTTCAGTGTAATACCTTGTGCTCCAGAAACCTTTGTTTCTTTGTCTCCAGTAAACATATGTTCAGCACAGAAGACAAGTTTCAACAAAACACCCTGTTGTTTAGAAGTTGTTCTAGCTAATAGTAGTACTACAGGAACATTTAATCTTCAAGTAATTCTATTATTAACCCTGTATTAGTGGCGTAGGAATCCAGGTTTCATGAATCACTACGTGTAATCAACAGTAGAAGTGTCTAAAATCAATAGCTAACATGCAGCAGGGCCTTACAGTGAATTAGGGGCAGAGTGTGAAAACCGCAGTTGCTCTTCAATGCGTCTGTTCCAACTGAGATCAGATGAAATTTCGACATTTCTTTCTCTGGTAGTCACAACTAGATTTTATGTATACATGCAGTACGAAGGCCTATTTGGAGACTAGGCATCTCTGGGTTTAAATCCCTGCTTATTCATCCACCTTCTGTGGACCTGTAAGGAGTATCTACACACAGAAGGAGGAGAAGCAGCCCTCAAGGTCAAGAGCAGAGTCATGGGAATTCTTCCTATTCTAGCTGGAGAACAGGAAAAAAACAATCAATGCAAATTCTTCTTGGCTGATGTGCTGCAAGTTTCTCATTATGGTAATTAGTAATGCATGAACACTGTTAGACTTTGCAGCATGTTATATCCCTTAATGCTCACTATTTACTGTAGTGCCCAGAGGCCCTAATAGGAATGCTGAGCCAACGCAGTACAGCTGGGAGGCTGACAGGGCTGCAGTAGGAGGAGATGCCACTGTTGGTTTTACCAAGGGACCCAAGGATCTCTTGTTGCCCTCCATCTCTGTAGAGACTGCAGGTGCTGAGGTGGAGTGAGGGAGCAAAGCTATCACCCTTGGTGGGCTCAAGGGCTCCTGGTGCTGCACCTGGGAACTTTGACCTGTCTGTGGCATGGGGCTCCTTTCCTTGCACTGTCCGTAATAAATAAGCACTCATTATTGAAATGGACCTTATAAAAGATGAATACTATATTGTGTGGAGTACTGTGAAAACAAATACATATGTATGTTTTCTTGTCTAAATCCTAAGCATTTCAATTGTCATTCAGAAGCAGGTCACCCACATGTAAATGTGACCCTTGTAAAATTGCCAAGGTCAGAGAGACTTAGGACAATCTGCTGTGTAAAGGCTGATTGCACAAGTTTAAGCTGCCTGAGGGCTGCTTTAACTTATGTCACCAATTTTTCTAAAACTCAGGGGGGAGAGAATACTGCATGCTAAAACCGATTCATTCTATTATTTCCCTTATTTTTCTCTTTACTCCTTCTGAACAATCAACAAACTCTCTGCCCATTGCTGTTTGCTAAATATTAAAAGTATTTTACTGTATTCACCAAAATTTTTTTTCTGAAATAATGGATGTATAGATGACATAGGTTAGAGAAACAGCTATGGATCAAATGCTTGGCCATGCTTGCTGAAGATTAGAAAATGGTCTAGCTCTCAGTCTTAGTTAATTGAGACCTCTCTTCTAAGCTCTTGCGTTGTTCTCCATTGTGAGAGTTAGAAGTTAATCCTTTAAGTCTAACTATTCACCTAGTCTCTCCTTATGTCAAGGAGACAGAAGGCATCATCAAAGATCTATCTCATTCTGTGATAGACATTTAAGATGTTTCAGATAAACTACTCTCATGAGGTTCCTTTTTCTTCTCATAGATCTAGGCTCAGTAGGTTACTACGTCAAATTTTAAAATGTGTAGGTTAGATGAAATGAATTGCACCGTATAAAGAGGTGGAATGTGATTTACGTGCTTCACCCAATAAGGGATTACAAATAAAATGCTGGTATTTAAAAGAAAGACTTGTCTAGATACTGTCATCCACAAGCAGATGGTTGGCATTTTAATGTAAAGAAATAGTAGCCAAAAATATTGGTGCGTAGCCTGTGCAAATTGTGTTTTAGCACATAGATGTAGTAAGTCAGTAACAAGAAATTATGTATCTGATAAAATGGTCAGATTAATATATGAAATAAGGCAGAGTGAGAATTCCTGTATCCATAAAAATTTCTATTTCTAGAATTATATGCTGCTAAAATGATGGAATACGTGTTATCAGAATGTTTACATAGCTATGGTTGCTGCAATTGTAAACCAAAAAAAAAAAGACCAAGACCCACCAAGTAAAAAAAAAAAAAAAAAAATCTGGTAGTAGGTAATTTTAGTTAACATTTTGTGTAATTCACACTTTTATTTGAAATGCACTAGTTTTATCATCACATGCCTGTATGCTGTTTCAATTCAGAACTGATCATTCAAACACAGAAAATTCTCCTTGAAATTTTCATCCCACCTGGTAAACTTATCCGAATGTATTTAATGAAGAAAAATGTTCCATTTTAAATGTACTCTATGAAATTGGCTACTTCATCTATGTTGTATAGTGCCTTAAAAATGCACCTTAACACTTTCATCTGGTTAGTATGAATGGTTCAATAAAAACACCTTAAATACATAGAAACTGGAGATCATATAGCCTAACGCAGCTGTCATGCAATTTATAAATACAGAAGCAACTACCCACATCTGTTCTCCTATTTTCTTTTTTCGATTTAAGAGGGAAATTGACCTTACAATCTTCAACGTGACTTCAGGTCATTGTTATTAGTGATGAGAAAATGCTGTGTTCTTCTTTTGACTGAGTCTGGCAACCCTCCCAGATATTCTACAATCACAGTATAAAAGCTCTGAAATGCTGCACAATATTTTATTTTTTCAGGTTTAGACACTTGTAGTAGCTTGTACAGCTGGCAAATAGAAATCTTTTTGCAGGAAGTCTGTGTGCTTTTTTTCAGTTAAAATGATGTTTCTCCATTGAAACCTTGAGTTCTAAAATAACTTGGCTGAAATAAATAAGTTGCTATGTCTTTCTTTTAGGCAAAGAGGTTAGTAATTTTCATTTAGGGAGGATGGGTAAGGGAACAGTATCATTATTTTTCAAGTTTCAGGAAGAACAAATATTTGTGTGGAAAATTAGAGTTGGGTTGAGGCTCAGTCTCAAGAAAACATGGATCTACAAACACTGGTGTGGAACTTTCTACTCTCCCTACATGAAGGACAGAGAAAATCCAGCTCTTTGTAGCATAATATCCATTAACTACAGTATTATTCGTGCATAATCCTGTTTAATTTTTTTTTTTTATATCTAAGTTAAAAATAATCAAGAGGTTAAGTATCCCAATAAAACAATTTTATCACAATTTAGCAGCATCCAAAGGATCTCTGCAGGAACTTGTTTGACTTCTTCTCTTCTATCTGCAGGAATTTGTGTCCCATGCAGTAAGTCTTCATGTTTAATATAATAGCTAGCAGCCTGTTAGAAATGAAATAAAAGTTGATGCATGTGTTTATAATCAGATGGGATACAAGGCTGCTGATCCTGAGGATTACATTCTTATCTCCACGTTTGAAGTTGTTCTGTTTTGATGGCATGAAGAGAGAATGATGTTCCTCCTCTAATATCTGGTTAATGTAGCACATACACATGATTTTGGATCTGGGACTGGAATTAAGGTGTCTACTTTTTCACAACTATTAGGCAAGAGAACCATGCTTAGAAACATTCTTGGGTAAAATAAATATTTAACAACGCTAAAAGAAGGTAAACAACCCTTGTAAGAAAAAAGGTACTTTTTCCATTGAAACAAATTGTTCAATGAAAAATTTTGATAATTTTGAGCAGAAGTACTAAAATAAATATTGATTCAGTGATAAAGCTCAGAAATTTAAGAATACAAAAGAAAAACTTGGTTTGGTTCTGTTTTTTTGTTTTTTTTTTTTTTTTGTTAAGAAAATACGTCATATAAACTAATTGTTTTTACAAAATCTTGACAATTTCTTTAGAAAACAAGTTAAGATACTTCAGATGTCACAACAACCCTGAAATTGTCCCTCTAGTAAGAGGGGAGAAGAGTAAGACATACTGTGGATATTGAGGAAACTACATTCATATGCCATAGGCAAGTTCTTATGGGTCTTCTGTTATACAACCTCCTTGGAGAAAGGCTGAATAAATAGATGAGCTTTGTAGCATGATTTTAAGACCAGCAAATTCAGTGCTGTTAAATTGTAGGGGTAGCAAGATCAAGGACTCTTTGTTGAAAAGAAATCTGCAACAAGTCATCACAACTAGTCATCTTCCGTTATAAAATGGGATTACCTCCCATCTAAAACATGGAGTTAATATAAGGAAGCAGAAGAGTTCATGGTGTCATCCAGGAGCTTAATCATATGTACTTAGTGGGGGGTGGGAGAAAGAATATTTATTACCCAGGAAAGGTTTATTATAATTGTGAAATATAGCAGTAATGTGGTAGTATAGACAGCCCCTTAAAATTTCAAACACCTTAAAACTCTAGAATAAGGGATTATTTTGAAAAATGAATAGATCACTGAATATGCACTGCACAGTACCTTTATTACTTTTCCCACCATTAGCTGTTATTTAATAAACCCTGCTATTAATAAGCAGAGATAAGGTCTGACTTAAGCTTACAAAAGACAGGAAATTCAGAGTTCAGACTTTTCATTCCATCTTTAACTTGGACCTTTGTGTCCTGATATTGCAGGGGCCTGGGAGACTTGAGCAAGAGCCTTTTACCTTATACCACAGTACATGTTCAGCATTACTAGTGATGGGCCATAAGCTTTGCACTGAGTTTACACGGCCTCAGGACCAAGGTTTATCACAGCTGTTCTGCATGAACTTGTCCTGTCCCGTCTGCAGCTTTACTTCACTTGGTTTAGCTGTCATAGCAACTTTTTAATTGACTAGGTGTCTACAGCTAATTTGTTTTATATTTGTTGTCTGTGTATGGTGAAACCATTGTTTTATACAGATAGCTAAAACAAGCAGGTGCTCTATGCAGAATGAAATATTTATGGTACTAAGATAATGATGCAAGGTAGAGAAATACAGACCTGGTACAACAGCAGAGGGCTTGAGAAGTGGAGGCACAGGATATGGTGTAGGGATGGGCATGAGATGTTAAGAGATGGGTCACAGGATGGCACTTCACACCCCATGGTTATAAATAACTCGCCAACGGTCAGTTACAGAAATGCAGATCTGGGCAAAACTGATTTTCGGTATAAGCTAGAGAACAAAGAAGTAATATCTACCCATATGTAAAGAGTTCCACATATAGTAAACTTGTATGTAATGTGGAGTTGCAGACCACCAAAAAAAACCCAGCAGAGGTGTAAAAGAAAGTTAGCGAACATAAAAATGACCCTAAGTGAACCCTAGTGTGAAGAAGAAACCATCAACATAAACACCATATTTCTCCCAGTGAAGGACTCCAGATGCTGACAATTCACCGTAACAACACCCCACACATCCTCCAAGAAATAAAACACTTACCCTAAGACCCAAGGAGCAGGGCAAGAGTGAGCATAACACCAGAAAATGGGATAGAAACAAAGTGCACGTACAGTAACTTTAATTGCATTATTATTCTTTCTTTTTCTAGTACAATTAAATCTGGACTTATAATGATTAGACTGTTAAGATTTCAATTATACTAACAATAAGTTCTTGGGTTTATATGTATACAAGTTGTGCCTACTCTTTACCCATAAAGATTTTGAGTGCAACAGACACGGACTGTAGTGAAGCAGAAGAAGGTGAAGCAACAAATTGTAAGGGTCAAAACCAGAGCTGTTCCATGTGGTCTTCATTGCACTACTACTATTTTGGGTATCCAGTTGTAATATTCAGATTCAGAAGTAATGGCTCTAAAATGCCTCAGTTTTGTACTTTTTTTTTTTTTTCTTACATCATTCTTGCACTGGGAAGCAATGGGAAAAAAAACCAAAACAACCTAACATAAAAGGTGTGATGATATCACTTAATTATCTCTCATAAAGTCATAGATTCATAGGTTTCAATTGTTTATCCACAGAGAGCTGGTTGCTTGGGCAACACACTGGATTTGAAATTCAGGTTCTTTCATTTCGCAACAAATCTTCTGTGTAATCTAAGAATAGTCATAAGTATTTCATTGTCCATCTGCTAACTTTATTTCATCCCACCTTTATCTCTGGTATTTTTAGGGTTTTCTTTTCTTCAGCTCTTTTGCATCATAATGTTTTTGTTTGTTTGTTTGGGGGTTTTGGTGGGATTTTTGGCTTTTTTTTTTCTTTTTTTTCTTTTGTACAGGACTGATCAGGAGGAAGATCTGGTGTTGATTAGTTTTAGAAAATGCACAGAAGAGTAGATGTATGGTTGAGTATCACCAGGCATTCCAGTGATACTGCTCAATGCCCTATTTACCAACCTCACTCAAATATTTTTGTTAGTGACTAAAGTTTTTAGAAGTCAATATCTGAAGGCAACACATCTATTTTTCTTACATCTACACTGAGAAGGACCTGTTTGGCCTTGAATCCAGGACATGAGTTTGCTAATTCATTAATGATGATGACAGTGAACTGAAATGTGATATAAGTTACAACTAAAATATTCAATACTGAAGTATACCAGACAACGAAATATTTTTTCCCTAAAAAAAAAACAAATAAAAATTAGGAAAAATAATGTTTTTAATTTTATGAAAATCTTCTAAAACAATCAAAATGAAATAAAAATAAAAATTTTGTAATGCAGGTGCTCAATAGGATTTTTATAGCATTTGAGACGTAATTAATGCCCACTCTTTATTGCCAAAAAAAAAAGCATATGTAATATGTTCAAAGGAACTAGAATGAAGGATCCATCATTAAGTTAATGAGACACTGATTATCCATGGGTCATTAGTTTAATATGCTCTAATGGCTCCTAAAGAGCTGTTGCACACTCCGAGAGTACTCACTAACTTAGCTTATAATGCACCAATACAGAAGAAAAAATATCAATATCAGAAAATCATCTTGGTAGGTCTATAGCTGATTCAGAATGTTTATGTCCAATTTTCAGTTATTATGTGCATGAAATACCTATGTTTTATTCATGGTACCAGCTATTGCTCATGGTGACATGACACAATCATTGTCTGAAATTGTTGCTCCTTTCCACGTTTTTTTTAAATTTATATGACACAAAATTCAAGTTGTCAACTTGCAGAAATCATATTTGCTATTTTAATGTGCAGGTTAGGCAGATTTTAGGTGGTCATATGTAGGAAAATAGTCCAGAAAATTCCTGCTCACTAACTCAGGTCCTTTTAGTGGTCTTTGCTTTTCAGTGTCTTAGAGGCTCATGTTTTTGGTGAGAGATTGCTTAGACGTTAACACTGCTACAACTGCAATGTATGTAAATTTAATTCTGCAACCTTGCGTGCTCTTCACATGAATGTGCAACATTTTATAAATCTGGAGCTTCATTCTAATTTATTAACTTTTCCTTTTTAATCCATTCTGACTTTTCTTTACCGCTACAGTTACTGCACTACAGTACATAGAAGCTCACTAAAAGTTACTTGACTGCTTTCCTCTTCCTTTTATATCCTTTCATGTCCTAAAAATTACCAAATAGGGTATCTCATGAAAAGGTATCTCCATTCTCTTGATTAACTTCCTCATAAGTATGTTAAGGCTACTGTTAGCTCTCCCCAAGGCCGTCTCTTCTCCAGGCTGAACAAGCATTGTTCCCACAGCCTATGCTCATACATCGTTGATACGATTAGCTAAATTTTGAAAATTTCTAAATATATTCAGTAAACCTTACTTTTAAAATCATTGGATTAACATGTAACAGCCTTAGGCTTAGATTCAACACGTGATTTATGATCTTACCTGATGTGAAAGCTTTTACCATCTAATGTTAGCAGTCAGAAGTTGAAAGCATAAATATTGTGTTGCATCTGGGCCTTTACATTTACCTTGCTTGTTCTTATTTTGCCCTTAGTCATGCATCTACCCAAATTACAGTTACTTTTACATTATATGCTATTCATGCAATCTTTTACCTAGAATATGTCCTTTTCATTCAAACCAAGTAATGCATTGGCTCCTTAAAATGTGTGTAGTCTCAATCAGCAACACATGATTTGCTCTCAGCATAATACGGACCCAAAGGACATCTATAAATCCCTTATTATGTCTCTTCTCTCCAAGGTTTGTCAGTCTCTTCCTGTCCTTCTTCAGCAATTCATCAGTTCCTTGTTCCTGTCTCAAAGGAATCATCATTTCTCTAGTCTTTTATCATTAACACTTCTCCAATTCCTTTGTCTCTTACCCTTAGGACTATTTTCCTCAAATCTATCAATCACAGAGTTATTAGTCCTCCTACTTACTACCCATTCAGCCATCATAGCAAGATCTAGTTGGTTTCTCAATCCTTGATCTTCTTATACAACTTTCTCTAGGACAGCTTTTCAGAAATCAGCAGGAATAAATGGCCTACGTCAAGATATCTGCTATAATTGTACACTCTCATGGTCATGGTATTTCAAGAATACCTTCAGCTGCTTGTTTCCTGCTGAAGGAATAGAACTTAATGTACTCATTTAATCGTGAGACAAGAAAAAGAAACTGTCTACAATTGCAGTGCAGAGTTGTTGTCAGTAGGACACTACCTTCTCTTTCCCCACAACTGAATAGAAGGAGGTACTAGTTAGAAGATGCAGGGTAGAAACCTGATTGATACAGGCAGGCAGTATGAAGATCCTGGATTTATTAAGGAAGGGAAAGGGCACATCTGGGGTTTTGGTGTGGTCTTTTTTTATTGTTTTAAGCATGGAATTTTTCTTAATTGGACAATGTATTTTGCATGTCTGAGCTGAAAAGTCTTTGAAGACACGTTATAGCATCAGCAGCACATCTTTCGTTTTTGCTATTACAGTTGTCTACCTTTTTCTCCCTGCTTGCCTGCACAGTCCAAAATCTGAGCCTTCTCTTTCAGTTTTTGCTTGGTTTTAATGTCTCTGTTCTGACATGTCCATCCTTGCAGAGCTGCTTTTATTTTTCTAGGTATTAGCTGAATTGATGTACTAGCCAATTGCCCTCCTACTACTCTGTACCGGTTGCTGGTTACCAGACTGAAATTAGACACCTGTGTGCCTTGGGATAACTAGCCTTTTTCTGTCTCCTAGCCAAATATGTAATATGTGCTTTCTGTGGAATGAAGCTTTGTGCATTTCTTATTTCACTAACTTTCTGACAGGGTTTCTTTGCACAGAGAGTATGACCAGGTCCATGAAGTCATGTCATACCCTCTTGCATGGGTATTCAGGAGCAACTGAGAAGGGACTGGGGATGGGAAAAATCCCTGCTATCCCATACTGGAAGACACACTTTAGTAAAGATCCAATGTCATTTAAATGCTCCTCAGAGCAATGTGGAGGCTGGGTTTTACACCAAGGCAGAGTAATAAGGTGTTACCATGACAAAGAACACAGGTTCAATTCACAAGCTAGCTTTCCAGCTTTTTAATTCATTTTTCCCAGTACATTTTTCATTTCATTTCAAACTGCTTGCTTAAAAGTGCATGCTTTTGTCAGTCTGACCTGTGTTTTTGTCCAGGCTTAGTATGGTACAATTGATACTAGCCCAGTGTGAACTGCTGTTGGGTCTACTAAAGAGACACAGCATAGTGTGATGATGTTTGTTTCTGCTGAGATTTAATGGCTATTTGACTTGGCAGCTGCTTTCTGAGACGTGGTTCTCACAGGGGATCTCTCCATTTCAACAGCCGCAGTATAGGTTTCCTCTCTGATACTGAGTGTCAAACATCTGCTCTCCTCTTATCTTTCTCTTCCAGTTTTCCCTGTCTCTGGCATAGCTTGCTGCAGGCCAGAGTCCCTTTTTTCCCCCCTTCAGGATTGTGACAGCAGCTCTTTCTTGCTCAGGCCCACTATGACCAGGAATTTGTAGATATTTCAGGAAACATGGGAAACTCCTGTCACCTGTCCTTTCCATCTTTGCCACTACTGCATTCCTCTCCACAATGACCCCGAGAGTTCCAGGAGTGATCCTGAAAGTGCCGTGGGCACCATCATCTGGTGAAGGGACAAGTCAGTTCCAGCATTGGTGAAGTACTTATCTTTGCACCCACATGTTCCCATGGCTGCATTTTCATTCTGGTCCACTTCCCTGTTTCGTAACATACCAAATTGCCCTGCTCCAATTTTGCCTTCCTCCTTTACACAACTTATTAAAATGGAACGTGGGATAATTAGTTGTGTGTTTAGTTTTTCATTTTCACTAGTTCAACATAGAATTTAATATAAAGAGATTGCCAACTTAAACTTCTATTTCTTTTCTTTAAGGGCCTGTCTGCAGGGTCAAATTAAAATTTTGCATTACTTGGTCCTTATCTTTGTTATTGATATTTTTCTCTCAACTTTGAAAAGGAATTTCATTCAATATATCTTAACCTCTGGAGCAAGCCTCTAATAGGAAATGTGCCTGTGTATTTTTATGAGGAGAAAAATGGATTCAGCTGTATGTACAGATTTTAGTTTCAGGTTTCTTCAGGAATGATTACAATCGCTTTCATAGCCCATACTTAGTCTCCTTTTCACACCATTAAGTCATCGAAAGAATCTGTAAGGGAATAAAATACCGTATTTCCTTGTAATTTATGAGTTTATTTGAGGGCTTGTATAAATATATGAGACTCCATTACCTCCTATTAGCAGAATGAACCTTGCCCTCTACTTGTTATGTTTAGGACTAGAATTTGGATAGTTGGCAGTTGTCCAGCAAACCAATATCTGGGAAGGCTCTCATCTTCGAAGGCTCAGGCATCTAAGCTTTCATTAAAGCATAACAAACAGATTTTCAGAACTTAAGCACCTTGAGTTTTTTACAAGTAAATAACTGCATTTGAAAAAAAAAATCTGAGTGGGAGGTTTAAGATACTTAAATGCTGCTACGCATGGAGAATCCAATAATACAGTTAGACACAGACATTAGAGGTAGTGGTAAAATGCTGAGCAGATGGGGGAAGAGGACGTATGTGTCTAAGTGCGGCAGAAGGGGTTTCAGAATTGTGTTATGGGCCAAGAGTTGATTTGAGAATAGCAGGGCATCATGCTGGTTTATTGTTTCTTAATGTCAAATTATAGTCTTGACTGATGGATACAACTATACCTTCCAGTATTTTGCATGTATTTTACTGACATTTTAATGTGTAGATTCAGACAACTTCCCTCAGACCTAATGTGTTCTCTAAAATTTTGATGAGAAATGTCATAAACCTTCCAGAAGAGCTCCAGAAAGGACCCCAGATATTCTCATGGATACACTTCTGAGATACAAATTAATGGCTCTGTAGAAAGAAAAAAACCCAACCACCCCACATTCTTTTCTAGTTTTCTTCCTGTTTTTTTGTATTGGGTCTTCCTCCTGAATAAAGAAAGAGATGCCAGGCCTCTCTAACGACTGCTCACTTTTGTTCTTTGCCTTTCATGGGAAAGAGCTGATGTCAACTCCCTAATATTATTCAGATAATTTCAAGTAGAAAAATTAGAGTCTAGGAAAGGAGTGCAACAGAGAATTTCCTTTTCTAACTAACCAGACCTCAGTAGAAACAATAGTCAGGTAATTACTCCTGTATTTTTATGGAAGAAACTACATTCAATATTTTATGTTAAACTCGTAGATTTTTTCTTGGTTCAACTGAAAATTAAATTTCCAGAGACTATCGTATGTTGGAGAAGTATTTAAATGAAGCCATAAAGAATGTTCATCATGATTACAGACAGGAAGCATTTGCCAGATATTTGGCTTGTGGTAAGTTATAATTTGATTGTGGATAAAGATTGATAGTAGAATGAATGCCTGTTTGATATTAATTATGAGAAAAGGGATACGCTCAGTGGCTGAACTCAGCCACAGAATTTGAATATACTTTTAAAACTCAATTTGTCTATCATCTATTCTATCCTGAAGGCAACATAGCAAAAGGATGGGTTCACTAACAGCGTAAACTTGCTGGAAATGCTTTACAGAGTCTTGCACTATGGTTATCCAAAGACAAGGACTAGCTTTGGGTTTAACTGGAGGGCTCTATATCGTCTTTAGAGGCCAGTACATTGAAGTTTTCCCTTTTATCTATACAGGAAGACACAGGCATAGAACTTACAACAAAGTCCGGGGGAAGATGTGCCAAGATCTGCTGGAGAAAGAATCTCAACAAAGAGTCAGACAATAGGGAAAAGCCTCTCTTTACTTTTGCTGGCCAGATTGCATGTAAAATTCACATAGAGAGACACAGTGTATAAATAAGGCAAGGGCTGCACATTTACTGCAGAAGTTGGTTTGTCTATTGATGTTGTCTCCGCAGCAGTCTCATCCTGACCGTATGCCAAATAGCTCCTGGCAGATGCTCAGCTCAGTGAGCCTACATTCCTTAGCAGCTACAGTTTAGCAAATACTTGTAAGAGACAGAGACAGACTGTGAAGCTGCTGGTTCAGAAAGGATCTTGCTTCAGAGGTGGATGACGATTACATAAAGAAAACAAATGACAGCTACAGGTTCGAACAAGCCAAGGCAGCCTTGTGCAGACCATGCTGATCTTTGGCATAAGGGACAACTAATTAGTCCCAAACAATGATACTCCCCTCAAAAATATGATCCCAAAGTGAATTCTGAAGGTTATATTTCAGGAGGAGTAAGTTCTCTAAAAATACATGGATACTCCTAAATCTTAGCTGAACTGTAGGAATATTGCATGTTACAAATAGTATTTTGAAAAGTGATACAAAGTCATGTAAGATGGAGCTCTGGTTCTAGCTGTTGTCTGTGTGATATACAAGTTATAATAAACTGTTACTATATGGCACATGACATTTTTACACCCAGTCCAGGATTTTCTTTAAAGTAGCCAGCTGTTTTTTGGCAATGATGCCAAGCTGTTCTCCAGGATATCAGCTAGTGTTTCAGCTAGCTTCTTCCAGAACAGACAACTTTTCAGACTGAGTATAGAAAAGGAAGTTGATTATTTCAGTTGAGGAAGAGGTTATATTAACTTGAGCCACTCATAAGTGATTTGTGGTCCTCTTAAGGACCCTATCTGTGGCACCCCAGAGGGAGGACATAGAAGGGAAAACACTTGAGAGAGACAAAACCAGAGAAGAAAGGTAACTGATAGAGGAAAACAGTTATAAATTCTGTCAACCAATGGGTAATGTGGAAACCAGCAAGAATCCATAAGGATCAAAATACTTGGCCCGAAGTGCAGCTGTTCCTTGTTGGGTGAAGTTCATGAGTGTGGAGTACTGGAGCAGTGTAGAGTGCCCTAAATATACTTCCCAAGATATAAAAATAGACTTACTTGTCCTATGAATCAGACTTCTTCAGACACAGTGACCAGATATTTGTTTCACCATACTCTGGCAGGCAAGGGCATAAATCCCTGTAATGATATGATGTTAGCATCCCAGAGAACAACTCTAATGTCCCATTAGTTTTCCACGTGCAGAAATGTGCCCTCCACACACTGTGGAAGACATTGGTGTTACAAACTTCCAAAAATACTTGTGAACCTGACAAAAAGGAGAAAGAATGGTGGACGATAAAATGATTAGACAGGAAATGAGGCACAAAAAGCTAATAATTTTCCCAACTTGGGCATTGTTAAATAGAAATACTTATACACAAAATTTAAAGTGGAAAATTCTCTCCTGTGCTTTCTTTTTTATCTATCTGCACCTATTATTGAGGTCTCTTATCTTTAATGTTTCTGGAAAAACATTGTAATTACACATTTCTGGTTGTCTTTCTGTGAATTTATCCAATTGAGTAATTCAAAATTTCTTTTTGCAGTTATTCACCCTCTGACATTAATTTTCAAGAAACCCTAAGTTGGGTCTGTCCTGATAAAGTCTATTTTTTATAGACTTAACTTTTGTTATTTCTTTTTTGCATGGTTTGAAAATCTCTGTGCAGATGTAATTACTCCCGTAAAATCTGGAAGACCTACCCCCTATGCTCTTCCCTGCCTCGCCAAAGATGTTTCAATTCTTCCTCTGTCAAACTGAAAAAAAATAGAGAGTTGTGAAGTGCTATTTGTCTGGCTAACGCCATCCCATAAGTACAGCTGTAAGAGGTATGACCTGTCATATTTTAGCTAGAAAGGTAACACAAAACCTAAATGATGATAATTTAAATGTCAACAATATCAAGACAAAAGCATAAAAGAAAGAAGAGAAATGATCCTAATTATGCTTTAAGATTATAGACTCACAGAAAGCAGATTGAAAAGCATTTTGAAAAGTCTAATAGTTTGTCCTTAAGACAGAATAAACTAGGCTTAAATCATTCATGGTAGCTATTTCTCCAATAGCTATTTCTCTTGTTTTCAGAAATTTCCACTGATAAAAATTCCACAATATTCCAAGAAAATCTTCACCATTGGTAGGGATTAAAAGGTTTTACTTGTACCAAACTAAATCTAACTTTCCGCTTTACGAGCAGTACTTATTGTCCTTGCCACACAGACAAGGAAATCAGCCTTTGTTAGCAACCTTTCCTATACTTTGGGATTAAAAACTTTTTGTATAAGAAATTTCTCTAGATTCTTCTTTTCTAATACATTAGCTCAGTCCTGATGAGGTAACCAAATGGAGTCTTTTCATCCAATCAGGATGGAATTAATCTCAGACTGTGTAAGCCTAAATGTCTAAACGTTTCTGTGTGGTCTTTGAAACACACAGCCAAAATGCTGTATTTAAACATATACAGGGCCACGTGAATCCACGATAGCCACTGGAAATGTAACGCCTGATTTAGCTGCCCGCATAGGTGCCTAATGTCATCTGAGGTACCCAATGTGTCTGAAAGATCCAGATGGGACTGTCAGGTGTGACACACCACCAGCAAGAAACCTGTGCTTTCCTGAAACGGCATCTGGAGGTCACTGAATCAAGACCAATGTAGCGTGGAGAGCTATTCATTAGACAATGTGTATAAGCCTACTTTCAGGTGAGTTAAATTAGCCCCCTGGGCTCCATTGGCTGTATTTATTTAAGACTCAGTTCAGTTACCCACACAGAGAGGTGCCAAGGGCCACTTGAGGTGCCCTAGTATACCTGAGACGTGCAGATGTGACCCTGAGGTATGACAAAAGGTCAACAGTGATGTGCTTTTCTGGAAGAGCTGCTGGAGGGCAGGCACAATACCATAAGGTATATCAAACAGTGCTAGATGCCCACTGTGTGTGACTAAGTCACATTACTTCAGTATTTTTCAGCAGCACTGCTGTTTAACTCATTGATTTCAATGTTGTACTTGTGGTTATTTATATCTAATTTAAAGTGATATTTTGCTCTTGTCCCATTTTGAATTGCACTCTATTTACTTTATGCTATTTTCTCCTTTTCTAAATCATTTTGAACTCTAACCCTGTGTTTAATGTGCTTGCATCTGCTCTGAGTTTGGTATCATCTATAAATTTAATAAATGTTGCCTCTCTTCCACTGTCCAGATAATTAATGAAAATATTAAATAGTGCCAGTTTCAGAACAGACTTCTGTGGAACACCACTTGACACGGCTTTCTATTTTAGCACTGCAGCACGATACCTACTTTTTCAGCATTTTGTATATACAACTCAAAATATTTTGATCTAGATGAATTTTCACTCATTTTGTAGGGAGAACATGATGTGTGTCAGTGTCACATACATTACTTACATTATGGTGTATGACAACAAATCTTTTTATCCCTTACTACAGAGTTGGAATGACATGATTTGTTCTTGACAAATGTGTTGACTGTTACTTAGCCTCTTCGTATCTTTTGTATCCTTACCAACAGATGGTCTGTCCCAGCGGTTTTCTGAGTTTGAAATTATGATGACAGTCCTATAATATTTTGGCTATTCCTTCTTATAGGTAAGCTTTGTGTTTGCCCTCTTAGTAATCCGGAAACTTAACTGTCCCGCACTAATGTTTTTTATTGCTTCAGCATTTGCCAGATAAAGTACCTCACGGTACTTAGATTTTGCCAGGTCTAGATAAGCAATTTACAAACTAGTAGGATAATACTTTAATTTCTGAAACATATGAACTTCATTTGAGGCTTTTTTAGATAAAGGGCTTTTTTAAGCCTTTTCTGTTTTCAATGTAAATACTGTCGTTGCACAAATAGTAAGAAAAGATTGAATATAAAATAAGCCTGAAAGAAGGATGGTTTATTGTTTTATCCTTAAATTTTTTGAAAGACAGATGTTTATAAGCCTGATTAATAGTATTAACATTGCTAACAGTTGAACAATATTTGTTTTTAAACATAAAACAAAGTTCCTTATATATTACAAGTGTGGTGTTGGAGGAAACACGCTAAAAATATTCTCCGTAGCAATGTTCTAAAATAACAAGCTTGTAAATAATAAGAAACATTGTATGTATAACACTAAAGCAATGTTAAGGCTGGGCCAGGCTTACTTTAGTTTTCTATGCAACAAAGAAAATGAAAGCACAAGGAGAAACTCAGACAGGAATACCAGGCTCTAATAAGATGGTTTTATCAGGACAAAGCTGTCTGGTGCATACCAGATTCTTCTAAAGATGAAATACAAATAAACAAACAACTGCAGATAGCACTACATCATTTAAACAGACTGGAAAACAAACTGTTGTATGGCCTGGACAGTCTGTTATACAGACTCAAGACAGATCATAAACAAAAACAAGCTTCTGCAATTTCAAAGGAAAAGCTGAGCCATGATTATATATGCTTTAGAATTTCAGTATGCAGAAAACAAGAAATAGCTTATTAACTCTTGCTGCATAAATACCTCAGGAAGCATCTTGATAAAAAAGAATCCATCTGCCACATTTGGGTAAGAATGCTGAAAAAAGAAATTCAAACAGATTTTGTATTACATCATATAAATACTAGATAACCTGAAAATGCTGCCTTTCTGAATGAAACTTGGGACACTAATGTCATGGAAATATTTTCCTCTTAAGGAAGGAATCACCCATAGCTGATTTCAGTTCAGAAGAAAATTAAGGGATTCATATGTTATGTTGCCAGAAACAAACTGCTGAAGTTAGTCCAAAACCTCTGGGTAAACACCAAGAAAGAGAGTGTTTGCAAGTTGCCATAAGGTGTTGGAATAGACTGGAAGAGCTTGTTTCCCACTCTGTGTCGGTCCTCCTTGCTATCATATTTAAGAACTTAAGTAGATAAACTACTCAGTATGTCTCAAGTTTTTAATCCCTGGGGGAAAAGAGAAGAACGAGATATGTAATATTGTCCTGAACTAAATCTTAAATTTTATTTAGACTGAGTGATCAGGTACTGTGAATTTCCAAAAGAACTGAAAAATTCACCAAATCAATGGTTTCAGTGGATAAGTAACAAAAAATTTCTCTTCTAGTACCCAAGTGATTATTTGGTTATTTTACATTCAGTACTTTTGAGTGAGCATTTTTTGGAGCTTGAAACTATAAATTACTTAAAGGTTTCATTGACAACCTTCCTACTGTTTGCATGGTTTATTTGGTTTTAAAAGATAGTGACTGCAAATACTAATCTGAACGTTTTCATCTCGGTGTATTTTTTTAGAATATTTTTTTTTCATTTGAGCCATAACATTTTTGGGGAAAAAATTCATTTGGGAAAATTTTTATAATGAGATTTTTAGTTCCCAACCTTTCCAGTCATTTATGATAAAATGATGAGAAAGAGATAGAAATGGATCCATTAAAGAGAAACTCAAGGAGGTAAAGCTGAACTGATCACTTCTCCTTTAAAAACATGCATTTTGTCACTTTTTTGTTTTGTAAGAAAAAAATAAAAATATCTAGGTTTTAGTCCAGTGTAGAAGTATAAACATATTAAATATTCAAGTTTTGCAAAACAGAATTTTTTTTCTCCAGCTTGACCTATTACTGAGATCAGAAAATTCATTCAACTACTACTTTAGCAGGAACTGTCCTCTAAGAAAGGATGCAAGTATGCCAAGAATAAAGTTTTTCAGATAACGCATAATTTTTTGCAGCACACAAGACAGAGACATTCATAGAGAAAGAAGCTTAAAATAACAGTATGATCTATAGGGTACAATGATTATTATTGTTTTATCATTTTGCTAAGATAACATAAAAATTGATTGTAAATCAAGAAGAGGATTACACTTCACCTATACGTATACCATCAGGGGATTTCAATATAAATTAGAAGGACTTTAGTTTTAAGCATGTGCTTTTTCTTTTTTTCTTTCTTTTTTTTTAAAAATTTTTTTTCCTGTGATACTTTATGTTTGCATACGGAACAAAGAAAAAAGTTTAACAGTATAATATCAACATATAGGAAGGCAACTTTTAATGTGATTGACATTTAAGTAATTCAATAGTTTTTTATTTACTGATGGTTGCACTCTGCTGGACTTCTGATTGATGTTCTTTGATTGCTTTGATCAGCATAAATCTGGATTTACTGATTAACAAAGACATGCAAAGGAAGCACAGTTTTCTGTTGGGATTCAAGATTAGCTGCACTACAAATTTAGAATAAATGTTGCACCTTACAATATGAATTGGATTCATTATTCTTTGATTTATTATTTATTGATACATTTTAGCATCATATGGTAAATCCATCAATTAACCTTTGCTAGCAATATATAATAGCCTTCATGTAGTTTCTGTGATTTGTAATTTGTTTTTGAATTGCATAAGGATAAATATGTTGAAGTTTGTGGTTTATCTAAACAACCTGACATTAACGATTGCATAAGACGCATGCTACCGTTAACTGATGAATTACCTTTTTTTTAGATTAGGTATTTTATATTTTATTCAGTCCAATGTTCACATACCTTGCAATTTTTTCACACTACCTAGGTTTATGTGCTTTATTTGACTGCTGACAAAGTGTGGAATTTTAATCTGTTATTGTAACAGTTTGAAATGAAGAGAAATTTGTGTTATACTTTTATTGCTGCTTAAGTTGCTGCCAGAAAATCTGATTGAAAGTAGAGAGAAAGCAGCCATGAAGAGGAAAGTGTAAGCAATCTTCCATTCTCTATATTATGGCCTGACACATATTAGATCAGTGTCTTTTTGTGCAACAGACAGTCTGGTATAATGAATACCAATTTCATGCATGTTACACACAGACAAGTCTTATTGCTCACCTTTTTCCTACAGTTTTCTTAAAAATCGGCCTGGATTATGAAGTCTACCTCAGCTGCCACGTTCTTAGTATGAAGTAAAAAGACATTTTGCCCAAACCTTTCCTGGCAAGAGTTTAAATTTAGTAATATATTCCTTTGAAAAAAAAATGAACAATTTCTTTTATGGAAAGGGAACTCAGGTGTGCAGGCTGGAAAGCCGCCACTCTGCACTCCTAACAGGTCTCTGACTTGAATGATAAGGGGACCAGGACTTGCCAGCCTGCCACAGAGACACTTACCAAGCAATTTAGATGCAGCCTTACTTACTGAACTCCACATTAAATGTAGATAGATTTTTTTGCTCCATATATTTTGACTGCCTGTTCTCCAGGGCGCTGCAGAGAAATCTGAGAAGCAACTCAGGTGCCTAACATGGGTGTCTGGTGTCTTTTTAGATGCCATAGAGTGTACAAAACATTCACACAAGGCTGGCAGGACCTAACTGTGACTCCCATCTTTTGGAGGGGCATCAGGAAGGCAGGCAGAATACTTTAGGGTATCTGAAATAGCATCAAACACCTCTATTCAGTCTCCTAGACCTCCTCATCCATTCAGAATTTTATATGACATTTTTCCTCTTATGGCAGTCATTTAAGAATACTTGAATGAGTAGTGAATTTAGATTTTGACAGATTTGACTACTTCTGCTTTTCCCCTGTTCTGGCTATGTATGCTTGTGATGTTATATTTGTTTGCTGTAGAGATGACCATAATGTCACATTAGGTCACACTGCAATCCCACTGTGATCACTAATCACACAAAGTGTAAGCTGCGTTAGCTCAACTCCACCTATTTTCATGTCTATTGCCAAATAATTTGAGTGTGCGTATGAAAGAAACAGAACTACCCCCCCCCTGCCCCTGGCCCCAAGGAGAAAACATAAAGTGTTTTGTAGCTAAGAGCCTTATTGCTGAGGTAGAGCAGCTTCTTCCACAGGAACATTTTCATCCCGAGATGCTTAATACATGGCATGTAAGTCTGAGTTGAAGCTGGTCTGGGCTAAGCTTTCTCCCCATGGTTTTAAATAGGTCCATATTTATGGAGCTATTCAGAAAAAAACAATATGTTTTGCACATATATTCTGTTTCTCATGTTTCTCCTTGCAAAGAAGTCCCTGTTTGACTCACTATGTTTTCCACGTATTTTGCCTAAGTGACACAGAATATTTACAAGTGTAGTAACTACTGACATACTTTGCAAAGCAAAGACTCTTATATAGTTACCTCTTCCACCTTCACCTTCTTTATAGACGATACAACTGCCTCTAGGAAACTAATTTTAACTTTTCTTCCCTGATAATTATCCCCATTCCTGTGTAACCCTATAGTTATTGAAGTGCAATGAAATGAAGATAACATGTTTATTTACAAATGTTTACTTACAACACATGGTTAAAATTACATGTTTGATAGTGCCAGTTGTCTGACAACTTTATCTTCTGAGCAAAGAGTCTTTAAGGGCGTATCCCAGGGGAGCAGGACTTGAGAGGTCTGACCTCTAGTGATGTTCCTGCCGTTGGTCTGTCCAGTTTCCTTGGCAAGTCATTTCATCACCCTGTGCTTCAGTTTCTCCATTTATGAAAGAGGGACACTCTCACATTTTTCTGGAAAGCTTTTGACAAAATGCTTCCTTTTGTTATTCTGCAGTCCAATATCATGTCAATACCAGGCTTATATCTACCAGAGAAAGTACTAAGCATTTTCTGAATGATTATATGTGTACAGCCTGTGATGCTGAATTTTACAAAATTGCAAAAAATAGGTATCAGTGTTTTTCTTTTCTACCCTGAAGGTGGTAAAAATAACTTATTTCTCAGCAGTGAGAGAAAAAGCAAAACTAATTAACAAGAATGGCTATAAGTTTGACAACTTGAAAGAGTACCTCAATTAAAAGAATAAATTAACTGGATTTCTGGAATCTGGCTTACAACATAATTTAATCAAAGAAAAAGTGTGTAGAAATCTAACCTTTCAGCATCAGCTCAGTTTCTAGATTTTTGCACCTGTTATGAACATAGGATTTGTTATGCTGCTATTGCTGTCACCATATTTATAAGAAATCCCAGGAAAACATGGTTTTACAATGGGTGTAAGGTAAAAAATATGCGTAGGCCTGAAATCTTTCCTGTTTTATGCAGCTTCTCCATAGCTACTTTGCATTTAACTGTTTCTACAAATTTTATTTAAAAGTCTAAATTTAAGACATAAAAGTCAAGCAAATTAAAACAATTTCTCTTTTAACAATTTTACACATAAAATAGTGCATTTTTCAAGGAAAACAATCTACACTGTTATTCTCACTAATGTGTTTAACAGTCTCACCCATAACTAAATTCAGATGTCACTGCTAAGACTGGTTATTCCAAATCACAGTCACTGTGCAGAGGAGTGGTTCTAGTACTGCCTTCACCTAATGTTTGAGCAGAAACTTCCTCCATAGGACATGTAACCAGCTGCATTAAATTACAGTTTACACAGGATACAAATAATTCCTTTCTGACTGCAGCATTGTATCAGAGTATACCCTACAACAAGAGATCTGATTAGCCTTATCGTTATATTAGCTACCATAGTTACAAAAGTTATTAGTGGGTATAAAATTATCCATCTTTTTTTTTTTTTTTAAGACCTGGTTGAAATACATTCTGTCATGATTTTCTGCAGTACTAACTCTGTTTGCAGAGACTATTTGGTGTCTTTTATAAAACACTGTGTATTTATCTTCCTTTTATTTCATTTTATGATGTTTTGTTCTTTCAATATGTTGTGGTACAGACCAGATAACAGTAACTCTTTTTTTATTTTTTTTTTTTCTGTATGTTTATATTGTGTCAATAACCTGATTCAGGTCCTTTCAATATTTCTCTTTTCCTGACTAAATAATTCAACCTTTTTGCATGTTCTTATTACATGTAAATTCTGCCATACATCTCAGCCATCTTTGCTGGCCCTAGCCGGCCCCATTCCTCTTCCAAATGTGTCTTAATGTGTTCATGTGTAAACCAGTTGAACATAAAAGAGAATAATGATTTCTGAGTGGCTGTTGCAGGCCATTCGGTCAATGGCCTGTGAACTCAAGTATCTCTAAGTAAACCAGAAACAGTTAGGTCATAATAGCTGCGAAATAAAAAATCGGTACATCTGAATTTTAATAACACTCTAATTATACTTAGAACTTTTATAATTTTGCATGATTTCCTGTAATGTCTCTGACAAAGCAGTCAACATCTGCTGGTTCCATGATCTGAAAATAATAAATTTAAAAGCGAGTACTGAGTCGGGAACTCCTAAAGCCTCCTTTCTTCAGTGTTGTTTGGAGAGGAAGGTAATTCAGATCATCTTGCAAATGATCTGCAGTACACCTTTAATCAAAGATGTGAGAGAGCCTCCACAAAAATATGTTGTTTTGTGGTAGATGAAATCAGTTGTACCTTGTCTAGCACTTAAAGACCGTCTTTATGGATTCTGTGATGAGGTTTCGTGGGAGCATATAAAGGTTATGTACAGCGAAAGACTCATGTATCTAGAACCAGAGTTAGATAACTCAAGGTCCCCTAACTCAGAAACTGTCAGAAACCACCTGGGTCAGTTGCTGCCTGAATTGTGCAGGTTCCTCTAAGCTTGACTTTATAAAATGCTGGTTCCCTTCTTCTTCTGCACACATCCAAGCCTGGGCACTTGGTATCCTCCTGCTGAAGAAACAGCTCCAGAAGCCAGGACTGGAGTCTGTCCCCTTTACAGATGTGGTCATGCAGACTACAGAGATGCACAGGGAAGGCTGTGATACATGGCTTCTTAAACATAAATTGGGAGAGGAAAAAAAAAGAACAAACCAAACCCACTGTCAGGATGTGTTTAAGCTGATCTATTAAACTGATCTAGATGTCTACCTTACAGTGTCATGAATTAGGCTTCAGAAGTGCCCATTTCTTCCAAGAGGCTATATAAGGGAGCTTTTGAAGGTCAACTCAGATGTAGACATCTTCCTTTGACCAAATGAATCCTATGTGCAGATAGATGTGGCTCACTAGAATTCTTTGGTATATGCGCTGACAGTGTGCATCTCAGGTAGCATAAGGAGCTTGTATTTAGTCAAATTAACTCTACCCTTTGTGATCTTTTGACTGAGGGATCAAATCTGGAAACAAGTCCCAGACATACCTACCATGCACAGATATGGACTTCCCACAGAAATTTAGCAGACACTATTTCTTTAAAAGCAAGGAAAACATAATTGTGGTGGTTGCTCCCATCTGTCATGTAATGGATTAAAATTTTCTTCAGCCACAATGGTTATAAAACTGTATACTCCAACCACCTGGGAAGTTTCCTCAGTAGCAAATATAGGATAGCATACAACAGAAAGTGCTGGAAAAAGGAACAGGTAAAAGAAATAAAATAATGCCACTCTGCAAAATGCAAAAACATTTTAAAATATTTATTGCACTAGATAAGAAAAGTAAAAAAATTACAAGAGTCATGAAAAAGGAAAGCCTTAAAACCTTAAACCCTTAAAACCCAGCCTTAAAGTCCTGGGTTTTGCCCTCAGCTACCAAGAATGTTAAGGTGTTTTTTAAATTTATTTTTGAATATAAAAGCAATAAAAAAAAAATCCCTGAGGCAGGATATATAATTTAAAGAGAGTGTCATTTCATAAAAAGGCACTCTTAGTAGGCCACCAGGTTATTCTTTTGCTCCAGTCACTATGTGGCAATTTCTGAAGAGGCTTCTGGTCCTTAGAACCCAAAAGTCACTTCCAGGAGGGAATGGGATCTCAGATCCTACCCTTGTCCTGGCCTCCAATATTTCCTTTGGTGAGGGGCTAGCTCAAACGGTGGATTTTTGGATTGCCCCTCTGATGTTCCTCATGCTGCAGTTTAACACTGTAGGCAGGGTAGGTGGATTCCAAGTACCTTGAAAATACATATTGCAGTTGAAAAGTCTGGCCCTAAAATGACACCTAACCATGACAAAAAAGTACCAGATTCTTGCCTTCCAAAAATAGTTACATAATTGGTAACTTGATACTTTTCTGTGCAGGAATGTTTTTGTTTTCCTGTTAAATATTGAAGCTGGGAAAGTCGCGTGTAGATATGCAGCGCTTTCAACTAATTTGTTTAAGTTCTTTGTGAAAAAAAAAAAAGGAAAAAATATCAGTCTTGGGAAAAGACCTTAGATCTTAGAAAAGGTGTTAGGAAGATCTTTTTGGGAAAAGATCTTAGAAAAATCCTTTCGTGTGATTTGTTTCTGCCCTCCTTAGCTTGTACATTTGTATAGCAGTCTGTGCTAAATGAGAAATAGTAAGGTAATAAAGTTCTTAATTTAAGTTATATCACTGAAACAGCAGTTATGAGAATGAGAGAGAGAGTCACCTAATGCTGTAATTAATATTGCTATTTAAACTGTCTTACATTCCAAGAGATTAAAAAGAAACAAACAAATAAATTATGTATATAGAAAGAATTACTGCTAGTTCATAAAAGGTGGAATCGCCAAGTTGAAGACAGTTACAAGGCTGATCTCCTTCCACCTTTTCCTTAAAGACAACATCTCAAGAAACCCCATTCTGCCATTTCCAAGACTGTCAAATGCTTTCTCTCTGCTCTTCTTGGGAACCATATTCATATTTGATGGACCATATTTGGCTGTCACAGGCTGTCACAGGGTTCTCCATGTATTCCATAATCTTTCCCAAACTAAGCGTACCACATTGCTCCTTGTGAAGATGTACCCCCTCTTTTCAGAGAGTTTCATCTGGCCCACAGTGTTACAGCCCAAGAGCTCTGTCTCCACTAGTAAACTAAAGCTGTGTTTGACTGTTCTCTGGAAACAAGGATAACTGCCTTGGGAATGCTTGAGAGTGAACTGTTAAGTTCTTACTTTCTAAAACAGGGTGACTACGGTCAAACTGCTTATTGAGAATAATCCCAGGTCTCTGCTAACTTCCAAATATGGACGTAGCATAAATGTCGCGGGCTACACAGTTCAAGGGACATTCTCAATTTCAATGGAAAAGATGATTGAATTCCAGAGTAGGGGAAAATTCTGTGGATTCTTTAAATTCATTAGTATAGACATGATTGCTGCTGCTTCTCTCTACTGCCCAGCTCAATACTTTGTGAAAAACCTACAGACACAGTTAGCTCTAAAGAACCATATAAAAGAAATAATGATCTTTCTTAAGGCATGAAAAGTTTCATGGTGCCATGGAGGCCGGGACACTGCAAAAGGGGAACCTCCTTAGGGAATTATACATTAAAGACTGTTGTCCAGTTTGAAATGTGAGTGAACTACTTTATTTGTGCAAATTTCTATTGAACTAAGAGTTCTGGGAGCCTTTGTTGAACTCAGGGACGTGAGGGCTGTAGCGACTACTTTTGAACTAAATTCTAATACATGCTCTCTTCTTCTTCTCATTGTAAAGATGAGAGCAGAAAGGAGGAATTAGATGTACTTTTCTGCTTTTTGGAGTACCTGGTGTCACTGGAGCTAACTTCTCAGTCAAATTCCTGGTATATGAAGGAAGAAAATTAACATACAAGACCCCACACAATGCAGTGATTCACTCCCTTTGCGCCTCTCTGCTTCATCTTGAGCATCCACTCCAGACAGGCTAGAAAAATCATCTCAGTTTTCACACATATGAAATCATCAGGAAGATTCTTGTTTGCACTGTTTTTTGTTTGTTTGTTTGTTTTTGCAGTAAGAATAGGGTTGAGAGAAATTAGTCTGTCAGGATTATGACCCTTGATTTCAGCGGAATTGTGAGTTGGTGAATGGAAAGGGGGCAGCTAGACTTAAACAAATTAGAATGACAAAAATGTGTGGAAAATGAAAAAACTGTTTTTTAAAAATTCTTAAAATATCCTTAAAAACTCATCTCTGTTAAAATCCAAAGAAACAAGGAAAACATGAACACAAATATGCTGCTGACCTACAGGTGATTTATGGTTAAACTCTGTTTTTTCTGTAGATGGCTTTGAGAATCCTGAAACTTCCAGATCATAAATCTAGTAATGGTAGACATTTGGGAGTAGGATAAAAATACTCTTAAATATGGTATAGTGAAAAAAACCCCCTATCTTAACAAGTATATGTAGTTCGAATTTCAGTGACCTTCACATGTTCTAAATGAACCTCTAGCACTATAATAGCAAACTCTTAATAATAATCGCCCTATTAACCATTCAGGTTCTTATGCATTGGGAGAGCTTAAGTGTGGACATTTAAATTATGTCTAAATGATTGTCTCACAGTCATTAAGCAGTATTTCCTGCATTTCCTGTTGAAGGAGTATACAGTACCACCTTGAATTTACCCTCCATTCCTGTATGTTTAATGAATATTTCTAATCCATTTTTAACATGTGAACTTGAGTGCAATTTAGATTTCCTGGCATAATGTGTGCCATGCTATTGTAAATAAATAGCTGCTTTTATTTCACTAGTGCACAAAGTTAAATGTCAGAAAATCTTATTTGCATTTATACATAGAATAATTACAAGCTGATCAGAACAGTGTAATTAGGGATACTAATGTAAAATGTTAACCTGCATGTTTGCAGAAAAAAAAATATCAATAGGACCAAACAATAAAAAAGAAGCTGATTTTTTATTTTTGGTTGTGTAAGATGAAGAACTATGAAAACTTACAAAACAGCTGTAATGCATTTCAACCAGTTATTCAAATTACTTTTTACCCGGCAAAAATGTCATATGTTCTCTCTAATAATTTCTTTTTTTTTTTTTTGAGATCTCTTAACAACACATGAAGAGCTACAGATCTTGACTGACTTAATGTATTTAAATTTCCCTTATGCAGAACTGGATTTGAAGTGCTTGGGATTACAATCGAAATGAATTTGATGGTTCAGCTCAGCCTCTAATGGATTACAGTATGAATGTCATCAACTTCATATTACAGTAAAAAGTGTGATCTCCTTCCAAATTTAGAAGTCTTTAACTGAACAGAGTGGCTGAAGTCCATCTTTTGATCCCAGAAAGAATGCAGAGTGGGAATTAATACCAGTCATCATTCAGAAGAGTCTATTTGCTGAGCACCTGCTTTCTTGACATGGGAAGACATTAGCTGAAATCTGAAGAAACATTTAAAAGTACCAAATTAACCACAAGATGTGAATCACGATTTTACAATGTTGGAATGAAATGTTGATATGCAAGGTGTTAGAAAAAAATGTTTCTTCTATTGGTTGTCTCTTTTTCTCTTTTTATTTTCAGATGCTTTTAGAATCCTGCATCCGTAAATAGTATTGTGTGAAGTATGGGAGAAACTGAAGCTGAAAAGATACAATAAAAATTTGAGACAATCACACATACCTGCTTTAAGAAGCAAATTGGCTTCAGCAGTGTCTGTGTTTTCCCTTTGTAACATGTCTTCACTATCTCTAAGTATGACATTTTCTGGCAGGATTTTTTGTGGAAATAGATAATACTAAGCTAATAGAAGAGAACAGTCATGTAAAGTGAGTTCACTAACATAATTCACATTTCCAATCAGGCAAAAACAGCAGTGTCAACATAACTTCAATTCAATATGATTCCTGGTTTGAATTTCAAGTACTCAACAAATGGCTCACACGTAATTATTCTTAGAAATTGTATGTCACATCACTACCTAAAGATATATAGAGAAAATTAGATATAACTCTTAATTAACTCATAAACAGAAAAGAGAAGCAAAACTCTTCTAATAGAATTATTTGATAGGAATTGTGACCTCAGCTTTAGCTTTGATAAACTGAACTTTTGTGTTTTGCCATGATACCTATAATATATTGCTATCTGCATTTTGAACAGTATCATGCTGACCAAACCATGAGGTTAGCCTACATATTCAACGATTCAGCTGTAGGTTCCTTTTAGCTGTTTGATTTTGTATCAAAATAGGCAGCTTGGTATAAGGAATCCTGGGTAACTCAGATCTATGTATTTTTGTTTTAAACATTTGTTTTGGTCTTAACCTAGGACTCGAGTAAAAAACTGTAGATGAAAATCTGTGTGCACTGAAGGTGAAGAAAATGTTTGCATCAACCCTCGCACTGTGAAACTGCAGAACGATGTACAGCTTGAGATATGACTCAGGCTCACTTAAGCAAATCCACCATGAAAGGTCAAAATCACTTATGGGGGTTAAACACGAATAAAATGTCATTCTACTAGTTTTTCTAATCCTCAAAAGATTCAGAAGTTGTTTTAGGTTTTCTCTGAAGGCATTTGCTGATTGCACTGACACAGCAAAGGATCTGATTCGAATGTGTGTTGTGTAAGTGGAATAAGGTGAGAGCAGAAATTGCAGAATCACAGGGGAGAGTATTCCTGGTATCTGCTGATGAACTAGGGACTAGGCATGCCAAAGATCAGCTTCATTAAACATATTTATAAACCCAGGTGATGGCACTTGTTTAATAACTACATATATATTGAAAAGAATAAAGCAATAAAATGTTGTTACCCATGCTCTCAGAAAAAAAAAGCAGTGAGCTCTTGCAGAGGCTTGAAAATTTCTTGGTGATGAAAACCCTTGATGGCTGCATGGCTGACTTCGTGGCAGAAGAAAAGAGGCAATGGTTTCCTGCCTTGCAGGGGCAGTGTTCATACCTGGGACTGAATTAAAGGATCTTACATTTTGCTTCTTTAATGCAGAGTAAAGTGAACTCCAGGAAATTGTTGAAATAAGTGTCCCTAAGGCTCTTACAGCCCTAGCTACAGGTGTAGCTGAATTTGAACCTTGAACATCTGAAGAAAACATTTGTTGAGAGGCAATAGCCTACTAGGAATGGTGGTAGAGATAGAGGCATGCCTTCCAGACGGAGTTACACAAAGGTGATGGTCCGTGTTTCTATAAAAGGTCTGGGACCTTTTCAATTACACAATTTTCAAACACTAGGACTTCACAGAGTCACAGACCGATGACAAATTGTGAGCGGGGTGTTCCAGAAGAGAGAGAGCAGGGCTGTGATGAGCCACAGGTACATTTGTTCTTTATACACCCATCCTGACATGTACATAAAATGCAATAAAGAGCTACGGCCCAAGAAAATGGCCAGGGAGATTATTGTCATATTACTTGAATGCACTACGCACTTTCTTTTACTCCTAGGAAAGCTTTCTGTTTTGCACATGAACTCAGTATTTTCAGGAGAAGGATAAACTGGTAATGGCATATGAAAGGAAGTATTTAATTTCCCCAGGTTTCTGAATGGATGTTTTTAGGTGGTAGAGTTATGTCTGTGTTAAAGACCTTGTATTTTAAGTTAGTCCCTGGCATCACCAGCTACAAAATCATCAGCTCTTCTGTACAGCCAGATACTGTTGGTCTTAATGTCAATCTTTTAATGAGAGTACCTTCCAAAATGAACTCTCAGGGCTTCAGCTCCTGATTTTAGGACAAGCATCAGAATGATCAATTTCCATTCAACAGCAACCACAAGTAAGGCTACTTAAATAGGCTGCATGTTAGTATTCAATATTCCTTAGTACACCCAAAACTTACTAGCAAGAAAATCTGAGTTAGATCAGTTAATAAATGAACCTATAGCACATCTTCACTAAAAATACACAGACAAAGAAAACACACTGTCAGATAAACCTTGCTTTTCCAGGAAAAAGATAGAAAGAAATTATCTGTCTAGGCCCTCTGAGGATGGTATTCTGTAGAAAGTCTTGGGCTCAGATCATGGACTTGTGATTACCATAGACATTTATATGCTAGAATGAGAAAGCCACTGCAGCCTTTCAGACAGGAAACAAGAATTTCAAGAACATGTTTGAATGACATGAAAATCTTTCAGCATTTCTGCAACCCCAAGAACTAGATTGGATCATTCCTTCCTTGCTCCTTCCTAATGTCCATTTCCAAAACTGTAGACCATTTTCCTTTTGTATAGAAGATCCAGGTTTGTGTCTGCTCTCACGACACATTAACCTCTGACTCAAGGATGTGTTTTTAGCTTCCAAGATGAACTACCTGACCATGCTGCAGTCAAGTGTTCTTGTGGAGAGTAGGTAAGATAAGGAAAAAACTGTCTTGTTCTGAATCAGTTTCCACAAAAACATTTTCTGAGATACAGGCTATTTTTAAATTGATGTGGTTTTTTGCTTCATGTAGCTCCACTACCATAGACCATATTATGCATTTTTGCTTCCATCCTGTGCTGCTACGTGCCATCTCCACATCTTTCACAAACTTTTGGTGAAAGCAGCCAAATCTTTCTAAGATCTGTAATTCAGATCTTCCATGCAAGTAAAAAACATATCTTTACACACATGTCAATGCAAAACCAAAAAAGCAACAGAAGACAACTGCCTAAAAAATTCAGTGTTGTGCAATACTGGTTCCTGAAGCCGTAGTTGTCATACATTTAAATTATTCTTATAAATTTTATAGCAGTAATGATCACATGACTATGGACAATGTGCAATTCAAGTTTTCCTCTCATTTGTTACTGTAATATGACATTTTGTACTAATTTTGTACATGAAGATATTCCAAATACCCAGTTAATGTCTCTTAGTGTTATTGGACACTGGCTTTGCAGTGAAGAGCTGTTGACTTCTTGTAAAAATAACCTTTGCCTAAAATGGCTAGTAAAAGGAACAAAAATAATCGTCTGTTGAAGCTTGAGATTTCATAGAAGACCTTCATATGGTAGTTGGAATCAGACCACTTTCAGAGACAAAACTCTAAAATATTAAGAAGATATTTTTAAATTAAAAAAAAACACCAAATCAACATTAGTTTTGATAAGCCTTCAAGGGAGTTCAGTTTAGAATAAACCCATGCACAACTATGCCCATTACCTGCCTAAAGTTCTTCTGTCTCTCAAAAGCCTGATGCATAGTAATTTTTCTGTGTTGTATGCTACACAGTAAAATGTGCATTCTTCTTAACACATAATTAGTTCTCTTGGGGTTTACACAAATTGCAGTTCTTATACACCTGTGGCTAGCACAAAGTAAATTTGAGAATTGAAAGCCTTAGGATCATGTCAATCTCTACAAACTGCCCACCTATGATAAGCGTAGACTTGCCCTTTGAAAGTTTTATTGAGCTACTAAATAAATAAATTAAAAAATCATCCTGCTCTGGAACTCAAGGTCCAAAGGCGTATTAACCATATGTTCAAAGATAAAGCATGCAAGCCTTTGCAAAGCATTTTATAGAAATATGTCCATGCTTCAGGCATTAGTGCTGAGTTTGTAGCTGCAAACTGAGGAATTGGGAACTCTGATCTCTTGGGAGATTCACACAAGATAAATGAGGAGAATGTTCTTATTTATGTTCACCTATTCACCCATGAAGAGGGAGGCTTCTATATATTTCCCTAGTTTAATAGGTATGAGATATTAAACTAATTACAGAGTCTATACCAGAAGATGGTGAAATTTGTTTCTCTGAATAGAACTGTAATTCTATAAAAAAAAATAAGAATAGTAACATTTCTTTAGATAAACTAAACCTGCTGTATGTCCCACATTTAATACCTTCATGGGGACCTTGTAATCACTACTCAGTCAAGACAGAAAATATGAAAAAGTGTCAAGACCATCAAAACAATACGAGTAATTCATGTTCTACCTCAGTGGGTAACTGTTCTTGGCTAGATCTAACAATTCAGTGCAAAATTTTTTGACTGAATGTCTGTGGGTTAAGCAGTATCACAATGGGCTACAGGATCCTTCTTTTCTAGAAGACTGTTTCAAACCAGACCTCAGAGGGAAGTGAATTGCTTTGGTCTATGTGAAACAAGCTTGGTGATATATGGCTGTTGACTCATGAAAAGAAACATTAGAGCTATTGCTATTTGACATATCTTTTGGAAATCCCAGCCAAGTAATCTAGGATAGCTACACTCATATGTTGAACTGTTATCTTTATGGTAAGCTTAATTTCATCTGATTTTTGAGTGCTGTGGTTTTATGTGTATAAAGAGAGGACATCACAGGGCAGTAAATTGTCACTTTATTAAGCACTACGTTTGCTTTTGAAAATCTACATTTCTTATACACATTCTTAAAATCTATTAACTAATAATTCAAAATAAACTTCCATGGATATATCTTGCCCATTTTATGTAATCACTATGTGGAACTGTGGCATGCTGGGGGATCTGCCCTTTGCTCCCCATGTGTTAGAGTACTGGGACCAATCCATTAGATACAAAAAGATCAGATATGCTAGAGCATGTGTGTAGGAAGGATCTTTATTGTGCACTCTGTTGTCACAAAATTAACTCGGTCTATTGAAAAAATAACAGGACATGCATGTTTGCCAGCTTTAACAGCTTTTTCTTTTCAAGAAAAGAAATTGTGCAGAAAGAGTGGAGAGGGAGAGGGTGGGAAGTAAAATTTTATTGGAAATTGGCTGCTTTGTGTTTCCTGGAATTCCTGTAGAAATATATAAAGCAGTAGTAGGTATTTGAAAAGCTCCCTTGCTGTACTGCAGTGTGCAGATGATTTGTTGCAGTGCAGCTAATAGACTTATGTTTGCCCATCTTTTGGACTCTCACCTAGATATAAATTACATGCCATGATTTCTTTGCCCACTTGGTCCCATTACACTGCAGGCTTGTTTTCTGGAGGGAGGAAAAGGTGCACGACTATGTGTGTCTATGTTTGTGTGTGCAGGTAGTCTGTCCTCAAATTGAACTGCAAAGGGTCTTTGGATGCAATGGAGTTAGCTTTGGAGTACTAAAATAAGTCTTGAAAGTAGCTTTCTTTTAAAGACATGCTTGAAATTTCTGTTGTTTTCATATTTAAAGTGAAAAACCTAGTGACTGCATGAGTGATGGAATTTAAAAACTATCTGTGCCTGCATGGAGTGTGAGTCTATGTGAAGGCTGTTTACTGCATAGATAAAAAAGTGAGATAAAGGCCTTAGTGGAATTATGTGATTAAGAGATGATGGAACTGTTGGAGTAAATCCAAGCAAAAATTATTTGTCTTCCCCTAAATTGATTTGGAAACTAGTAAATAAAACAAAGAAATAATTTAGGAACAGAAGCAAAATAGTATTTTTAAACAGCAAATGAAGAAGAAAAGAAGGGGCAAGAAAACAGGATATGATGTGGTTGAGAGGGAATAGCCAAAATGTATAAAGCAGAGAACTAAGAGAGTGAATATAAGACAATCTGTCTGTGAGTGGGGAGCAGAAGGGAAGAAAAGAGTAGAAATACGAGTCTTTAGACAAGGAAAAAGTCTAGTAGGAATCAGCACTAATTTCTGCTGGGAGTTAAAAGGATGTTTCTAAATGTCTTTTGAAATAGAGAAGAGTTTTATTTGTCATTTACTTAAAGCCAGTGTTATTTCAGATCTTTTCACTGATTACAGTAGATTTTGAATCAGATTCTCAGAGTCAATGTGTTTTAGTCTAGATATCTTCCCGGTATAGTAAATGATTCTCTAAAGCATATTCTGAGAGTGTCTTCTGCTAAATATTCTTGCCATTAACATATATTTGAATGGCTTGAGCACAATTTATCTGTCCTAATGTAGGCACTTAAAATTACACACTTAAATCTGAGCTAGCCCCCCAGACTTCCTTTATAATTGATTAAGAAAAACCTGCACATGAACATGACAATTCATTTCATCTTGAGATATGCATTTAAAATATGCTAGATATATTGCCCTCAGAGTTGCCTGTTTCTTCCCATTAACTGTAAGAGACTAGGATTACTAGCTGAAACTTTTGAATGAAGCTTAATCAGATAAATCTTTCTGTTTTATTATAAGTAGTTCCTTTCTTTAACCAAACTTGCTTTTGCTTTTCAGGAATAAGGCTGATGTGGAGCCTCATATTTTTTACATTTAGTTTTACCTGTTTTCTTCCCATCTGTTATCTTTTAGATATCTTCTGCTAAATATTTTTAATTTTGAGTTTCAACTTATTTCTTACTCTTGTGCCATAAAATCTTTTACGCTGGGAGAGAAGTTTCAAATAACAGTCATAGCATTTGAGCCTCAGAGGTGCAGTGAAGGCAAAGTAAACCAGGAGTCTAATAAAAAATAAAAAATATAGAGGATGTAAGATTTTAAATTAAAAATCCCTGAGGAATAATGTTAATTTAACATACAAAATTCCAATACAAGCTTCATAAGAAATAAGTATTCTTTTCTAAACCCTGCTTCAAGGCAAACAGAGCTTTAAAACTGACAGCTATTACCTGTGGGCCTGTTGTGGGTATATTGAGCTGGTATCTCAAGTGTGGGCTGAAGCAACCACTATCTAATACAAGTTTCTAAGCTCTTACACTCCCATAAGAAAGTCCCAAGCTCTGCATTTTCACTAGAGACCATTTATTTAATTTTTAATACACTCCCACTCCCATCCCTCCTTGCTCCTTTTAATAAAATATGTTCAACAGATCCTTCCATTTAACTGAAAACATAGTTTTATGGGCAGTAGTGAATGTGTCAGCTTTCCTGGCTCCAAAGATTTTATAATCCACCTATTTCTCAAGAAGATCTCACTAATGTCCACCTCCAGTGTTCCTTCACCTGGGAGTGATAAAGAAAGGAGGAAACAACCATCATGCTTTCTATGAGTGTGTTCTACTTTCCTATTTTTCAATAATCTCAGTGAGGAATTGAAAAAACATATTACAATGACTGCACACCACTGACATATTTCCTTACTTTCTTGCAATAGCTTGCTCATTTTAAGTTTCTATTTAATGAGATGATGAATACCCAGTACAAGAGTATGCTATATGTCATCACTGTGCTTGTTGAATAGAGATTTTTCTGAACTCCCAACTGCGAAGGCCAGCTCTCTAATTTAAGTTTGAGATACTCATGTTTTCCATTCTATTAGTCTCTAAACTTTCGGCCATAAATTTAAGTGGAAGCACAACTGGAGTTTATAGCTCTCAAGATAAAACTCTCATGCTGTTAAATTTCTTAGTTAAGAATCATTTTCTGCTGCTAGAGGTGTGAAACTCAGGCACGACTGTTAAAAGTTGTTTGTCATACATACAAAGATCTGCCCTTCATACGACAACGGAAATGGCACACACTGGTTCCCACTCCTTTTATTCTGCAGTCCCAAGCCTCAGCCTGTGTTGCTGGTGCCTAGTCTTGTGTTTCATACCTGAGGGACTGCAGAAATCACCAGCTCTGCAGTAAGTCACCCTCTGCACACACAGAGAGATGCATCATGTGAAACTTCCCTGAACAAGACAGATCAACACAAGAGGTATTCACGTCACCTGAGTTTAGCCCTGTAACATCTGAAAAGTCCATCTTGTTTCCATTCCCTAAAAAGGAATCCCAAAAATCATCCCTAAAAGAGACTAAGACAGATAGTATGGCCATCCTTCCTCTTTTTCCTGGTTATGTTCAACCTGGTAAACATCTACTGGTTTTTTCTCTGTTTTCTCTCAGTAACTATTACTTTCTTATTCCTAGACAGACTTTCAGAAGATATGTGCTACACTCTGTGATCATTATACTGCCCACAACTGCATCAGCTACAGCTAATTAATCTGTTCTGCGGTGTACATGAAAGGGAGGGGAGGAACACAGGTAACTGTACAGCATTTACTAACTAGCAACAGAGAGCATAGGCTTGTGTAGGGGTTAACATGAGTCCATCGGTCCATTTTTTCCCAAAATATCTACTTCTGATCACCTTCTACTTGATAACACAGTCCTCTGCCATTTTTTCTTTTAAGTTCAGGCATAAGGTGAAGCTAACAATAAGGGCAAATGAGGCAAGGAATTGATTTAACTTTCAACCTGCTTTCCCCTTTTACAAAAAAATATCCAAAGATCATTTGACTTACGCTAGTTAAAGGTATTCTTGGCACATATATAAATCTCTTTGCACAGAAAGAAAACGTGACAAAAGGGCAAAAAATATACGGCATATAAGGCAATGCTGAGCACAGTTCTGCTGAAGCCTGGTTTGGGATACAGGGCCGAGGGCTGTGTTCAGAATTTCAAAGGGAGAAGAGTACACCTGTTTTAGGGAAATACTAACTTGCAGCTGCATTGTACTTCATTTCAATGGAATCCTGCTGATCTGATTAAAAGGTGCTGTTCCACAGCCGCATTATCTCATTCGCTTTGAAAGGGAAAGCAGCGGACTTGATCAAAACATGCCTCCCCATGGCTGCAGTCTCATAGCCATTCTCACAGCAGAAGCAGATGACGAGAATGAGAATTGCTCTTTGCTAGAATTGTTAATTGAGTATCTGATAGCAAAAATGCTTCTTTCCTCTTCTTTGTTCTCCAGTCTTATGGAAGAACCAGTAGTCCTGACAACTATCAGTGATGTCCTTTCACTCTCCCTTCTCTCTGTTGGGTTTCTATGAAAGTTCTGTCTGTGTGGCATAATATTTTGTTAGACATTCTTGCTGCCTGCCAGAAGTGAGTAGTATGGTTGATTATAATGAGTTTGTTGAATAGACCAGAAAGCAATTTGCAGTTTTTCTTAATTTTCACAGAGATTGCAAATTCATTTTCTTGCTACTAACAGATCATGTTTTTCTTTTGACTTTTCATTATTTAAACCCTGGCTTATGTCTAAAAGTGGTTGTGAATTATGGCAAAATTCTTAGCTTAAGGAAGAACAATGAGTTCATTGAAATTAAACTATTGTCTCCTAGAAAGTTTGAGCCACCTAAGAAGAGACGTCCATCATCTTGCTTCACTGGAGCTCACATTTAGAATACCTAAATGCCACACGTACTGTAAGTGCCAAATACCACAAGAACAGAAATCCGTGTCTTTAATCCTCTAATGGCAAATAGGCTATTCCAATATAGGCATATGGCAGAAGTCCTAGTCCAAATATCTGATAAGAAAGATATTGTCTGCTATAAGTAAGCAAGCCTGTAAAGCTCAAAACACTTTTCATAGCCATTGGGATTTCTGCTGTTGTATCTATAAACACTGTATTTCTTCAGGAAGAAATAGCATCTTGTATGTCATCTTCCTGCTTATTCAGGATCTTCTGGCTTGTTTTGTTGTTGTTTGGGGTTTCTTTTTGTTTGTTTGTTTGGTTTGTTTTTCTGTTTGGGTTTTTTTTTTCTTTTTGCTTTGAGATCCTTCAATCTGAGACTTACAACCTCAATATTAATTATGACTATTTATTGAAAAATGTGTAAAAAATTATTACGAGCTATTAGCAGCCCCTCAAAACCTGTGGTAACATTGTTAATACCCACCTACATCACAATTTATTTCTTAAAACGCAAATTGATTCTGTCATTTTATAACTTCCTTGCTAGACTTCCAGGACTTATTTATGTAACCTTTTACACTTAAATTGAAGTAGGAATAACAATGACTCAGAGAAGAAAGAATACTTTAGTGGAAAACTTTCACCATTTTGTCTTCTTTAATGAAAACAAACATTACAATGTCAGATTTGACTTACAACCCGTAACAGCTGAGTGAAACTGGCCAATACAGATCTATGATCTGTGTGTTTGTCCTGGAAATGTAAGCCAATGGAATAACGGTGAGGAAAATAAGGCTCAAAGACATGCGAATAAGATGGAGGTTGACTGTCTGCCATGCTCAAAATCCAAAGAAATTCCTAATTTGGAGCTTCCAGGTTCAGTCGCCTGTTGGGAAAGCAACAAACAGCGGCCTGTTCACATGAATACACCTGAGCTGTGTCAGATGTGTTGAGTGCCTTTTCAATCAAGGGGAGAGAGATGGACACCAACTGTGAGTGCTCTAACAAAATCCATGGACATTTGTTTCATGAGAGTTGGAATTCATCAGTGTAGAAAATGTCATCACAGATCTAATTAACACCAGCCAATATCTTACTTAATAGCAGTACTAACCTATACCATTATTTTCATATTCATCAGTGTTCCTAATGCATCATTCTTCGGTGTCAAAAAGTTTAGGTCAAAAGCCAGAATCAAAGACTTCTAGGGTCACAATGGATAATATAACCTTTTCTGTATTTTCTAAAGTCAGAGAAAATTCTCTGTCAAATGTAATTTGCTCCAGTCAACCTCATTATGTGGTCAAAAGGTGGAAATATAAGGCAGGGACAAGGATGGAAATTTCTGACAGTGAACGCAGGCTGGAGCGTTGGTGTTTGCACTGTTCTGTCCAAATGCTGGTAAGTCAGAAGCTCATCTTCCACTGCACTATGGCTTTGTTATACTTCTTTTTTTTATTGTTATGCTCTTACTTATACTGCCAACAAAGCAGATTGTTTATGAACTGACTGCCTGAGTACACAGATCATACACTTACACTACTGTTGGGATTTTCATTCTGTGCATAGTTGGAAACAACTGCTGGACAGTTTTCACAGGCATGTCTCTCCAGTTATTGCATCTGATGCATGGCTCAGACTTTGCCATTTACACGCAAGTTTTTTTTGATATGTTGCTGAAATTCTCATCTTTTAGGGGACAAACATAAGAATTAAAGGATTTCTTTCCACAAAAGACCAATGATCCCAGCACTGAACTCGAGTTTAAATAAGTTCACAATAATTCTTAAGCAAGCTTCGAGGTGAGGTTAGTGTTTTAAGCTTAAGTAAATTTGCGATAGGTTTCTAGGGGCTTCTAGCCATTTCTCTGCAATGAGCAGAGAACTCTTATTGACTTCCGAGTTCTTGATTTATGACTTATATTAATATTTGGTTTAAATTTAAGAGATACTGAACAAAAAGTGTAAATGGCATGTAGGTTTGGGGGCATATTACTTATACAATCAATCTCTATTGAAATTGATTACATAATCAATGAACCGTTAGGGAGCTCTCAGTAATGAGTAGCTTGCAGCCATGGTTTGTACTCAGACTTCCTGGGCCAAACAGGTACATCATAGGTAATTCATTTTGCCTCTGTTTACTCTGTTGTCTGAAACATCCCATGTGCTGAAATATTTGATTGGCTTGAGAAGGCAGAAAAACCCCCAATAATCCTCAGTACTCATAGAGCTGATAATGAACATAATGTCCTTAGAAATTCTGATAATCTTTATGATTAATTTCATATAACAACACTTTTTAGTGCTGTTTTCCATTTACTTATTTATTGCTCAAGTTCTTAATGATTTGAACTAACATAAAAATAAACCTAAATTTGATCAAGTACGGCTAAATCCATTTAGTTCTTCCTCTGAACTGCTAAATGGATGTAACATGTTGTGGGTAGATTGGCATACTGACAGCTGCACTGCTTCCCAAGGAGAGAGAGTGAGAGAGAATGCTGACTTCACTTGTTTCAGAAGCAATGAAAAATCTTTTAGAAGATAATGATGAACTATAATGATAGGTAAGAGAGAAAGATACAAATTATCAAGCCGACTTTCAATCCAGGCTGCTTTGTAGACTTCATCAACACAACTGGCACGAAGAGGGCAGATAAAAGGTGAACACTGATTTTCAGTGCTACCCTTTATCTCAGAAAAATCTATTGCCACCATCTCAGAAAGATTATTTTTGTGTATGAGGAGCACCGACTCATTTAGAGAGCTGATACATAAGAGTGGATGACAGACTGTATACATGGTCAGACATTTGGGGTGATTTCATTTACACTCCTGGGGGAGCTGGTTTTGTTCTGTGAAGAACTGAGTGCCCACATGCCAAAGGCACTCAGCAGTTTATAGACCCTCAGAGTCCTTGAGCTGAATCTTTAATATTATGCTCAGATACAGAAGAATAGCCAGGCTGGATCTGGGCTGGAATACATAAGTGAGGATGAAGCAAAGCTGCTCCACAGTGACCCTAACAAGATTGCTGCAGGTAGATGGTGTGAGAGGAGAAGATTCATTCAGTAGAGGCAGATATTTTTGACCCCAGACACAAAAATCAGCTTCCAACTGTTGTATGTTTACCCATCTACAGCATAGTGCTGCATATAAAGCACCTCTAATAAAAAAGACGGTTGGTTTGCCAGAAAAAATGAACCTGTAACCTCGCCTACCACCCTCCCAGTGGTAACTTCAGTGTTCGAGCCCTTCTCAGACCCCGTTGAGGCCAACTCGCTCCGACGAGGCTGGTCTGTTCTTGCTGCAGGACAAAGGTGGGATTGCCATATTCCTTGTTTTCTTCCTCAGGCCCAGACACGTATGATTTTTCTGGTTGTTCACATGAACTCTGACCTAGACGGTATTTTGATTAATCAAAAAAAAAGTATTGTTAGCTTTCCTCACACTTTGCCTGACCTCGGTCTTCAGCAGTAGGAGGTTATATCATGGAATTTGGAAAGAAGGAGCATCATTACAGGGCATCCTCTTATCACCTACCTCCCACAACTCACTGATATTTTCCTCTGCATGTGTATTACTTTCTAAGTGCTATCTTTTATTTGGCTTTTGCTGAAGTAATATCTGACTGATTCAATGATCTTTAGAGTTAACCTATCAAAGCAGTTAAGATAGTTAAATCAAAATTTAACAGCCTACTCAAATTTACTTGGTACATTAGCTAGCTAAAGATTTCACATTGCATACACTGCCTTAGCTTCTAATTCAGCAAGGTCATTTGAACATCAAAGAAATGCTGAATTGTTTATTGATTTCTTAATTATTCAGTGCTTGTGGTTACTTCTTTATGTTCTGGGTTGTGGGATTTTTTTTCCACTTTAAAGTTTAATAAACCAAAATATTAAAAACAAAACAAAAGAATCTTTCAGCACACAAAGGGCAAGACTGTGAACTTGAAATCTTGCTTTTCAAATATTTAATCTATTAAATCCTCACTGAGGGAATATTTCCTCATTCAAGTAATTACCTTTAATTTTAGATATTTTTATAATGTGTGTATGTAAATACATACATATACATATATATGCATATGTACTAGGATTCATCTGTATGGTACAGGAGCAAAGCAAAAGCAGTTGTGAGGCAAACCTAACAGTGTCAATTCTGCGTGAATCCAAAGGATCTAATCTTGTTCAATACTTTTTATGCGGCAACATGCATAAGCAGTTACAGGTACTAAAGAAGATAGGGTGTCTTTTCCAAAGTGGTTTCCAGACCAAGTATGACTTTATATTCCTGTGCTGTCATATATTTCTTATACTACTAATGAACTAATTTTACTGAAGCATCTTCTGTGGAACTGCTGAACAACTAGACTATTATCCTAAAAATGCTCAGTTCAATTAAGTATGTCCATTTGCTTATATAAGCAGAAATACTTTTTTTTTTTTTCTCTTGATTATATTTAAGTTAGTGGAATTTCAGTGACTCATAGTCTCAAAAATATAAGAAATGCAGTATTGGACATTTACCACGTTCTTTGCATTATTAGCACAACTAATGGAATCATTTACACCAATTAATTTATTTGACAATTTTTCCTCTACTTTTTTTTTCCTTTTCCCTTTTTCATTAGTATGCTAGATAAAGCTGGTCACATAAAAGTCAGCAAATTATTTAATTGAATTCAACTATGTATAGTTGAATGATGTTGATGATGTTGTTTTCATTTGAACCTCTAATTATGGCTTGCCTGGTTGTTTCATGTTCTAATTATCATCATACTTCAAAACAAACAAATAAACAAAAGTGTTGGTTTCCCACACAATTACTACTTACAGCAAATTTTGCCTGTTGCCATAAATAAGCTGGATCAAAGTGTATCTTGGACTGTCAGTGTCCAAAACGGCATGATACTGTAAAACAGTATTTTCTTGTCATTTGATCTATTGAAAAGTGACAGGTCATTTATTTATACAGCTTCATTATGTTAACTAATTTGCTGAATAATGCTTCTCATGAAAGCAAGAAATCATTTGCATCAGCTTAATCCAAATATCACTGCCAAAAGCAAACCTGCTCTGCAATGTCCCTTCTATTCCATTTCTTGGTTTCTTGGAGAATACTACTCTACAATTGCACTCTACTGACAAATTGTGTACAATAGTAGTTTTGTGATATGGACAAATGCCTACTAAGGACTAATTTGAGACCATTAAGCTAATTTCACTTGTGACCCAAGCCAGATCTAAACCCAGGCCCTATGAAGGTGACAGGCAAGTATATTAACTCATGGTATTATGAACTTGCTCCAGGGCAGGAAGATTTCAATAACATTAAAAAAAAAATCTTAAAATTGAAATGAATAATTTACAAAACAAGAAACCTCAGCTAATAGTCTCTGTTCATATTCAATACAGCTGTGACCTGTAGGCTATATGACAGAAATGTGTTTTTTCTGGTGCTACTTTTGCAGCAACGTGTGTGGTAGATTGCTGCTTTTAAAGAAGGACACAGTATAATTTTGCCAGGGTCCCTATGCACAGAAAAGTCTGTACTTTTTAACTGATTGTGCCTTGTTATTAGTCGTCAGAATCTGGTCCTGCAAAGGTCTCTGGCTGAAATGTCACTGCGAGATTAGTTCACAGATGTCTGACCTTATGTGTCATTCATATACATAAGGTGGTGCGTTAAAGCAGATATTTAACTAAGGTATTATGATGTCCAGCTCTTCAATGCTCTGAAATCAGACATCTGGTTGAAGGCCTGGAATTCAAGCTAGTTAGACACCTAAGTTTCACAAGCCCTGTACAGCATAGCTTACATACTGCTTATACAGTTAATAACCTGTTAAGTAGTAGAGCACACTGGTCTACATGGAAAAATGCGTCTCTCTCAGGGAAGCAGGTGAGTATCTCCGTGAAAAAGTTTTTACAGTCTGAAGCAGCTTTCTGTTCTAAGTCTTGGAAAAGTATCATGATATCTGTTCCTTGTATTGTTTCTCTTTTTTTATTCATTCACTGTCTATTACGAAAACATAAATAATCTTCTGCATTAGTGTTTTAATCCAGATCAGGAAAGTTTTTTTTTTTTTAATTTTCCCTCTTGTCACACATTGGGTTGTGTTGTGCAGTGTTATAAAGTTCATGAATTCGATTAATTTTGGGGTTAAACTGGACTGGAAGTTGGACTACTGGAGAGTAGTTCATAAATAATCAGTCCACGTGGCTAGATCCTGCCTGATGTAGACTCCACTGAAATGTTTATAGTTTGTGCAATTTGCACTAAAGGCCCACTTCTATTGCCCCCCCAGAAACATAGGCATAGTCAAATACAGCAGAAAATTCATTTCTTTGCTCTCAGCTAAATGTGTAAAAATTGGGCTGTAGAGCCAGGATCCCTCTTGCTGGCTGCACTTGTGGTGTGATGATCCCGCTTTTTTGACTGAATAGTGTTACAGTTTCAGGAACAAACTGGGAATTCAAAAAGTATTGGAAGGTCTTTTACTCTGAGTGTTTTGTAAGCTGTTATTTAGATGCTATGTCATAAAATCATAAATTCAAATCTGATGTGTCACAATTGGACCTAATTTGTTGGATTGGGGCCTCCTAAATAAGGACCCTAACCACCTATTACACAGTGAAAAAGCTCTGCTACTGCTACTATGATCTCTTAATTTTCTAACAGTTAAGAAACTTTTGCCTGAACCATGGAATCTAGAAAAGACTTTTCTGAACTTTTCTGATCAAAATACCTGAATATACTTAAGTAGCAAGAGCTTCTGAATCATATAGATTGTATGTAACTCAATCCCATACTAAATTATTATTGTTTAATAGAACACTAAGTCTCAGCTAATACTGTTTAATTCTTAACATTTTTTTTTGTAAGGGAAAATGTATTGGTTTATCATTAATAAAAGAAATCCTAGGGAAAAGTTGGAAGGTATTTTTTGTATGTAGCAACAAAGTCACTGACTAATTTTTTACAATAAGAGATTTACTTAACCGGTCTGTTCAGCCAACAGAAAGCTCTGTAGTAATAAAACCACATGCAAGCATTGTTAAGGAAAGGATTTAAGGTGGTTTGCATAGAACATGTATAGAGTTTTTATTTATGTCTTTATTCTTGATGTCACCAAGGCAACTGTAACACATGTTTCTAGGCATCTTTTCTTTAGGTTTTAACTGTCCCTACAGGTAGGACATGTAATCAGAAAGACTTCTCAGCAGACAGGAAAAATATGTGCTTTTAATAAAAATGATTTTTTTAAAAATAGAATGAATGAGATGATATGATCTAAGAACTTTCTGATGGGAGTGGATCTTTGTACCATGTCCACTACTTTATTCCCTGTGTGTATTCTCTTTGTGAAGACACCATGGCTAAAATTAAGCACCCAAAATAATTGCTTAAGAAAGGAACATTCTCATCTTATGCTCAATATGGTTAATGGAGAAAGAAAATATGTCCCTTGCAGAGGTTATTCAGCTCACCATGATCTCCTCGTTGTCTCCACTGACTATAGAAGGAATCTACACTGCTAAATTCATTGCTTTAATTAGGTGCCTAAAATTAAACTAGACTAGTGAGTTTTGTGGATTGTTCTGGGAAGAATCTGCCAGGATAATCTCTGGAGGCTGCAATATTTCACTAATATTATACTTAGTTTAGTTAAGGAACAGTATTTAAACGTAAGAAATGCCAGAAAAAAGTTGTTTTGATTCAGTAGGAACCAAATTTTCTTGGTAGGAGAAGTACGTTTCTTTCTGTATGTTGCATGTATACATTCATAAAGTTTTGATGTCTGCTCACACTCATTTCACATGTGTTTAATCTTTTTTTGATGTTAATACTCAGAATTTTATTTTTCTCTTTTTTTTTTTTTTGGTGTTTGTTGTTTATAATTAGTTAAAAAACCCAAGACATTCACAAATAAAAAACTACTTATGATCAGTGTACTACGGTCTGTGCAAAATACTTTTACAAAACTGTGGGATCAATATGACAGACTGCCCCTGAATAACTTGTAGTAATTATTAGAGTTTAATTTGAAGGAAACAAAAGACGCTGAATTTATCTTCTTGACTTAAAGACCAGTTCTCCAGTGACTTTTGAATTACAAAGATTGTCAAGAGCCAGTAATGACAGTTAGTGCTTAATTTAGGATTGTAATGGTCAAAGTGCATGTCCAGAACACTAAATACAGTTCATGAATTGCTAAAATGTGACTCAGCTGTATTCCAATCTTTATTCAATTTGTACTTTGGACAGGTCATTGAGATGGAGAGAAATAACGTCTATATGCTACATGGGTAGTCTTCATATTCTGCAGCCAATGAGGGATGAGCCCAGCAACTGGGAATAGCAAGAGCTTGTGTTCAGTTATATTACATGTCTACCCAAAATAATGAATAATAGGAGTTTCAGCAAGTATAGAACACTGGTGGCTTTAGTGTACTGACACAAAAGTAGTTTGTAAGAACTATGATGTATTTGTAAGCTATGACGGCTTCTAGCTCTTTACAACAGAGCTGCTAGAGATAAAAACAGAATTCAGGACCTTATTTTCAATAGGTAACTTTCTTAAGAAGATGGAAGTAGCACACAACATTTTGCTTATGATAATGAAAGGCTATGTGGAGCAAATGGACATCCTTGAGACAACTAGTGTCCACAGCTTTGTAGCTTCTCCATGCTGCTGTAGATCTGTGGCTTATGTGACATGGGAAATGACAGAGGGTCCATTATACTTTTCCCATAATTGTTGGAAAATAGCATGCAGAAGAATCAAGCTCTACCCATATTTCCAGGGCCAGAAGTCTTGAGCAAGGTAAAATACGGATCCACTTGATTTATTGCTTGAATAATGAGGTCTACTAACTTCTTCTGCAAAACCTGTTCTGTGCTTCTTATATTTGTCAGCTTTTATCTTCTTTTCTTTTCTTTTTTAATCTGAGGGTAAAATAGGTAACTTCTTTACCTAATGAAAATACTGGGTTTCTAACTCTTCTGTGAAGAAGTTATTCTTTCTAAAAAGGGGATAAAAACTGAAATGCTGGAAAAAGTAAACTTTGCTGTGTTTGAAGACATGTCAACCTCATAGAGGAAGACTGATGACCCTATTAATGACACTGACGGAAAAAAAAAGAGGCTAAATAAAAGATGTTTGCATAATGCTTTAATAGGCAGGTTTCTTAGTAAGAGTGCGGATTTTCTTTAACATCCTGTATTGTATAAAGAAAAGAGGAATTCAGGACTAGACAGGTTTCAAAAGTGATTAACAATTTACTATTTATTTCCAGTTCATACAATTAAGTATGTTTGCATTAAGCAGACAATGTACCTAATTACCATTAGTGAGAAGTATGAATAATTTGACTCCTCCTTGGGTGTTTGTACAGTGTGAATTAAACAAAAAAATGCTTTCATATGAATCTGTGCAAGTTCTACTACTTTCATTATTATAAATTAATGTATAACTAAGAGTGGAATATCTTAGTTTAAGAAATATTTCAAAATAAAAAACATTTAGGATTAAGAGTATGTGTCCAAATTTATACCAAGTGCATTTTCACTGGCTCTTTGAAGATTTACATTCCTTTTCAGTTCTTATCCACCAAGAGGTTTAAGGATGTATTAATGATTTGTCTAAATTGGACAGGATCTGCAACTATGTGATCCAAGAATAAAACTGAAATCACAGCAATTTACTGTGACTTTCAGTTATATGAATTGCTGTAGTAATAATATCAAGTATGATATTTTAAGGAGAGAAAGGGACTAAAAATTCCCTATTCACATTTCTCCTCCTCTATGTCATAGCATAGAAGATAATATACAGGACTAGAAAAAAGCAGATCCAGCTGTGACACAGACACACTGTGTCACCATGGACACATCACATACATTTCTATAAGCTAAATTCAGAATAGGACTTCGGAATGTATTAAGAAGCAATGGGTATTAAAAGACATTCAAAACAAGTTGTAACACTGAAAATCTTTATTACCCTACCCCTGTGTTCTCTGGTATCTTGAAACTATGCATTTCTCTGCCTAAATCTCCTTTTGAATCTGATCTGCTACAATTTGTGAGAATACGTCTATCATGCCGTAAGATGACCCCGATTCTCTCAAAATGCTATTGTGGCTACTCTTTTTTTTCTTTTGTTTTCTTTTTTTTCCTTTTTTTTTTTGATATAACTGAAAAGAGTGCATGACGGTAAAGACGGTTATATATATATTTTTTTTTATTTTGATTTTGATTTTGATTTTCTACGTAGATGTTGATTCCACGTGTACTCAATTCACTCCTCTACCAAAGAAAATTACAGCCAATATATCTGTATATCTATCTGATACAACAGCAATGAGATTATTTACTGTTTCTTCTGGGGGAATTCTCTTTTCCATTTATTGCAAAAACTGTGTGTGGGGGGAAGTAAGATTGATTTGCTAAATATTGATCAGATAATCAATAACATTCAGACACAAAATGTCTATTATGATAGTCAGAGATAGCTTTCCAAATGCAATAAATAATGTGACTATCTGAGTTTGTTTTCCAGACACTTTAAATACTCAAATTCTTTACCTTATTTCATGTATTCAAAGGCATAATGTGGCTATGAGGGACTACATTCTGAAGCAGAACTTTGTATAGGAAATGGATTGCAAAAGAAATTCCCCAGACAAACAATCTTGAAGAATTTCAGATTATAATAAACCAATTTTATTTTTAAAAAATGACACCGAGTCTAATTTATTTTTTTCACTATCACCTGATTATCATCAGACTTTGGCCAGCTGTCAGTCCCAAAGTAGCATCCTCCTACTGTTCTCTTTTTAATTTTGTAACCTCAGGTTCATACTTTAGGAAATGGTTTGGCTAGAGTATTGAAAATGCAGATATTCTCCGGAAAGAAGGCTTGTAAATGATTAACGTTTTCAAATTTATCTTTTTCATTAGAAAGTGTTCCTCTAAACCACAGTTATTTGTAAATTATTTTATAAAATACAAATCCAAATATATATAATATAATTTATATATATTATATATATATTTTATAAATCTTTTTTGTTGGTGGTGTTTTGTTTGGTTGGGGTTTTTTTTATTTGAGAGTTTAATTTTGTGGAATTTTGTGGTTTGGTTTTTTTTTTAACCAAAATGATTGTTTCAAAGAGTGTTTTTTACCATGTTTCAATTCTATGACTGTGCCAAAAATCAAATGACATGTCAGCTACCGACAGCAGCTGAAGATTCTCCATTTGTAACTGATGCTTTCTGCTGCGGGAAGAACCAGCCTTTGAGACTCCTAAATCTGGGTAATCCATTCCAGAACGTGAATGTTCAAACCCAAGCCCTTCCAAAGTAAGCCGTTGTGCACATGGGTCAATGTGCCTTATTGTTGTTGTCACCAAGGCAAAATATTTAGATATTCCATTTTGGTTTTGCCTAACTTTTCCTAAAGAGCTCTAATTTTCCTCTCATTTTCATTATGCTTTATAAGAAAACAGTGTTACTTTTTTGACATCATTAAAATATCTCAGTGATGAAGGGAAGAAAAAAAATTAATAGAAAAACATGATTTTGGAAAAATTAGTGAAATTTAATTACTTTTTATTATTCAGTGATCTAATCTGTATTTTAAACTAGAATGTCTTAAAAATATCAGAGGACATTCAATAAAAAATTCAAATACATTAACTCTCCAGAAAAGAAGTCCTCTCTCATACAGACAAAAAGCTGTATTAAAGAATTATACTGCATATAATGACACTTTGAAAGAGTTAGATCCTGAAGTATTCTAAATGCACTGCCAATTACAGACAGATGCATCCTGACTCACAATATTTCAGAGCTAATTGAAATACTGACATGGTGTTTAGGATGACAACTTTAATTTCCCTTCTTACTCTTGATCCCTAACAGTTGGCCATGGCAACATGTAATACAGCATGAAAAGATATCAGGATTCTCAAAGATACATTTTCCTTTGTCTAAAAAGCAAAGCAAAAGAAAGAGTAGTATTTTGCAAGGGCTTACTTACTGTGATTATTGGCACTGCAAATATTTCTGTTTTATACTCACTTTTATTTAGTCATAGTAAATGAACTTTGGTTATACTACTGCCCATGAAAACGGAGTGGCATGCCCATCCTTCACTAATGAATGTTGACATATAACATTCAAAATATGTGAAACATTTATATTTTTAAAAAAAGCACAGAGAAAAACCCAAGCCAAAACTCCACACAAAGCGTTCTGACTAGACTATAAACCAATACATATTTTATAAGAATTATATATTCTGCATATCTTACAAAGCTATTAACAAATAACCAAGAAGTTAAATGGCAAAAATAACACTATTATTCAGAATTTAGGTGATTCTCACAAGTTTTCTCTTTATCTTGCTTTAACCTGGCTTTATTTCCACAGCTCTTGGATACTCAGAGCTTTTTGGACCTTACTGGACTTCTGATTTTCTGTGAGGTGCATATGCATGATAAATAATGAAAACAACTAAGGAATACATCAGGTAACAAGCTTTATAAATTTAACAACTGTCAACCAAAATGTGATTTATTAAACATTTGTTATTACCCACTAACATTCTTCTCAAGATTAAAGGTGTTTTACATCATAATAGTATAAACCAGCTCAGGCATTTAGATACTAATGCTGAGGAGTTTGAAACAGTGAAGAAAGCACAGAAAGTCATACAAATCAACAGCAGAAAGAAAAAGTAACACGTTATTTTAGAACTAAACAGTTCATTATTTTTTTTTGTACCCTGGTTTTATCTCTACTTTTTACAAATATTTAATAATAATAATAGTAACAACAATAATAACAAAACCAACAATCATAATGAGAACACACTGTCCTTAAGAAGAAGAAAAATTATAAAATTACATTAAACTTTCTAAAAGTTTCTTGTCATTGTTATTTCAAGTTCATTTTTTGGAGGGGAAATTATTTCTCAGAGAAAATCTACTTACAAACATGGTAATTGCCATTCACTGCCACTCAGCCATCAGCAGGTGTGTTTTAAACCTTAGTATGCCCACTGCACAATATATATTTATAAATTCAGTTGCCTTCCAAGCAAAAAGGTACCTGCAATTCAGGTGGGGAGAAATGGTGATTCAGTAAGACTACTTTTGTGGAAGGAATACATAAATCTTAATCTGAGCCATAATTCATAAATATTAATCTCTTTTCTTTGCACAGGAAGAATACTGAATCTCAGTTTTTCTTAACTACATAAAAACAGGTGGGATACAAAACTTATGAAACTCTTGATTTAAAGAGAAGATATCTCTTCACATCAGCTGGCTTTTGATGTTTTTTATGAAAGTCTTCTTTCATGACCATATTGATTATGAAAGAAGCTCTCAAAAGTTAAATTAATCCCTGGCTCCTCCCTGGTGATTCTGAAGGAAATCTGAAAACTTTAAATAATCAATATTAAAAAAAGAGGTATAGTTCTTGTCCTGGTTTGAGGTAGAACAGAACCAATTTTCTTTTCAGTAATTTTACTTTTCAGTTAAGTCTGTTCTAACTAACAGCACTCTCTGAAATTAATGGCATATTTTTCAGGTAGTGTCTGCTTCCAGAGATATAACATCTGATGTTTATAGTTAATACCAAGGAATAGTACGCAGAGAGGCTCTTGCTTATACTTATTCCCATAACAACCAAGGTCAGACAACTTTGTTATTTGCCCTTGTTAGAGGGTCGGAAGTGAAAGAGCATAGAGGGGTCTCACCTGTGGGGAGGAGCGGACAGGACAGCTGACCCAAAACTGACCAGTGGAGTATTCCTTCCCATCTGCATCATACTCAGTATAAAAGCTGAGGGATCAAAGGCATCAGTGTCTTTCTTCAATGGCTGGCATCCAAGGAAGACGCTGTTTGTCTGCCTTTGATTCCAATCCATATGTTCTTGAACCCAGTTCCTGAACCCAGCTCCCTAACTCAGCTCCCATCCATCGCTGAGTCCAGTCTGGGACTTTCCCAGTGTCTGGGACCTTGATATTGGTTTTGTATATATTGCATATATTTCATTATTTTCTTATTGTTATTATTATATTATTATATTTTCATTTTATTATTAATATTTCATTAAAGTAGTTTTTGTTTTCTTTTCAACCCATAGGTCTCTCTCCCTTAACCTTCTCTTTGGAAGTGAGAAAGGTTAAAGAGAGCATCTGTTTTTCATTTAGTGTCCAGCCCAGCCTAAACCATGACAGTTCTACAGAGCTACAGAGCACTATGGTTCATCAGTAGTCTTCAGATCACAGATTGGGATCTGTTAATATGAACTATAAAGTCTAAGGGCGATGAAGTATGCAGAGGTGCAAAAATTGCTTAAAGACTAAATAGCAAAAAGTACAGGGTACTGTTACAGCAGGATCAACGCTTTTTGCTTTAATGGCTGTAATTCAACAAAACACATCTTAATGCAGCCAGATGCAAGGAAGACATCAGTCAATCAAGACTTCAGACTAATTGTTTCCCTCAGTCAAAGCTAATAACACAATCCTATGCCAAAAAGATTCATTCATATACAAGAAGGCGTAATTTGGCTCTGTATTCTACATTAATAAGATAACTCTTAGAATACTGTTTCCATTACTGATGTCCACATGTGGACTACTCTAGAGGTTGGAAATCTGACTGAGATTTACAGAACTCAAGAAATGAATGAACAGTGAGTTGAAAGAAGGTAAAGGGAAAGAAGAAGACCACCTTCCTATCAGTGACATAAAAAGAACCAATGACCAAGTGTTCAGGGTTGTGACCGATAAAGTTTGCATGCTCAACTTCAGCAGTGAAAAGCACAATATGGTTAGAATGGGAGGAATCCCGTTTCTCCTGCAATGGGGTTTAAAATAATCAGCTTATGGGGTGATTAATCAAGCCAACAGGAAATGCCAAATCGTGGGCTATATCTGATACTCTTTGTGCACGAATGTAAACAACTGACTCAGAGGTGCAGCAAAGTACCTCTGTGAAGGTAGAATTCAGAGCCTGAAGATTTTTTCTGGGACACGGCACCTTTTGCATGATTACTTATTGGTAGAGCAATTATCCAGAAGAACAGTGTTTTAGCCATCATCAGACTGTGGAGGTTTAAAACTTACAGGTTTCACATCTCAGCGGTATGCCTAGCCATCACATCTGTAATACATGCAGCACTCCTTCCGTATTTTACTTCCGACAATCACTGGATAGCAAGGATAGAAGCAACCAAGGAAAACCAAACCGCCTGCTTTTCTGTCAGCTGAATACTCTAGCCATCATTTGCAGACCAGAATATTTCTTCCTTGAAAAACTTCTACATTATATATATCTATCTCCCCTCTTACTTTTGCAAAAAGATAAGAGCTGCAATATTCCAACTCTGTTAGGCTTGATTTGAGCACATCTATTTATTTTGGCTATTCAAAGCTGCTAAGCATAAGAATGCCAATGTTTTCTGTCCCAAACTGAATTAAGGTCCCTTCCAACTCTAACCATGCTATGATTCTATAAGCATTTAACCTATTACTTGCACACAGTTAGCTGAATTAGGAGTATTTGGCCAGAAACCCTTAGACCCCCTATAGAATCTCAAGTGCTTCAGTGTGCTGGGCAGGATTTTCCTGGCTTGCTCTTTTCAGTATAAGGCTCCTAATTCCACTTCAAATGTTCTTTATTCTCCTTTAAGCCATTGTGAAAATTGGGCCTCACAAACTTTTGTCTGTTTTTTGGGAGAAATCCTACAGCCACGTGTATAAGAAACAGTTTTTCAAGGCTAAAATTGTCCCTTTTTGACATACGAATTTGTGTATATGTGAATCCTCCCATTTGTCCCGTACCTTCACAGGGCTTAGAGATAACATCATTTCCCTTAAAATGCTCATTAAACTAGAGCTTTGCATTCAGAAAACTGTAATCTCCTCTAACCAGTATACTACCATTGCATAAGTACTAGGTCACTGTGGCCTCTTTCCTGTTCTTTGGTAGTAGCTCACAACAGCGTAGTCTCCTGAGGACTGACATGCTTCTGATGATTGAAACCTGGGAGTCCAAATATATATGTATCTGGCTGAAAGACAACAGTGAGAGTAGATGATGGTCTACTCATATTTAAACACAGCATAACACTGCTAGCTGTGCTTTTTCCCATCTGTTTTACAAGAAAGAATTAAAAAGGAAAGTATTCCTTGTAGCTCCAGGTGCTTGCAATGCACCCACTTAACACAGATGGCAGAAGGCCTGCTTGTCAATGAGCTGAACTTCCTTCGCCAAGCAAACTAGAATATTAGCTAAAATTGGTTTTGGTTTGCCTTTTTTTCTTTTTTTTTTTTTTCTCCCACTCTGCCCACAAATGATAGGACATTTGCTTTAGTGTATTTGATTTATAAAGTGTAGACTTCTCCTAGTGCCTGATGTAGATAAAAGATAGTCTTGAAGGAGATGTGCTTCACTTTCACCTTAAAAATTCTCAAGGTGAAAGTGTCTAAGAATTGGCACCAAATTCTTACAGGAATTTCACTTGTGTCATTAGTCTCCTCAGAATTTAAAAGAAATTTAGGTGAACATGGAATTCTAGAAATAGAAATGACCTCCCAAGTCACTAAATCCAGTTTTTACTATTACGAGAAAACAAGTCATATAATGCCTTCATAAATTCCTACACTAATCAACCAAGCTGGATTGCTCCAGCACTTTTTTGATATGATTTCTCCGAAGTAGCTCTGCTCACTTAGCTGCCAAGTTGTTAATATCCCTAGAACATTAATTTAGTGTCACATAAAAACTCATAGGTTTACTCTGATTCCTTTCTATGAATTCTCTTTAATCGTTCTGCATTTGTATTGCCCTGTGGTTCCAAAGACTTATCTCTTTCTTCTAACATTTTGTCAAGAAGGTAAAACGAGGGTTGCTTTAGCTTTTTACTCGTGATGGTATATTCTTTCTTGTGAACAGGATTACTGTGTCCTTAGCTTCTCCCTTATCAAAGATCAGACTAGTGAAAGAACTCAGAGCTGAAATTATATGCACCGAAAATCCACACAACCTTTTGAGGTACACACTTGCTTTGGTAGGCCACGGAAACTTTGAATATCTCTTCATATGTACTCATGTGTATACAGCAAGTTATAACTTGCTTTATTAACTATATATAAGGCATTTTTGAATAGGTCTGGCTGTTGTCCTGCTGATATAGCCTAAGCTACTGAAGACATATTTGTTTCACAGAGAAAAATTCAGCACATATGTTACAAGTCTCAGTGTGGCTGCCGGCTAACAGAGGACAGCTTTCCTGTCACCTCTCAGTCTCTTTCTTGTCCAGTATTGTTTTGATATATTGCTCAGGGAATGCTAATGAGAAACATTCAGTCTGTATAGTGGCAGCCAGACTACAAGAAGCAAATGTGTCTGTTGTTTGGGTGATTATATATTTTTTTTTTTCCCTGTATTTGGCTACATGAATGCACAGACATTTGGGGAAATAGTATAAGGTAACCCTGGAACCGGATAGAGTAGGATAAATTATTCTACTATGTTAAAATATGCCTAGGGCGAGACTCTTTCCTTGGAAGCTAAAGAAGATATCAACTGATGTGATGAAGAACTACTACCACTGGGCACTAGAGATTGCCAGAATAGTTGGAGAAGAAAGGAGATTGCTGTCATCTGCATAAATAACAAAAGACAAGAAGCTAAATAGCCTGTTCCAAAACATATTGAAAGGAATTAGAAATACAAATTAAGGGAGAGACTAAATGTTGGATTAAAAACTTGTTTCAATTATGCCCTTTTAAAAAATGCATAATTTAAAAGTGATTTTATTTTTTTCCACAGCTAAGTCTCCAAAGAGCCCTCTACTGCACAGTGTCATGTGGAAACCTTTTGCACACAGATTTTCTGGTGCATACAAAAATGCTTGGTATATCATAAAACATAGCTTTATAAATCCATTCCCTGTGGTGTGTATCCTCTGCAAGGATAATGTTTGGACTATAAGTAAAAAATGATCAGTGATCAGTAGCTTGGCACATTGTCCGGATATTTGCAACGTACTGCTTACTTGGCAGTACTTCTACTACTGAAGGGAGATAGTTTTAACTTCTGCTTAAGGTCATGTTTGCAGGAGTAATTTTTACTAAAAATTACTGTCTACCTGCCTTTAATTCTGTCTGTATTATCAGTAGTCTTGTTGTATTCAGGCAAACCCCCAGTTGAGGTCAGGTGTCCTCATTTCAACTAGGAGCAGTGAAACCATGCCAATTTACACTGGACAGGAGAGTCCAGCTTTTCTGGTCCATAAGGTCTAGATGCTTAGCGTGTTTTTCTAGTCTTTGCTCAAAACTGAAGAAAGGATACACCCTGTAATTAATCTGCACATAGGTTCATTTGTCCTCTCTTTGACAAGGCTATTTACAGTCATGATCATTATGCACATTGGTAAATTATGTGGACAATGTAGGATCAATGGCTCTAAACATAACAGGAGACTAGAAGGCAGTCTATCATCTAAAAAGAGGAAACTGCTCAATTTTGAGAGTTTATCAACAGAGATGTAATTATCCAATTTAATATTAGAAACAATGAAAGCTATAATTGTTTTTGAAAGCCACAATTTATAGGTGGATTTGCCTAGAGATTTTTTAAAGATTTAGAAATGTTGAGTAATTATAATATACTTCCCCTTGCCCCTCCCCAATTAAATGGAAACATTTAAATGGAATTAAAGAGAAATCGTACTGTAAATTTTGTTCCAAGCTGAAATATACACAGGATTACTATTCTGAAAGCAAATTGAATCATAATTGTCTGAGAGTGCCTTACCACTGGTAGGTATCTTTCCTCGATACAAAAATGCAATATGTGCTTTATTCATTTTACACAGACATTCCATACAACCTCTGCTTGAATTAAAACCCCATGTTGCCTTTCCCATAGGCACCATTTTCATCCTTTGCTCTGTATTCATCCCTGCTCTCTCGAAGCTAAGATATTGAAAAGGATAAATTTGGCTTGATAGCACTATGTATAACGATGCTACTGTATGTTGCTAGGATACCATTTGGTGGTCAACTGTCTCTAGTGCAGCTGCTATTACTTGCCAGGCTGACAGACATATTAGCTTTTATCCCCCTTAATGCTTGGTCTACAGAAAGTTTCCCTTCATTTTATTCCATTTTGATTTTTGGGGGGTGGTAAGCTTAGAGAGAAAGACGTGGGAGAGGGAGAGAGATGATATTATTTTATTTTATTTTCAGTCAATCTAGGTAACAAATATGTTATCTCAATGAGTATAAAAGGAAACATGTACTAGTCTTTGTAAGTTTTATAATTTTTGCTATATGAGCTAATACAGGATCTAAGCCTTTAGAACCAGTGAGAATCTTTCACTGATTTGTTATGACTCTGATAGTACCCCTTGGCTTTCTCCCTGAGGATTTTGAGGGCTAAAAGCAAGAAATGCAATAAGTTGAGCTACATAGCCATGTGGTGTAGTTCGTGGGGTCTAAAAGCTCATGTCCTCTGGGAACGCATGCAGAGGGGAGGTGTAAGAAATTCACACTTGACTTACTCAAGAAAAAATGCTTTTTCCACAGGAACAATAATGGTTGCTTTTCTTTTTTGATAGACTTGCTCATGAAACACTGACTTTTGGTGACAGTTCCTGAGTGCTGACCAGTTCTAGAAATTAGTCAGCTTGACTGAGTGACAAAATATGAGTTTACTGTCTTGAAGTTAGATGTCATTTCTTGAAAAAAACAAAACAAAACAAAACAAAACAAAACAAGCAAAAGAGCACCCTTCCTCACTTGTAGCTTGCTTTCTTTTCCTGCTCTGACTCCTGCTCCTCCTTCTGTTCCACAAGCTCAAGGTAATGGTGCACTATTATGGAAACACAAAGAAGCTGCAATGCACAAGGAGGTTTGAACCTTGGTCTTCATGTATTTAAGATGCGAAGAACTCTGATAGCAATTTGTATTTCTTTTTTTGGAAAAGAAAAAAAACGAAAAAAGCAACCAACAAATATATGATGCTCTCTTATAACTTAGACTACTTTCCTAACTTGATTTAAATCAATGAGAATTGTTAGTGAATTTCAGGCTGAGTAGGACCTTACCATCCAGTCTTAAATACAATAACAAGAATTTAGGGAATAAGTATTTCCATTTGAAGAGTATTTATTAATGTAATATCTGTCCAACACATGGAAAAGTAATTATACTCACAGCACGCAAGTCTAACTGATAAGAGGTCTTTATACAAAGACGTCATCATTAAAGCTTCTGTAAAGAATGTTACTTGTGGTGGGATACAGCTCAGCGTCTGTGGTAGTTGCTTTATGTACCTGACCATAGCCAATACAGAAGAAGGCATAGCTCTCATATGCAATTTAGCTCATTTGTTTTAGACATCTCACTTTGGAATGAGATGCATTGCACATGTTTCTCTTGAAAGATTATAAAAAGAACCTGAGGTTATAACAACTACATTTTGTCAGATTAATATTAATCTTTCTTGTGAGTATCATCTAACTTCAGCACCTAAAACAGTGATATTTGGTTCTCTGTGTATTCAGAGGAAAGGGAAAATGGCCTTCAGAGAAGAGCTCACCAACGCTGTTCTAGATTTGTCTTTTTTTCGGGTGAAATTCCTTTACAGATGCTTAGCTTTCATTTGATTTGATGATCTTAAAGGTCCCTTCCAACCTAGACAATTCTATGATTCTATGATTGTAGTGAGAACCAATATTGCAGTCTAGAGTAAACATCAGACTTTCAGAAGCCTAAGGTTAGGTTGTATGAATACCACCTTTAATGGATACCTATTATTTTACAAAAATGCATATCTTGCATACAATAAAGGTAATAAGTCACAAGCAAATATTAGTAAATTGTACAGAGGACACATGGTATTTGGGATAGCAGATGGACATCAGGTAACAGCTGATTAGGAAGTTACTCCCTAGCGTGCTCAAATATATCTGGACAGAAGGTGCACAAACAGTATCACAGCACACATGTGAACTCAGTGAAAAATTCTGGCCACACACAATGTTGCTGGCCAGTCTCTGGCAATCCTCACTCCACATTCCTTTATGCCCAACACTGAATTCATGACTACTAACATCTGCACATTATATTGGCAGTGTATCATCATTTTCTGGCAGCTATGGATGCCAGTGAAAGACTGAAACACTTTGCTTAAGCCATGGGCAGTTGGGTGTAGTGAGATCTGTGCAGTTTATTGTGAGAATTTTCTGGGTTCTTGGCTGCTACAAATACAAATAACTCTAAAACCAACAACAACAACAACAAATCAAGCTATAGCCAGGTACCTTAATATTATGTTGTGTTTCACAGATTTTTCTTACAACCAATCAGATGTCAGTACGAATCACTGAAGAGTTTAAAAGCCAAACCAAATACTACCAGTAATAAAGAAACCAAACAGCAAAATTTGTGAAAACTGTAATTCCTAGCCATTCTGTGCAGCTGCTTTTTCTGTAGCATTTTCTGCCTAGTTTCCAGGGGAGAGACTGAAAACAAATTTTGGTGATATAATCCAGCTGCCTTCAACCTCACCAGCACAAAGGCAGATATAAATCTGCCTTATTTGGCTACAAATTCATGGTAATGCTTTATCATTGGCAGGACACAAAGAAGGCATTGTGCATCAGTAGACATAAACCTTGGTCTTCATACATTTAAGGTGCAATGAACCCCAGCACAGGTAAAGCAAGGAAGTTTAAGGAGTCACTGATTTAAGAACACTCAAATAACCCCTTGAATCCAAACATTAATGCAATGAACACAGCCTCCTGTCTTGTTGGGGAGTCTAAACATTCTGAGTTATAGGGATGGTATGAAATTTTTCTTGGTACTTTCTATTGACTCGAAATTGAGTTTAGATTGAGTTTAGGTTGATGAACAACAACAGCAACAAGTGTATGTCTTACCAAATTGACTCACCAGTGGTTTTGGGGGTTTATGCATTTTTAAGTAAAACTGATGGTTTGGTTTTTTTCCATGGAAAATAAAAATTCAGCACCAAAAATTTTAAAAATAGCAGAAAAAAACATATTTTCCATGAAAAGCAGGAAAAAAAAATTCTGAACAAAATCTGGGTGTCTGGTTTTGACTCTTCATTTTCAGTGGAGTATATCATTTTCACTCAACTGAAGCACTGAAGCACTGAAGTGGAGGCATTGCTGCAGTTCTGGGGCTTTTAACTGCTGAGGTCATCTTCACTTTTGAGTGGAGACCACAGGGAGGGAACAAGGAAATGAGGAAGTTCTTAAGAAATTCTCTGACTTGAATTTTCTGTGAAAGTGATTTATATGTCTATTGCTACCTTTATTCAGAGAGACAAGATTTGTACAACCAACACTGCAAAAACAGCTGTATTATCAATTTTTGCTTTCAGTTGAACACTGATTATTACAGCTTAAGAGATGTTGTTATATTTTTTCAATGGTCAACAGTGTATGTGAAATAGTTCAGGCATGGCTAATCTTTTCTTGCAAGGATCTCAACACCAAAAAACCTTCCCATAGCCCAAAGTCACACATACCCTACGACAGAGGATCCAAGAGCAGTTCAGAGACAGAAGATATCTGCACTCCTTAGACAGTTGTTTATGCAACACTTTACTGTGGACTGAGAGTGGGATGAGCAGACAGCTGAGTCCTGAGAGACCTGCTGATGTTGGCTTAAACAGCCAGTGTTGGCTCATTTCCTCACTTCTGGTGCAAATCCAGAAGGCTTTCCACCAGGAGAGCTTGCCCGCAGCCATTCACATCACAGTTTCTGCAACGGATCCACACTTGAACTGTTCAGATGCCACAGGTTTGCCCATCTGGTATAGTTAAACCTATGGCTGTCACTCCCACACAGAAATGCAGCAATGACTTTCTCCACCCTTGATATCTTGCTGAGCTGGCTGTATCTGATAATACGATATCTGCTCATAGCAAGGGAATATGGATTCTGGCTAAAATACTGGAACTCTTCATGAATCCGCCTCTGCTTGAGTCTCATTATTCAGCTTTGTATCAGTGCTGATCTCTGTACTACGTTGCTACTCATGTTTACTTCCTAACCTGTCACAACTAGTATCACTTGCCCATTTCTGGTGTTGCGTACTTGCCATTGGTACCTCTGTCCTGCGGATAAACAGCCTCTTTGTGATTCAGCTGTTTTAACAGAACAGGTTACCGTTGCCAGTTTAACCCTGCTGTCCTTTTTCCTTCTGCCTGAGATTATTTTCCCCATTAGATGTCCTTACAGAAGTGCTGTTACAAGTACTATGTAATTTGAATCAGTCAAAATGACCTGTAATAAAGAAGACTTGGTATTTGCACATTTTAAAGTGACCCAATTTGTTTTGATTAAACTGTCTTCAGAATCAGGTATTGAGAGGAGGCAGTCTCTAGCAAATGGAAGATGGTGGTCAGCTACAAGTGACCTGTGAGTGGTAGCCTAGACACAAATTTTATGCAGAATAACTGTCTATTGTAAGCTTTAAAGCAAGCTGTATGTGTGATTTCATGCCCTCCAACACTTTTCCTTGCATAATCAGCACAGAATAAGTCCCGATTCAGACAGTGACTTGTTGTCTACAAGAGAGCAATGCTGCATCTGCACAAAACGACATTGTTCACCTTGGAATCCATATCTCATTGGCATTTGACACATTTTCTGTCTGTGCTGTATAAAGCCTGGAATATGTTGACACATGGGATGCAGCAATGTCTCCAGATAGATTTCAATACAGCAGCCATGAACACAGGCTGTATTCTACAGGAGCATTATCTGATGATCTGATTTGCTTACAGGAACAAAGTAGCTATGTTACCTCTGCAGCATGTTTACATGTTGTCTATTCACAATAATTTTTTTTGTAATTGCTGCTTTAAAAACTTATGGCTGCAGAACTCACGTGCCAATACAAGGGTGCTCTGTCTCCTTTCTGTCAGGAATAGCAGGAATGGCACAGTTGACTAGGATGAAAGAAAACATAATTTCCTATCTGTACAATGCACAAAAAAATACAATTTTGCCTTTTTGGCAAGTTCTTTGTCCAATGCTACGCCATAAAAAGTTTCTGGAACATGAATTTGTAGTACAGTTTGTGTCCTCTTACTTGTGGCTTCTCTCATCTCCACCAAACCAAGAATTTAGCTGTCAGTCTCACACTGCTATTGTCATTATGCTAAACCTTTCTATATTTAGCCAGATTAAGTAATACACTATTAGGCAAACTCAAACATATAGTTGTGTTTATTGCAGAAATTTCCATATAATACTCTCAGGTTGCTCAATTTCTGTGATATCAGGTTATGGACACATATATATTGAAAGAATAAAAATATTCTGTAGCAAGACTTTTCAGTTCCTTACAGTACCGTTCCATTTTAGAAACCATCAATGGAAACAGTCCTTGAGATCTTATTAATAATTGTTCAGTTCTAATTTGGAGATGCAAACAGCAATACAAAGGCCACTGACAGAGAGCAGTTATTTGCACAGTAAAATGAGCGTGTGTGCACTTCCTGCTTAGTCTAAAAATAATTAGTTCATTAACCTTAAATGTATTGTTAACCTGATCATATTATTAAGGTCAAATGTAAAAACAGATAAGTTTTTTTGTGTTTATGTTAGTTGATGCACAGGTATGTGCATGTTCGCATTTAGCAGTCTTGAATCTATAATGATTACGCATTCTGCAGAAATCAGAAGATTTTAGAGGGTGAACAGTGACAGCAAAGCCTAGGGACAAGAGAACTGAAAGAATTTTTCTATATTGGTGAAACTTAGTATTCATTAAAAGTCAAATACCAATATAAAGCTTAATAAATCCTGTGAAAAAGCTTTTGTCACCATGTGATTTGGATAATTTGATCCTTTGTGAACTAGAGGTAAAACCATTGGGTTAAAATGTTACAGAAAACAATATTTATGTCAATAGATATTTAAACAGTATTTTTCTAGCCCTCCTCCATAACTCTCAAATACCACCAAATATTTACTCTTCTTGAGGAGACACCAAGGCGATAGTTGGAAAGAGCTTGCTCTAGAAATTAATTTGAGTTACTCTGTCATGAATGTATTGGATTTACACAGCAAGGTTTTGGTAGCTGGGGAGTTACAGGGGTGGCTCCTGTGAGAACCTGCTAGAAGCTTCCCCTGTGTCCGACAGAGCCAATGTCAACTGGTGCCAAGATGGACCTGCTGATAGGCAAGGCCGAGCCCATCAGTGACGGTGGTAGCATTTCGGGGATAACATATTTAAGAAGGGGAAAAAAACCTGCTGCACAACAGCAGCCAGGAGAGAGGAGTGAGAATATGTGAGAGAAACAGCTCCACAGACACCAAGGTCAGTGAAGAAGGAGGGGGGAGGCAGTGCTCCAAGCACCAGAGCAGAGATTCCCCTGCAGCCCATGAAGACCATGGTGAGGCAGGCTGTCCCCCTGCAACCCATGGAAGTTAACAGTGGAGCAGATATCCACCTGCAGCCCGTGAAGGACCCCACACCAGAGCAGGTGGATGCCTGAAAGAGGCTGGGAACCCATGGGAAGCCTGTGCTGGAACAAGCTCCTGGCAGCACCTGTGGACCCATGGAGAGCTGGAGCAGTCTGTTCCTGAAGGACTGCACCCCATAGAAAGGACTCATGCTGGAGAAGTTTGTGAAGAACTGCAGCAGCCCATGGGAAGGATTCATGTTGGAAAGGTTTCTGAAGGACTGCCTCCCATGGGAGGAACCCCATGCTGGAGTAGAGGAACAGAGTGAGGAGGAAGGAGCAGCAGAGACATGTGATGAACTGACCACAACGCACATTCCCCGTCTCCTTGCGTTGCTTGGAGGGGAGAAAGTAGAGAAATTGTGAGTGAAGTTGATCCTGGGAAGAAGGGAGAGGTGGGAGGAGAAGGTGTTTTAAGATCTGGTTTTATTTCTCATTACCTTACTCTGAATTGATTGGTAATAAATTAAATTAATTTTCCCCAAGCTGAGTCTGTTTTGCCCGTGATGGTAATTGGTGAGTGGTCTCTCCCTGTTCTTATCTCGACTCACAAGCCTTTTGTTATGCTTTCTCTCCTCTGTCTAGCTGAGGAGGGGGAGTGATAGAGAGTGTTTGGAGGGTACCTGGCATCCAGCCAAGGTCAACCCACCACAATGGAATAGACCAGTTAGAAGAAATAAAGGAAATCCTTGTCTTCACAGAAGGGACTTAGATCAGGTGATTATTTTGGCTAGCCTGTTCCCCAGCACTTGAGGGAATAGAAGTTCAATTACTGTTAGAAAGACGTTATTGCCCTTCCTTTAGTAAGTAGTACTGTGACATATTTTGCAGATAACCTTCGTACGAATGAAAGAGAGATAGTTTTGCCAAGGGCAGGCTGAATTAGGACTCATAGACCCTGGAGATTTCTCCTCTCAGTCTGCTTGCTGCTGTTCTTATTCCCAGGTCCATCCAGTAGTGAGTGGCACGCGTATCCCAAAGACACAGGAACAACATGCATGTGGCTGATCGCACACACCACCACAAACAGCATGGCCTTTTCCAACAGCCACATAAACACCAGCAGTGGTCACATACACTTGAACACAGACAACCCCGTCTTCCTCCTCCTCTGTGTCTTATCAGGTTTGAAGCTAACCAGTGAAACATCCACCTACCCTCACTCTCTTGATTCACAAAACCCCCTCAAATACTAGAATGGGCATTAAGTCTGACATCCATGCCCAGATCCTGGGACCATCACCCGGTCATCAGCTCAGACCTCAGGTCCTGGCCAGATGCAAGCGATGTTCTATGCATTAGCTAGTCCAGCTTGACGTTCACTTGCAAATCACTCCTCAACATACGTCACATGGAGAACAGATGGCAAGATCACACAGAAAACAATAAGGAACTGGATTTAAAAATAAGGCATATGATCAGAAGCAGGGTTTGGACATACGAGTGTCGATCACTTTTTCCTCCTCTCCATCTTTTCATGCTTATAAGTATCTCCAAACAGTGACTGCTAAAATAACTGGTCAGACATAACATAATGCAAAGAAATAATTCATTCATTTATTTAATCAAGAATAATTAAATAGAGTTTCTCATTTTTATATGAGAATATTTTTGTGGACAGCTAACTATTGTGCATGCAGCTTCCTTTTTCACCTTTGTTTTAATAAGTTACTTAGAATAAACGTCATACTTCAGGATGGCCAAGAGATAAAAATTGTGCTTTGTAAATTCAGATTTCCAGACTTGATCTCTTCCCTCACTGAAATGTGAACTCTAGATCTTTTAATTACTGTTGTATCTTATTAACTAAAAAAAAAGAGAGAGAAAAAGAGAACATCACCCAAGAACAACTCATCTAGAAAGCAGAACCATAAACAGAAGTCCCAGATCAGAAAAAGGGCAAACGGAATGGAAGAGATTCATTTATATCTTCCTTTGCTTACACCGATGGCCTAAATATTAGATAATTCCATGTGAATGAATTCTGTGAGGGAAGACCTTATCGCTCTCTACAACTACCTGAAATGAGGCTGTAGAGAGGGGGGGGTCAGTCTCTTCTCCCAGGTAACAGGTGATAGGACAAGAGGAAACGGCTTCAAGTTGCACCAGGGGAGGTTTAGACTGGATATTAGGAAAAATTTTTATACTGAAAGGGTTATTAAGCATTGGACCAAGCTGCCCAGGGAAGTGGTTGAGTCACCAACCCTGGACGTATTTAAAAGACGGGTAGACATAGTGCTTAGAGATATGGTTTGGTGCTGTTTTTTGCCAGTGTTAGGCTAATGGTTGGACTAGATTATCTGAAAGATCCCTTCCAACCTAGTTGATTCTATGATTCCATGATTCTTTGAACAGCTAACCCTATTAGCTTACTAGCTGTGTATCTGTATGCCATCCACACTGGGATTAAGTTTCCTGCCAGACTCCATGTTTTCCTTTGTGCTTATTACAGTCAATATATTTTTAATTATTTTCAGTATCTTTTCTGAGACACTTAATCACTGTATCTTATTCCAAATGTGCCTTTCCCAAAATATTTGTGGCTTTCCTGTTTTACTCTTCTTTTGGGGAGGTGCATTGGTGGAGCATATAAAGGTGAAGAAATGTTCTGTGAAGGTAAAAGAGAATTAATCACAACACCATAACAAGTCAAAAGCTTGAATAGGCTTGAAGGAGGCAAATGAGATGTGCAGCATCTGTGGGTCTTCATACACCTATGCGGTGTATAAACTGCCTGACAAACTATCAGGCACTATGTACTGAATATAAAAACTAGAATACAAAGCAGATGGGACACATTTAAAACTCATGTTTTTAGCTTTCCAGTCTCTTCTGATTATAATCTCCTTGGCAAGGTCAAGATTTATTCCCATTAGTTATTTAAAAAAACCCAGGAAAACTGTAGAGTTCATGAGTATACAACCCCCAGTTATAGGTGATGAAATTGTGAAATTAACTTTCATTATTGAGTTCCAGTATTGAATCTTATGAACCTTCAAAGCCACATGGTGCAGAACAGAAGGTAAATTTACATCAATTAATTGTTTTATGAAAACCTGATAAAGAAACACTCTCCTTGAACCACTTAGATTAATGAACCTAAATATAACACGTTCATATATCGGTGTATGTAGTGCTATGTTAGAGGATATTAATGGCTGCCATCAATCACAAACCTGGTTACAATTGATATTTGAACTACCTTCACTGAGTCTAAATGAAAGAGCATGATAATGTTTCTTTTATGTAGGAACATAAAACAATAGAAGTCAGGGACAAAAAATAAATTAAGAGTAACGTCATTGCAACATCTAGTAGCTGAGCATCTTGTCTAAACTAGTTGCTCAGCTTTTTCTATAAATAGGGATATAAAATAGATATCTCATCCAAGCTATCTCAGAAAAGATAGATAAGAAGAGCTTCATTTTGGAAGTACTTGTTTGTCTCTGCTGTCTACAAAGATGGGATTCCCAGCCACAGGTGAGATTCATCTGCCCTAATTTAGATAGATGTCTAGAAGCTAACTGTCTAAGTTTAAGACACTTTTATGAATAGTTAGGTCAGTTAAGTCACTGTGAACAAGGAGATTTCAGCAGAGATAACAATGCTATAATGAATTATCCTTTTAATGAAAATAATCTGACAATGACATACTACTACTACTTTTGTGCCTGTTACTAGGATAACTCAGGAACTGATGGTCTTTGTCTATTACATAAGTCAATATATGAATTTTTTTGGAAACTGGCTTTCCCTCCCAATACTCCTGCTTTCTCCTCATGTCTTCTCACGAAAAAACTGACGAAGGCTCTATCAGAAGGATATACAGTGAAGGAGGGGCTACCTAGTCACCTTGCAGTAGGTTCTTCCTCCTCCCTTTTCATTCAGTCCTGCAGTACAAGGCTCATGGCTTCAGTTTAGATGGTTTCAGAAAATAATTGGCCAGATACTAGTTTTTGGTTACCTGCTCTAACAATACAGAGAGGTCTCTACTTTAAAAAAATATTTGTCTATACATTGTACATATATGTGTGTGTGTAAACACATCTGTCACTGTTACGCAAATGCACATATATATGTGTGCATACTTTTGTGTTAAAACAATCTTTTATTTCCTTTACAGCAAAGCACAAGCAGTGTGGTAACTTAAGTGATCAGGACAATGAAGCAGGACACTAAATTCCTGACTTCAGAGACTTTTGTCATTCTCCTGACACCAAGATTAAGTTGTTTACACTGTTTCCACCCTCATAGTGCTGTTTAATCTGTTTATTCATAACGTAACTCTTTGGTTACCAAGAACTGAATCTTACCCTTACTCTAATTTAAGTTTAGAAGTCCAAGTGCCTACACCTGTGTCTGAGTTAGTCATTCTGACAGGGAGAAATAAGCAGCTCAGAGGTAGGTGTTCACTTAGCAAATAGCTACATCTGGTCATATGACCTTGCTTTCCGCTGGTAATTCTTGAGCTTCAATTATTTATCAAAATAGACAAATCAAACATGAGTTAACTGCCATGCTACTAAGCTGCCCTTCACAGATAGGAGTAAAGAGAGTGCTGTAATGCACATTACTCCTTAGATGTCAAAAACAAACCGCACACCAGAGCTGAGAGGCAACAGCGGAATGTCAGCAAAAAGTGCCCAGTGGTTTGTCAATAAAGAGGCATATACTTTGTTGAAGATCATTTGCTGGGATTTCAGAGAGGTTTTGTTAATGCTGTATGAATAATAACCTGGACATTCATAACCAAATATCAGAGACACAGCTATTCCTAAACCAGTGTCTTGAAGTAACCAAGTGGGGAATGATACCGAGATAACTTTGTTTCAGTATTCTTTCCATCTACTTAATCATTTTCCAGAAACTGCAATAAAATACTGCTCTGTTAGTCACACTGTTTAGGAGTCAGCCCTATAATACGTCATTAGACATCTTTCTATGTTATTCTTCTCTCTTGCATTCAATGAAAGGAATTTTGGTTGAACAGTGTAATGAACTGTGAATTATTGGCCTTATTTTTCCATGTACCAGATAAGTTGGTATGCTTCTACAAAATCTTATGCAATCACTCCTTGTAAAATATTAGTTTCTAACTTTCCTTCTCTGTACAGATTTAAGAATTAGATTCTGATTGAAGTGATGGAGCTCCTGTATGACTGTCAACATTTACTCTTTTTTCTAGGTAAATTAATATTTTCTTGGAGTTTCCTGTGTGTTTGCAGATGTCTTCTATTTCAGAGGGCAATTATTCTATGCAAAAATGCATGAGATGTATCAGTAGTTGTGACCTCTCTGTCATTGGCCCTTGCTGATAAATTTCTCGAAGTAACTCTGTCAACGGATTGGGACTGAGGGAGTCTAAACTTTGTGGAAGGAAATCTATCACACAGTGAACTGTCCTTAGAGCTTGCTTATTACAAGACATGAAAAATAAATGGTATGAGTGTGAAGCATATTTTTTCACCAAGAGAATGACTTGGGGCATAATGGACTGCATTCAGGAATCTTCAGTTATTTTAGTCAATGTTTTATGTATTTGCTTTCATTTTCTGCCAAAATATAGTCCTAATTTGTCAAGCATTTACTTTCACATTTAGTCAGAAAATAACATTTAGAAATGCAGTGTATTTCACACCTTCTAGCTTAAGCCCTAGAACTTGTATTGCATCTTTGTCCAAACAGAAAGTAAGTTTTAAGCTACCAAGAAACCCACCTGATGTATCGGCAAAGCATCCCACCATAGTTCAGAATAATATGCATAGGGCTTAGCCTCAGAGGATTCAGTGACTGAAACAGTAACAGAATGGGATTATTAATTACAAAGAGTAAAAGTAATGGATAAGTACAGGAAGCACTGGAACTGATCTTTGTTTCTGCATGGTACAAAATGTATTACAGAGGAGAATAAAGGGGACACAATAGTGTTTTTAGCACCCAAAAAATCCCACAAAATAAATTAAATAGCAGCCATGGGAAAACACAGTGGAGTGATGTCCTGGTTTCAGCTGGGACAGAGTTAATTTTCTTTCTAGTGGTTGTTGTGTTTCAGATTTGGTATGAAAGGCATGTCAACAATACCAATTGTTTTAGTTGTCGATAAGTGATGTCCATGCTTTCCAAGGACTCTTTTCAGCTTCCCATAGAAGCTGACAAGGAGTATAGACCAAACAACGGAATAGACAATGGAATATTCCGTACCATAGACATCATGCTCAGTATATAAATGGGGGTTGGCCGGGGGGGGAATGCACGATCACTGCTCGGGATGGTGCCAATTCACCGGGCGGTGAGATTATTATTGTTATCATTATTTTTATTTTCCTTCTATGATATTATCCTGTTAAACCGTCTTTATCTCAGCTAACGAGGGTGGTTTATTTTCCTTTCCCCTCCTTTTCTCCCTCTTGTCCCTACCCTTCTTGCAGGAGGAAGGAGGGATGAGTGACCTTTGAGCAACCTGATCTAGTGAAGGATGACTCTGCCCAAGGCAGGAGAGGTGGACTGGATGGTCTTTAAAGGTCCCTTCCAACCCAAACCATTCTACGTTTCTCTGATTCTACATACCCAACTGCAATAAAAGTTGATATAAATCCTGCAGTATTACTGAAATATATTTCATTAGTTTCCACATATGTGCATGCCTATGTGTGTATACACTTAGAATCCCTCAAAACATGTGAATTTAGGTCTGCAATTTAACATTTTGAGTTAAACTGCGTCTGATGTCTGTAGGAGTCTTATCATTTAACACCACTCCTCAAGTGAAAGCTTACTTCTTTCAACCCTAAAGATGCTGCCAAAATGAAAACTTTCTTTTTAAATTGACATGAGTGACTGCTGGGGATAAGTATATATGATTTTTTTTTATTTACAAATACCATGTCTATCTGATTGAAAAATATAAAATATTTTTTAAAAAAAGACATAAAAATGCATAGATATTTGTTGGAACCAAATTTTAATCTGTATCTGATACCTGATCCAAAATGCAGAGTACAAAAATTAATTACAGAAATTGTCAAGTGTTAAACAAAAATTGTACTGTGTGATACTAATGAACGTAATTTCCAAGTTAAAATATAAAATGTTTAATAAATTTTCTGTAAACTGCTCTTGTTAGATTGCATAAATGTTTGGTAATTAATTGGTTGATCATGTTTAATATTTAGGAATGGGCAAGAGCAGCTTTGGTCCATCCCTACCAGAACCTGATAAAACTCAATAAAATCTTTCTGAGTCCTATTTACCTTTTGTGCTAATGGCTGATGGTGTGCATCAACCCTGACACCACAACATGCAGGAACAGTGGGTTCGATTCTCAATAGAACGCGTACTGTGCCTGCACAGTGGTCCTCAGTAGGGATTTCCCTGGCTGCAAACCAGAAGCAGGCAACACGGGTTCATGATGAACAAGCCCAGAGGACCTGGGTCCCCGAACAGTGTCAGCGTGAAATGCGTGTGTCTGTGCACGCACATCTCAGAACACAAATCTTAGAATACAAGATTGCTATTCACTCACTGTACCCATCCTGCTGAGCAAATACATTTTTGATTACATGTCACTGACTGGTGTAGTTTTGTTCTTGCAGCCACCCCACTGAAATTTCCTTGTGGCAAGCAATGTACAAGACTAATGGCCCTTTTTTCTATCTTCTAACCTCTAGCAGCTAAATATTCTTGTCTTGTTGGTATTATATTAATAATGAATAACCAATACATTTCTTGCTTTGTATAATATTGTTCTACTGGAGCTCCTCTGTGTTATATGCATACATATCCACACATCCATACACACACACAGAGAAATATCTACTGCAAATTTTTCTGTTGAAATCCCCACCAGCTAAAAAACATTAGAATTGCCACAGGTAATAGGATTCAATATATTACTGGCTCTGTTAATTCCTTTATTCTTAATAACACGAAATTGAAGACATATCTCTTCTGCACCCCTTTCTCTCACCTCCTTTGTGTCTTTTCTTGGTTCCTCTGGTGATACTTTTAAAACTTTTGCTTTTATTACTGTTCTACACACTGAGTAAGATACATCATATAATGCAGAAACTTTACAAGGGAAGAAAAGCAACCAAAAACTTAAACAGAAACAAAAAAATTGTTCTTATCTTTGCACGAAACTCATGTACAAAGAAAGAAGAAATTGCAAATTTTCTCTACTAAAAGTTTTACAAAACTTTTCTAGAGAAACTTAACTTATTTACAAAAATAAGACAGTACTCACTTGAGTTTTGTTGTGTTATAATAGCGTAATACTGTAAGTACCATACAAATGACATGCTAATGTTAATGATCCAGCAAATTTATGGGTTTCATTGGCTTGGTTTTTTACTGAAGTTATTAATCTGAGTGTACATAAGTCTTTATCTGAGTTCCAGTAGATACAATTGCATTTTCTTGAAGGTTGAGCAAGTATTTGTGTAAAAGTATGGCTTTTTTTTTTTTTTTTTGCTAGCCTGTATAATTATTTGATTTTGCTTAAAATTCTGCACAGAAATGTTGAACACTTTTTGGCCTTTACTGTAGCTTTGGATGTTCACTGCTACCTCCCTACTAATGATTAAAGGTCAGCTATGTAGCATCAGTGTGTCTGAGACACTGAAGAGGGTGGCCGTCACCTTAAAATGCATGGCTACTGTAGGAACATATAAAGAGAAGTATGTCATTGGATCAAAGATCCATGATGGATGTCAGTATCCTGTTTCTGGCATTGGACAAGAATAGATTTAGGTTAAGATTTATAGTTGAGAATACCATTACAGGGGAAACAGCCATGTGACTGAAGTGATGCAAATAATCAGCTTGCTTTTGCTTTGTAGTTTTTCTAATTCCTTGACACACAAAAACCCCACACAAAAACAGAAAAGAAGAAAGAAAAAAAAAAAGAAGGAAGGTACATTTAGAGATTCAGGTCAGGAAAAAAATGGTCTTATTTTTTTCCTTTCTGAGTGTACATTTACACAGTCTTGTAACCATCACACACATTTGGAGGTTGTATTATTTTCTAAAAGTTTTGTTTAAAAATTGCCTCTAGCTAAAGCTAAGCCTCAGGTCTACTTTTTTTTTTTTTTTAAAGCTATTTCTTTAATGCAAAAATGCTCACTTTGAAAGACTAGGTAATATTTTCATTTTTATTTTTCTCCTACTTCTCTCTTTTTCAGAAAGGAATAGTAAAACGTTATGTTTTCAGGTAGGTAGACTCCTTTATTTTTTCTGCTCTTAACTATAATTCTTCACAGAAACTACGCGTGAGTAAAGTGTTTGGGAATAGCTTGACATCCTATGGAAATACTAGCTCTATATTAAAATGAAATCTTGTTGAAACTCTCGTCTTCCTTCACATTTTACAACATATAGAATGCACATATGCAGTTTGACATTGAAATGCCGCAGCACTTGCTTGTTTAGCAAAGTTGGCAACAGAGAAAATATGCCAGTTCTTTAAAGCCAGAACTGCTTCCCTCTCCACTTACACATGCAGTTCAAGTTGCAGACGCATAATTGGGTCTCAGATACCTGAGAAATTGCCTCTCTCTCTCTTCCTCGAATCCCCATGCCCAAGTTAAGAACTACTATTAAAGGTCTCACTTTCATTCCCCAATTGCTTTTCTCTCAGAAAGCTTCACTGTGGTACCCTAGCAATTTGCTTCCTTTTATCTGCTGATTTTCAAGTGCGATAAGTCAGAGAGTAGAGAGGTAACCTCTTTTTCAGGGTTTTTCTTATGGATGAATTTGGGGTATTTTACGGTATTTTAAAAATGCAATTCAGCATATTATATTTAGCTCAATATTGTATAATCACCAATTATACAGTCTTATGCAATTATTATTATTTTTCACTGTGTGTCCATAAGAAATGACTCTCCTACTTGATATGCTTATTGCTCACAGAACTGAGAAAAACACTGAGAGAAGCCGAAGAGATTTAGGGTCACAGTCTTGTTGGGTGGTTCTCTGGATTTCATCTCAGCTGCAGCTCTGCTCTTTTCAGCAGGGTAACAGTGACTGACAACTGAGTTACAAAACAGATATATAGACAGACAGATTAACCTCTTGCCTCATAAAGATTAAGCCTACTTGTAGTTTTGAAGGAAATCTTTCTCATCCATAGCTGCTGGCATCAGTAGCTATAGTCATCACACGTGTGTACATGTGTGTGTTCATATGTGCTCTGTGGTGAAAAGACTTCATTCTTTTTCAACATGAGCTCACATTACATATACAAATGTGGTAGTCTTTTTTTTCTGAAGTAAGCACACTTTTATATCACTCAACCTAAACCCATAGATTTTAGGGAAGTTGTACATTCAGCATTCTGAAAATCAGGTGCTGGAGAAAAATGAAAAAGCATCTAAAAGTAACAGTGGGCTTCATCTCTAAAAGCAAACATCCAAAAGTTAGGTGTAGCTTCTGTGCTGCCTCAATAGTCAATGCAGAAAAATGAGTGCTCCCATATCTGAGTTGCTGCTTTGGCTGCTCACCATGTCTCAGTAATCACAATGATGTTGTATCTTTGCGAACACATGCACACCTCCACTTCCTAATACTTGTTTCCCAGGGTGCATATGCCTGAGGTGAATTTCTTTTTGCCTTATTTTATGATTTCTGAGGTCTCTCTTGTTCCCATCATTCTGCACCTTTGCCTTCCAGCACTGCTGATCCCTACTGTCCTTTACCGTGAGTTGTGCTGTTCCTAATTTAAAGCTCTCCTCATAAGTTTAACCAGCTTTTTGCAAAGATTATCTTGGCTCCACTTTGTCAGGAGCATCCCCTCACCCCCTACCAGTCCTCCATCCTCAAAGTGGGTCCCATGGTTGTAAAAGCCAAATTCCTGTCAACATCACCAGCTGCACAACCAGATTGTTGACCTGCAGGTGCTAAAATTAATATAATTGTATGTCTTTGGTGTGACAGGACACAAAATCAGCCAGGATTTTGAGGTAGATCTGTTTAGATTTTCTCCAGTCCAAAGACAGAATGATATTTAAACCCGGTTTTAATTTTGTTTTTAGTGGACTAAAACCTCAAATATGTAACACTCTGAATAAAGAAAACCTACAGTTTTTTTGCAATAGTAAAATAAACGTTGCCAGAGATACCTTCTAGCACTGGAACTTCATTGCCTGTGCTATTAAATTGTTAGAGAGGTCTCTACCATGCTTTTGGCCTAGGAGAATAAGCAGATGCCCTGCCAGGGCTCTAGCAAGGTTTGTATTTAGCACAAGTCTTAAGCACCTTTCTTAATGGGCAACATTAGAAACTACTTTTCTTCTCCCAGCTGCGCCCTTGCAGACAGCTTCTGGCTTTCACTCCACCTACTGAAACTCAGGTTTTTGAATTGCAACAAACTACATTCACTTCTTTCTAGTTCCTAGGAAATTCTTTCCATCCTCTAGCAGACTTCTCCAAAGCAGTTTCTCAGCCCATGCAGAAAATGTAAACTTTAAAATCTTTCTATACGTCTTTCAATCCTTTTCTGTTTGGGCATACTCAGTTAATCTCACCCACATATTTCCAACAACCTATTTTGTTTTGTTTTGTTTCATTTTGCTGTTTGTTGTTTGGTTGGGTTTTTTTGTTTTGTTTTTTTTTTTTTAAATTTCTGTAAGGTTCCATATGTCTCAGTAGCTTCTTAAAGAATTATAACCTAAGAACATACACACATATGATATCTTTCTTTAAATAGGGCATTAGGCCCAAGCTAATTAGCTGAATTCTCAGCAGGGCTAATTAGCTTGGGCGGAGCTCCATGGTGAGGGTTATGTTGTCTTTGGTTCCAGAGCAACGGTCTTTGGGCCAACAAGTGCTCTGCACAGTCCTGTACGTAGCAGGTAAAATCCTCCATCAGAAATCTGAATTGCAGCAACCATCTTGAAAAAACTTGTCTGGTTTGTATACTCTAACCTAGTTAAAATATGTGACTACTGCTGCTTTTTCCTCTAAACATGGTATTTCCCAGTCTAATTCCATTAGTCATTTTAGAAACCAGTTTGTGTGAAAGCTGAAGATCAAAATGTGCTGGCAGGGCATTGCAGCAGGTGCGTAGTCACCATGATCTATCACGTATAACTTTACAGAGACTGGAGACACTAAAGACTTTGTTAAAATGATTATCTGTAATCCTAGACATTAAAAAGGGGTAGTAGGCCAAATTTTTTCTCTCTGTTGAAGAAGAATCTTGTTAGAAAGTAATCCAAATTATTGTTGGGTCACTTGTGGCTCATTCCGATAACTCTGGGTCTGGGTTTTCATGACAGATGGATGAGTTGACATTCTTGGTAGGAGCTGTGCTCCCTGCAAATACATTAGTATACATACATGGTATTTTGCCTCTCTGAAGTCGTGAACGTCTGTTTGGATGGCATTATGCCTACTCACAAGTCAGCACAGAAGTCAAGCAATGGTAGGTTTATGTGGACAGTTGGCATTACCCTGCAAATGTCACTTTTTTTCAGGAATTCTTTGTTCTGTGCCAGTATTATATACTGGCACCGCATGCCTCTTTACACCTAATTACATGAGTTGACACTTACATGACAGAACAGAAATGGTTGATCCGAGGAGGGAAAGAAAGGTTGAAATTTATGGTTGCTTTTACAAATGTAAGTAATATGTTTTCAGACTTGGAATATCAATATAGAGGAGGAATCATGACCCTTTCACTCTCTTACGTTCAAGTAATTTTCCTAAAAAGTAACGATCGTCAGTATCCCCTGTTTTGGCAAAGATTAATGTCTGATAAGACTAATTCTTTCTACTAAGAAGTTTGCATTATGCATGAACTGAACTTTTAAGCAGGGAAATTGAAAGACAGAATTGTTCTGTTTCTTGTAATACCAGGATAAGAAATAGTTTTCTGTTGTAAAATCCACTAGAAATAAAAAGTGGAGGTAATATACATAAATGTAGCACACAGATAACATCTAGAGTTATGCTCATTCTTTTCTACAGCTCTTTTCCATCTCACCCATGTACAGTCCAACAGGTAACAAGAGAGGGCTTGAAAGGAGTTCTGTACAGTTACCTCTCCACTTACTGGTAAGCAGCAGTTCATCATTAACACATCCCCTTCTCTCTCTTTTTCTTACTCTTGTTTTTCTTTTCTCTTCTCTTTCCAATATCGCCAAGGTACATCTACTATTTGCATTGTCCTGGCTAAAAGACCATGATCCAATTAAACTGGCTAATTGTGCAGAAAACTAACAAAACAAATAAAAGTGAATAGCTTTGGCTATTGGCAAATGGTGGATCCAACAAGCACTCAGACCGCAGTCAAGAAAGGGCAGAGGAGCAAGATTCTCTACACATGTAAGCATCAATGAGCTATTAATTAGCTCAGCAGCTCATAGAAAACACAACTTCAGGTGCTTCCCTGTAGACCAATGATACCTTTGGCTTTCATTTTGGCAGGTAGCTGACTTTGGGGAACTGATTAAGCCTGACTGGGATTGTTACTCAAATTAGCAACAAGACCACTTCTTACTGAGAACATCTGCTAAACAATTTCACAGCCTCCTCACAGTCAGGTCACTTTCTTTCCTCAAATCCATAAAGACAAGTAAGTTCTTCCATATTCACTAGAAGAAGATGAGAAAATGTAAAGTATTGCAACAGAAAACTTCTAGGAGATAATTTGCTTGTAACAGAGACAGTGAAGACTTAAATAGCTTGTATGTGTCTGCTTGAATACGGTTAAATTAGCTTGGATGCTCATACCCACGTCACTTCAGCTAATTCTGCAATGAAGACATTCATTCTCGCCGAGGAGACCAGCTCCAGTGCAGGTAAGTCTGTACTGGGGAAGGGAATCGCGGCAAAAAAGGCCCACAAGGGGCTTGTTTTCGAGGCTT